>CM029012.1:227497807-227962807 GCA_016801055.1 Panax notoginseng | reverse complement strand
CCATTGAATAAGATCCAATTGAAAGTTGAAAGCTAGAAATTAGGGTTTTAATTTTTTTTGATTGGGGATTTTTGGTATAATAGAAGTAATCAGAAATTGAGTCTGATTTTTTGATCGGAGGAGTAGCTGCAAATTTACCTTATGGCTGGATAGGAAATATTAAAGTTATATATATATATATATATATATATATATATATATATATATATATATATATATATATATATATATTACTTGTGTGAAAGAAAAGATTAGAAGAAGAAAATATAAAAGAACTGACTTACACATAACACATCAATCGTCTTTTGTGGGATAATTCAGTTTTCAGCCTCAAATCTCACCCCCTCGAGCCTAGAAACTTTTAATTTCTCTATAAGCGAAGCGACTGAAGTTTGAAGTCTGAAGAGATGAAAGGGTATAATAAACAACCAAATGGCTAAACCTTTCCACTCTCTTATCAAATATTAAGGATCGAGTAAGTACGAACCCCTAAACGAGTAGGGTTCATCGAGTAATGATCGAGTATGGATCAGATGAAGGAGGCAAGCTCGAACCCTAAAATGAGCAAACTATATTGTGCTCAAATTCGAGTTCAGTATTATAACTCAAAAAATGAGCTTGGCCCATATTCGACTCGGATATATACCTACCGAATTCGAGTCCCGGAGCATATTTTCGGGTCGAATCCGAATCGGGTACCGAACTACTCGAACCGATTTTCACCCATACTTCTTCAGGGTAGTCATAAACATCTGACACTTGACAGCATCAGAGTAGTCATAGTAATCCATCAGCCGATCATAAGTCTGGTTGTGCTCGTATGGATCCCCCGAGTCGTCATAACTTTCCATGTGAGGAGGTTTTTTTGCTTGGATCCGCCTTCTCTCGAGTGATTTTTGGGGAGAACAGCGACGATTTCTCTGTCGTACTCACTTTCTCTTGTCTAACTTCGGCTAACTGCTTTTATATGTCCTCCAATTTTTTGGTTAATGCCTCTAACCCATCAACCCTGAGAGAGGTGTCTAGCCTGTTATGTCTTCTCCGATTAAGAGAATGATCTTGCTCCCTTCTGTCCGACCTCATCCTGCCTCCCGAGCTAGATTCCCTAGAGTAACTTCTGTGCTTGCTCCTAGTAAACTGAGAGTTGTCTGGACGATGTGTCTTGGACTGGTTCTCTGGCGAACAATCCCTCGAATGGCTTCGACGACTATTCCTGTTCCGAGAGCAACTTCAGAGCCTACTCTCGGCCCGCCGAGAGTTGTTCGGAAGATGTGTCCTGGACTGACTCCCTGGCAACCGCCCCTGCCTTCGACTGTGGCTGGAGGCCCCATCCTCGTTACCTAGCAAAAGAACTATCTGTTTGTCAATCTCCTTCCATTGCAATAGTAAGGCCTTCAATCCATCATCAGTCTCCTTTGCCTTCTTCGCCAAGATTGATCTCTGTTCATCTTGGCCTATATCTTGGAGACGTGTTCAGGATGGTGCGTCTTCAACATGACCCCCAGGTCCTACATCCCTACTGGCTATCGAGAATAATTTTCGACGAGGAACGTCTGCTCTGTCCTTGGATGGGGCACAGAATTGGTGTGTGACCCCAACCACTCTGAAACTGAAGGCCCTAACTAGTCCTTGGCTAAACCCCTCGGTTGATGAGGAGGGAGATTCGTCATCGACTGACTGCAAGCTGAGATTATTTTCTGGCTACTCACCATGACTCCAACCGAAAGGCCTTTCTTCTAGCGTCAATGTTAATGCCAAGATTCGTCCACGCGCTCCAATCATTAAAGCGCGTAAAATCCTTCACAGAAACGAATTCACATCAAAAGCTTGATGGCTTAGGCAGCCGGGGGATAGCTCCGGTGTGAGAATAAGTATAGGATGAATAAAAATTAACAATTAAGACTTTATGCTCTAGTGCTGTAAAATAAAATTGTACCTGATAATGAGCGTGTAGTCGTGTATTTATAGTGATCACACCACCTTCTCCAAGCCCTTCTCCGTATAGGAATAGGATTCCTCGTTAGGTAAGATATCTTAATGGGGTTATAGTTAATCTTTTTAAGGAAAGGAAATCGGATTATATCCTGACTCTTTCCTTAGGAATTGGAAATCAAATGTAATTAGGAATCTTTGATTCCTTAAAATACTCAACAGCCAAAACAAATTCCTACGCAGGGTAAAATTCCTCTAGGTAGACACTGGTATAGGGGAAGTGTTAATGCAGAGGGACAGACCAACTACTTTCTTAAGCAAGGCTATTGTTTCTAAGCATTTGGGATTATCAACCTACGAGAAAGAATTGATGGTTGTGGTATATGCAGTACAAAAATGGAGACATTATCTAGTAGGCAACAAATTCATTATTAAAACAGACCATCAAAGTCTCAAGTACTTGTTGGATCAACAAATCACCACTACTAATTAACAAAAATGGATTACCAAACTCATGGAACTAGATTATGAAATTTGGTACAAGAAAGACAGGGAGAATTTAGCAGCAGATGGATTATCTAGGCAGCCTGTTGGAAAAACTATATGTGGAATGGAAATTAGTGCTCTAAACTACTTGGCCTTCACTACAGCGTCACCTAAATGGGGTTCAAGATTTGGATTAGACATGAGAAGCTAATCCAGACCCGTAACAAATTATCTCTCAGTTAGTACTAGATCCTTTCTGAGTCCTTGATTATTCGTTTATGAATCGAAGGCTGAGGTATCTCAGTAAGTTGGTTATTGGTAATTCCTCAGAGGTAAGGCTCAAACTTTTACAAGAATTTCAGAGTTCTTCTATTGGGGTCATTCAGGGAGAAGATGTACTTTTGAAATAATATCTCAGTATATATATTTTGGCATATTATAATTGTGAAATAATGTGAGGTTTGTCAGTTAAGCAAGCATGAAACTAGTGCTACTCCTGGGTTGTTACAACCCTTTCTTATTCCTGAAACACCGTGGAAGGATATTGCCATGGATTTTATTGAAGGGTTACCTAATTGTCATTGATATACTTTTATCATGGTAGTCATATACAGACTTACCAAATATGCTCATTTTTTGGGGTTGAAACATCCATTTACTGTTACTGATGTATCTATTATATTCCTTAACAACATTCATAAGTTGCATGTCTTACCTTCATCAATAGTTTCAGATAGGAATAAAAATTTTATTGGACATTTCTGGAAATGAGTGGGTACTCATTTGCAACTAATTAGTACAACTTATCATCCTCCAAGTGATGACCAGTCTGAGAAGTTAAATCAGTGTTTGGAGGCTTACTTAAGATGCATGTGTAGTCAAAGACCAAAGGCTTAGAGTGAATGGTTATCACTTGCTAAATGGTGGCACAACACCCATTACCACATTGGTGCCCAACTTACTCATTTTCAAGCTTTATATGGCTATGCAGCTCCCAACATGTCTTTCCATAAATATGGCCAGATTTCTGATCCTTCAGCAGGCAATTTTGTGCTTCCGAGAATCAATTGTTGCAGCTTTTGAAAGATAATTTGGCTAAGGCTCAGTGTAAAATGAGGAATTATGCTAATGCAAATAGGCAGGAGAAGGTCTTCTGTGACGCCCCCAAAATTAGGTATACATCACCCATCTTGGGTCGTCAGATATATAGTACAGAATACAAATACAACTTAATAATACAACTGTCGTGTACAATACGACAAAACATAAACTGTGAGTTTGAATACAAATATTATCTTCTAGAGAGTATTCATACTCAAAAGGAGTCCTCATTACATTTATTAACACACCATTACATAGAATAGTGAGGACTACTAACTAATACTATCATTCGGACCATCACTCCGTACCCCGACTTGTCCCAGCTACGTTCTCATTTCCTGAAGAGAACAGTGAAAGAAAGGGTGAGCTCAACTAGCCCAGTAAGAAATATTATGACTAAGATAATGCAGAATAAATTATCATTAGCCTTCAACAATGTTAAACTGATAAAATATAATAGACATCAAGTTTAACTGCAGCGGAACAAGCAATCCATTAAAAGAGTCAAGTAGAAAATAAACTCTACTATCTTTTATGATTTAAAAGGTTTTTCAACACTGCGATCGCTGAGACTCCGCTTAATAAAATAATCCACATCATCGAATCACCCCTGCACTACGGCCAAGGATATTCGTGTATTCATTAATGGTCATGATCATGCCAACAACTGTCCATCAATGCACTACGGGCCAATGAGGACTTTTACCACATCATTTGTAACATTACGGTCATGATTATACCGAATAATCCCTGGTCATAATCATACCAAGTCCATCTATGCACTACATGCCACAGATGACTTTCAATATTTTATAAACATGAGGATGATGACAATGATATAAGAATTCAATAAAACAAGTTCAAGAATTAATTTATCCATGAATTAACAACGTCCAAATTGTCAACATGATACTGCATTGTGGAGTAAAATTCAAGAACGCTTAGAAGAATATTTTCTTGAAAAGATACTGGATGAAACGCAACTATCAAGGATATTCCACAAATTTCATGGAGTATAGAAGTCAAAACTTAACCAACTGAGTACAATAAAAAATGGAATAACAAAATAAATCACCATGCATGCGATAGACCGCACAGACAGGTTATTCCAATAGAATAATAAATAATGGAACCAGGTCCGGCGTAAACGCACAGACAGGATATTCCGACAGAATAATAAATAATGGAACCAGGTCCGGTGTAAAACACACAGACAGGATATTCCAACAGAATAATAATAAAACAGAACCAGGTCCGGTGTAAAACACACAGACAGGATGTTCCAACAGAATAATAAACGGAACCAGGTCCGGTGTAAAACACACAGACAGGATGTTCCAACAGAATAATAGAAGAATGTCACCAAGTATAGGGTAGACCGCGTATACTGGTTATTCCAACAGAATAATAACAAATGGAATAACAGAAGTTCTCTTCATGAATATAAAAGAAATAATATTCCCTACCTTAAAAGAACTGGATGTTGGAAAAGTGATGTAGCAGAATACTTTTAGTCTCTCTCTCTCTTATTCTCTCTATACTTTCTCTCTCTATAGCTTGAATGAATTCGTGAAAAATAATGAAGCCCTAGGCCTCTATTTATAGAAAAACTGAGGGTGGCTCTTGGTCTTAACGAAGGGTCAAATGACTCTTGGTCTTAACGAAGGGTCAAATGACTCTTGGTAATATTGAAGGGACAACTACTATTGACGAAAGTAATTACTATTGACCAAGGTAAATACTATTGACGAAGGTAATTACTATTGACCAAGGTAAATACTATTGACGACGGTAATTACTATTGACGACGGTAATTACTATTGACGACGGTAATTACTATTGACGAAGAGACTCTTAGATGATGACATATGGCCCCCCATAAAATAACCAAACTTACCACAACGTCTCAATAATATAACATATTATACAGATGATACTATGACAATAATTTAAGAGATATGATGCAGCAATTACTGTAGTAATAATTGAGTATAGCTGAGTGACTTCTCACGTAAGCATCAATAATCAATACCGTGTGCTACTATGCAACCACGCGTATTACTGTACTTTTACTACCGAGTAGTTCAACAGTTTTAACGGTTTTAACGGTAACACCTCAGCCGTTATTTTTATAGAAAGATAATTATGTCGTTTTCTCAATCCGACAATAATTCCGTTGTGGGGTCCACCAATGATTGTGCCGTCGTACGAATATTCCCCGACAAAAAGAATATTCTCCGACCAAACGAATATTTTATAACAACTTGCTTACTTTGTAAAATTTATAAATATTACCCACAACTATAACATTATATCAAATTAACTCCATAATATTCAAAAATGATATTTATAGAAAATTCATCTTTATTTATAAAAGTTGGGGTCTTACAACCTCCCCTTCTTATGAAATTTCGCCCTCGAAATTAGGGTACGTACCTGGTATGTCGAAGAGGTAAGGATACCTTGATTTTATTTCTGATTCTAACTCCCAAGTCATTTCCTCAACATCGTGGTTTCTCCACAAAACTTTGACTTGAGGTATAACCTTGGAGCGTAGAATATGTTCCTTCTTATCCAAGATTTGAACAGGAACTTCTTCATACGTCAAATCCTCCGCTATTTCGTCCGGTTCTAACTCAATAATGTGGTTCGGGTCTTCCACATATTTTCGTAACATGGATATGTGGAAAACGTTATGAACACGAGACATACTTGGCGGTAAAGCGAGTCTATAAGCCACAGTTCCTACTCGATCGAGGATTAAAAATGGACCGATGAATCGAGGATTTAGCTTTCCTCTCTTTCCAAATCTCGTAACACCTTTCCATGGAGCAACACGTAAGAACACATGATCTCCTACATCAAATTACACGTCCTTTCGATGAAGATCAGCATAACTCTTTTGTCGATCTTGTGAGGTTTTTATACGTTGTCGGATCGTTTGAATCTTTTCTGTAGTCATACGTACCAACTCCGGTCCCAACAACGTTGCTTCGCCCACCTCATCCCAGCATACTGGAGAACGACATTTTCTTCCATACAATGCTTCGAATGGAGCCATGCCAATACTTGCTTGATAACTGTTGTTGTAGGAAAACTCCACCAATGGTAAGAACTTGTCCCAACTTCCCTTGAAGTCAAAGACACAGAGTCTTAATAGATCTTCAAGAGTTTGAATAGTCCTCTCTGATTGTCCGTCCGTCTGAGGATGATATGCTGAACTAAATCGTAACTCCGTGCCCATAGCTTTTTGTAAACTAACCCAAAATCGTGAAGTGAATCTTGGGTCTCGATCAGAAACTATGGATACTGGCATACCATGCAGTCTTACAATCTCGTTTATGTACATACGAGCAAGACGTTCAAGTGTATAAGTTTCTCGTATCGGTAAGAAATGAGCAGACTTGGTCAATCTATCAACAATGACCCAAATCGCATCAATACCTTGAGAAATCCTAGGAAGACCGGTAACGAAATCCATGGTAATGTGCTCCCACTTCCATTCTGGAATTTCAAGTGGTTGCAATGGACCTTTTGGTACTTGATGCTCCGCTTTGACTCGTTGACAAGTTAGACACCTTGAGATAAACAACGCTATCTCTCTCTTCATATTGCTCCACCAAAATGTATGACGAAGATCATGATACATTTTGGTACTTCCAGGATGGATTGCAAACGGTGTGTTGTGCGCCTCCATCATGATTTCATACTTTAAATCAGGGTTGTTAGGAACACAAAGTCTGGAGTTGACTCGAAGTATTCCTTCTTCATCGATTCTTGCTTCCGGCATAGAACCTTCTTGCACTTTCTTCCTCATACGCATCAGCTCCAGGTCTGTAGCTTGAGCAGCTTTAACTTTATCGATTAAAGTCGGTTCTACTCGTATATTCGCCATCATCACATGGGTCCCTGGAGTCTTCAACTCTATCTCCATCCTTTGCAAGTCACACAAAATGGGCCTTTACGTTGTTAATATTGCACTTGTACCCGCATATGATCTTCTACTCAATGCGTCAGCTACCACGTTCGCTTTTCCAGGATGGTATTGAATGGTATGATCATAATCTTTCAACAGTTCAAGCCAACGTCGTTGTCGCATGTTGAGTTCCTTTTGAGTGAAGAAATATTTGAGACTTTTATGATCCGTAAAGATCTCCACTTTCTCCCCATACAAGTAATGCCTCCAAATTTTAAGTGCAAAGACAACAGCTGCCAACTCTAGATCATGAGTAGGATAATTCCTCTCATATTCCTTGAGTTGTCTTGATGCATAGGCTATGACTTTTCCATGTTGCATGAGAACGCATCCCAACCCTTTGCTCGAAGCATCACTGTAGATGACAAATCCCTCCGAGCCAGATGGTATTGTTAGAACAGGTGCTGAAATGAGTCTCCTCTTGAGTTCTTGAAAACTCTGCTCACATTCTTCGCTCCAACCAAACTTTGTATCTTTCCGAGTCAGCTGAGTTAATGGAGTAGCGATTCGAGAAAATCCTTCCACGAATCTTCGATAATAACCAGCTAAACCAAGAAAGCTACGTACCTCGGTCACTGATTTAGGTTGCTCCCAGCTTTGAATAGCTTCAATCTTTGCCGGGTCAACAGATATTCCACGACTTGATACTACGTGCCCAAGGAATGCTACCTCTTCCAGCCAGAACTCGCATTTCTTCAACTTGGCATAAAGTTTGTATTCACGAAGCTTTTGGAGTACCAGCCTCAAGTGTTGCTCATGATCTTCACGGCTTTTGGAATAAACAAGGATGTCATCGATAAAGACGACCACAAAGTGATCCAAATATTCCTTAAATACCCTGTTCATCATATCCATGAAGGCAGCAGGAGCATTAGTCAATCCAAAAGACATAACTAAGAATTCATAATGCCCGTACCGAGTTCTAAAAGCCGTCTTTGGAATATCCTCAGTTCTAACCTTCAGCTGATGATATCCAGAACGAAGATCGATCTTTGAAAAGAATTGTGCTCCTTGCAACTGGTCAAACAGGTCATCAATACGTGGCAATGGGTACCTATTTTTGATGGTGACATGATTCAACTCCCGATAATCAATACAAAGTCGCATACTCCCATCTTTCTTCTTCACGAACAGAACAGGAGCACCCCAAGGAGAAGTACTAGGACGAATAAAACCAATGTCTAACAATTCCTGCAGTTGGGTCTTTAACTCCTGAAGTTCAATAGGAGCCATTCGATATGGGGCTTTGGAAATGGGTTTTGTACCAGGTTCAAGGTCGATACAAAATTCAATTTCACGCTCTGGGGGTAGGCCAGGAAGTTCTTCGGGAAATACGTCAGGAAATTTATTAACAACAGAAATATCATTCAAAGCTGACGTATTTTTGTTTAGATCTGTGACATGAGCTAAGAAAGCTTGACATCCGTTTTTCAATAAACGAATAGCTTTATGGCTTGAGATGACAGCGATTGATTTTAATGGTTTGGTTGCTTGAATTCGCATAATAGGTCGATTAGGAATATGAAAGCTAACAACCTTACGAAAATAATCAATTTTTGCATGATGAGTAGTTAACCAATCAATCCCTAGAATCACGTCAAATGCAAGTATTTTTAATGAAATAAGATCGACAGGTAATGTGTGGGTACCAACTTGAACCAAACAAGACTTATAAACCGTGGATGTAATGAAGGTTTCTCCCAATGGAGTTTCAACTGCTAAGTCAAAGTCTAATTTCTCCGGAATCAAATTTAATCGATGAGCGCAAGTAGGAGAAATAAAAGAATGGGTTGAACCGGTATCAAATAAAGTATAGACTTCGTTAGAGTTTATGATAAGCTTACCCGTGATGACCTCATTCGGGTTCCTTGCGTTCTGGGAGGTCACAACAAACGCTCTCCCTTGCACAACCGGTTTTGACTTTTCTGGGACGGCCTTTGGTGCCTCCATCCTAGCTGAATTTGTCTTCGGTAAACGACAAAATCGGGCTAAATGACCTTCTCTTCCACAATTATAACATGCTTTGGACGGCATCGCGCAGTTTGGACTGATGTGCCCCTCCCCTCCGCATTTGAAACATATGATAGGTGGTCGTTCTCCTTCCTTAACGACAGGTGCTGGTGCTGACATCTTTCCATCATTGTTGAATCTCCTCTTCTTAAAATGTCCATTCTTATTGTTTTGGCCCTGATTACCACCGAAGTGGTTACCATTTCTGGCCTGTTGATTCCCTCCACGCTTGTTGTCACCGCTTCGATGACTGCTCTCACTGGTATTATCATTTTGCCGGCTGCTCTCTTTTGGTTGCGTTATCTCGTTATCGCGCTCCACCAACTGAGCCCTATTTACAACATCTGAATACAAACACAGTTTATGAGAAACAAGATGTTGACGTATCTCCGGCTTCAAACCTCTTAAAAACATCCGCGTCATTCTTTCTTCATTATCCACCAGGTGGGACGCAAACCGGGATAACTCCGCAAATTTTGCCTCGTACTGCGACACGGTCATATTATTCTGCTCCAATTTGATGAACTCCACCTCCTTCATGTGACGAATACTCTCGGGAAAGTATTTGTCGTTAAACAGATCTTGGAACTTCTCCCAAGACATCTTCAGTGCGGCAGGTTGAGTACGCTTTATCGATTCCCACCAGTAATCTGCCTCTCCTCGCAACATAAAGGCGGCAAAGGGAACCTTTTGCTCCTCGGAGCAACCCAAGACATCAAATATCTTGGTGATCTGCTTTATCCATGTTTCAGCTACAAGTGGTTTGGGTTCTCCCTTAAACTCCGGTGGTCCCAGCTCCTTAAACTGTTTAGCGGTGACCGCCTGAGAGTTTCCAGTATTTCCACCTACGTTGTGGACAGGAGCCGCTTTCACCTGTTGTTGCATGAATTGCAAAAAGCCTCTGAACATTTGATCATTCATCATTTGGTCAGTGTTGTTGTTTGCATGAGGATTGACACCTTCCTGATGCACATTATCATGATTATTGATGTGTGGTGAATCAACAGTCGTCTGTGCTCCATTGCTATTCTCAACATTCTCGGATGCCATTTTCAGATACTGCCACAAAATAAAAATTAATTGATATGTCATATATTATCCTTATATTATGACCGACCAATTAAATACCATGCAAATAAACTTAGATATGCCATACTAGCGAAGGAATTCCCCGTCTCTCCCCTCCTAGTTCTATTCTCACATCTTAGCCAGGGATCATATCCCTAAGCTCTGATACCAAATGTGACGCCCCCAAAATTAGGTATACATCACCCATCTTGGGTCGTCAAATACATAGTACAGAATACAAATACAATTTAATAATACAACTGTCGTGTACAATACGACAAAACATAAACTGTGAGTTTGAATACAAATATTATCTTCTAGAGAGTATTCATACTCAAAAGGAGTCCTCATTACATTTATTAACACACCATTACATAGAATAGTGAGGACTACTAACTAATACTATCATTCGGACCATCACTCCGTACCCCGACTTGTCCCAGCTACGTTCTCATTTCCTGAAGAGAACAGTGAAAGAAAGGGTGAGCTCAACTAGCCCAGTAAGAAATATTATGACTAAGATAATGCAGAATAAATTATCATTAGCCTTCAACAATGTTAAACTGATAAAATATAATAGACATCAAGTTTAACTGCAGCGGAACAAGCAATCCATTAAAAGAGTCAAGTAGAAAATAAACTCTACTATCTTTTATGATTTAAAAGGTTTTTCAACACTGCGATCGCTGAGACTCAGCTTAATAAAATAATCCACATCATCGAATCACCCCTGCACTACGGCCAAGGATATTCGTGTATTCATTAATGGTCATGATCATGCCAACAACTGTCCATCAATGCACTACGGGCCAATGAGGACTTTTACCACATCATTTGTAACATTACGGTCATGATTATACCGAATAATCCCTGGTCATAATCATACCAAGTCCATCTATGCACTACATGCCACAGATGACTTTCAATATTTTATAAACATGAGGATGATGACAATGATATAAGAATTCAATAAAACAAGTTCAAGAATTAATTTATCCAGGAATTAACAACGTCCAAATTGTCAACATGATACTGCATTGTGGAGTAAAATTCAAGAACGCTTAGAAGAATATTTTCTTGAAAAGATACTGGATGAAACGCAACTATCAAGGATATTCCACAAATTTCATGGAGTATAGAAGTCAAAACTTAACCAACTGAGTACAATAAAAAATGGAATAACAAAAGAAATCACCATGCATGCGATAGACCGCACAGACAGGTTATTCCAATAGAATAATAAATAATGGAACCAGGTCCGGCGTAAACGCACAGACAGGATATTCCGACGGAATAATAAATAATGGAACCAGGTCCGGTGTAAAATACACAGACAGGATATTCCAACAGAATAATAATAAAACGGAACCAGGTCCGGTGTAAAACACACAGACAGGATGTTCCAACAGAATAATAAACGGAACCAGGTCCGGTGTAAAACACACAGACAGGATGTTCCAATAGAATAATAGAAGAATGTCACCAAGTATAGGGTAGACCGCGTATACTGGTTATTCCAACAGAATAATAACAAATGGAATAACAGAAGTTCTCTTCATGAATATAAAAGAAATAATATTCCCTACCTTAAAAGAACTGGATGTTGGAAAAGTGATGTAGCAGAATACTTTTAGTCTCTCTCTCTCTTATTCTCTCTATACTTTCTCTCTCTATAGCTTGAATGAATTCGTGAAAAATAATGAAGCCCTAGGCCTCTATTTATAGAAAAACTGAGGGTGGCTCTTGGTCTTAACGAAGGGTCAAATGACTCTTGGTCTTAACGAAGGGTCAAATAACTCTTGGTAATATTGAAGGGACAACTACTATTGACGAAAGTAATTACTATTGACCAAGGTAAATACTATTGACGAAGGTAATTACTATTGACCAAGGTAAATACTATTGACGACGGTAATTACTATTGACGACGGTAATTACTATTGACGAAGAGACTCTTAGATGATGACATATGGCCCCCCATAAAATAACCAAACTTACCACACCGTCTCAATAATATAACATATTATACAGATGATACTATGACAATAATTTAAGAGATATGATGCAGCAATTACTGTAGCAATAATTGAGTATAGCTGAGTGACTTCTCACGTAAGCATCAATAATCAATACCGTGTGCTACTATGCAACCACGCGTATTACTGTACTTTTACTACCGAGTAGTTCAACAGTTTTAACGGTTTTAACGGTAACACCTCAGCCGTTATTTTTATAGAAAGATAATTCTGTCGTTTTCTCAATCCGACAATAATTCCGTTGTGGGGTCCACCAATGATTGTGCCGTCGTACGAATATTCTCCGACAAAAAGAATATTCTCCGACCAAACGAATATTTTATAACAACTTGCTTACTTTGTAAAATTTATAAATATTACCCACAACTATAACATTATATCAAATTAACTCCATAATATTCAAAAATGATATTTATAGAAAATTTATCTTTATTTATAAAAGTTGGGGTCTTACATCTTCAATGTGGGAGATATAGTATATACTTAAGATTTCGACCCTACAAGAAAATTTCTATTACCTAGTCCAAGTATTCTAAGCTGGATTCAAAATATTATGGGCCATTTCAGGTGCTTGAAAGGATTGGACATGTTGCTTATAAGTTGTTTCTACCAACTCAAGCCAAAATTCATTATGTGTTCCGTTTTTCTCTTTTGAAGAAAAAAATTGGTGCTACAACACAGGTGTCCCAGGTCTTGCCATCAGTAGATGATCATGGATAGTTCGTTATTGAGCTTATTGCAATCATTGATCGCAGATTGGAAAGAGGAATAATGCAACTGTTAGGGCTGAGCAAGGAACCAAATTGGAACCGAAACTGCACCAAAAGCCGTACAAACCTCACCAACAGTTTCAGCATATGTGGCGATTTTAGGTGGGTTAAAAAACTAAATTTATGATTTTGGTTTAATTACTAGTCAAAACCGCACGCATAAAACCAAAACCGAAACCTGACCATGTGTGTGTTTTTATGTATGCAAGGGCGGATAGAGTACAAGGGCAGGAAGTATGCGAGGAGTATGTTGCATGATAGGAGCCAACAACTCATTGTCTCTCGTTACTCTTTCATGGTTATTTCTTATGTAAGACCCCAACTTATTATAAATAAAATCGAATTTCCTCTATTTATTATTGTGAATAATAAGGTGTTAATTGATATAATACTTTGGTTATGGGTGAAATGTGCAAATTTTGCAAAATAAGCAAGTGGTTATAAAATAATCATTGTTGTCGGGGAATATTTGTTTGGTCGTGGAATATTCTTTTTGTCAGGAATATCCATACGACGGCGCAGTCATTTGTGGGCCCCATAACGGAATAACTGTCGGATGAAGAAAACGACAAAGTTTGAGTTTTTATAAATAACGGCGTAGTTGTTACCGTTAACACTGTTGGATTACCTGGTGGTTAAAATAAAGTAATACGCGTGGTTGCACAGTAGCACACGGTATTGCATAGTATTTTTGAATTATTGATTCTTACGTTAGAAGCCATTACTCAATAATTGTTACAGTAATTACTGTTCAATATTTTATTTTATTGATTCAATAATTGCTGCGTTGATATTTTATATTATTGTTGTTTCAATAATTGTTACTGCACAGTATTTCCCATTATCAGATCAATAATTCATATTATTTGAATAATATTATTAGATAACATTATTGGCAATGTCTAGAAAGTTCTGTCAATGAGAGGTTTGGTCACCTATTTGTGCGCCAGTAAGGAGAAATTCTTATTGGAAAGCCCCATCTTTCCTGGGAACGGCCTGGTTGTCATAAATGTGATTATGTAATATTATTTTTGAATAATTAATTATTGATTTATATGATAAGAAAATATTTATTTGATGCGGATATTAATGATGGATATATTTTTTTTATGTGAATTTAATTGAAGGAAATTCTACAGGAATTAATTGTTAAAAGTTTGGCATATTTTTGTGGAATTATAATTATTTCTCCGATAAAATATTCGTTCAAATATATTATAAATAATAATATTATTATATGTATATTTGCATGTGACGGATATGAATTAAATTCTTGCATGCTTTTCTAAGTTGGCGGGCAGAAGAATTTCCCTACATACATATGATTTATCTTTGGTGGATGGCTATTTCAATCCTCTGCATTTCATGCAAAGCATTTCCAAGAGTGGGCCTCCAAATAAGCAAATCATTTCAAACTTTTCCTGCAAATATGCTTTCTAAGTTAGTGGGCAAATTCTTCTGCAAACTAGTTGCCAAACTGTGGGCCCAACTATTGACAAATTGAAGAGTTAGGCAAAAGAAAGGGAGAGGTTAGGCAGGTGGGCGGAGAAAAATTAGGCAGCCTCGTTTGATTTTTCCTCCATCCTGCACTATAAATAGAGGGGTAACCCTCATTCCTCAACACACCTTCATAAATCAGAAATTCCTATTCTATGAGTATTGTGAGTATTTGCTTTGAGTATAAGAATACTTTGAGCGTAGTTTTTCTGCAAGATTTTCTCAGGATAATATCTGATATTCCAGTAAAATCCAGTTTCTACCAAGGTAAAGGATATTATTTTATTTCAATACTCGTAAGAAATATTATTTTCTTTTATACTCCATAGTATGAAAGGGATATTATTTCATTTCATATTCTCTAAATTTGAACTTACTATGGTAAGTATTGCTTCTATAATTCCTGAAATGGTTAAAAATTTCGTTTTATCTAATATCATTTCATAGGAATATTGGTCTGAACTTTTTATCAAATTTAGAACTTTTCATGACTGGGTACTATTCACGGGTACTGTTCACGGTTACTGTTCACGGGTACTGTCATGGGTACTGTTCACGGGTACTGTTCACAAAAGAAAAAAAACATTTTTTTTCTTTCCTCCAAATTATCTGTTGTGACCCTTATTCTTGAAATTTAATCCGTGTTTTGATTTTTCATCATCCTCAGTCCTAAATGGTGATATAAATGAATATCTTTAGCCTGTAGTGCAAAGATGAATGAGTAACTGATGAATATCTTTGGCCCGTAGTACAAAGATGAACAGGTATTGAGATGAACATGACCGACTGGTGATATAAATGAATATCTTTGGCCTGTAGTGCAAAGATAATATTGATTGTTGTTACAGGGATAAAATATTAATGATGGACTTTTAAATCTTAGAAGATAGTAGAACTCATTCTCTACGTGACTCTTCTAATGGATTGTTGTTTCCGCTGCATTTGTTGATCTAAAACTTGTTGTCTATTATATTCTATCAGATTTTTTTCTGTTGAAGACTAATGATAAATTGTTGTATATTATCTTAGTCATAATATTCTTTACTGGACTAGTTGAGCTCACCCTTTTCTTTTTTGTTCCATTTTTCTTCCCAGGAGGTGAGAACATAGCAGGAACTAGCCGGTGTATGGAGTGATGGTTCAGGATAGATGTATTAGTAGTCCTCACTATTTTGTAAAATAGTGTATCAATAATTGTAATAAGGACTCCTTTTGAGTTTGTATAATCTCTATTAGACTATATTTGTATTCAAACTCACAGTATATGTGTTGTCGTATTTTGCACGATAATTGTATTACTGAAGTTGTATTTATTTATGTACCATGTATTTGGCGACTCAAAATGGGTGATGTATACCTATTTTGGGGGCGTCACAGTTGGTATCAGAGTTTAGGGATATGGTCTCTGGCGGAGATCGGGGAATAAAACTAGGAGGGGAGATATGAGTAAATCCTTCGCTAGTGTGTCATACCTAAGCTTATTTGTTGGTCGGTTATAATATAGGGATATTATGTGATATGTTAATTGTTTAATTAACCCTTGTTTTATGGCATTATTTAAGAATGGCTGCTGAGAACGTTAACAATGGAGTATATGAAACTCTGGAACAACCTTTAGTCACAAACCAGGAGAACGTGCAACAGGAAGGCAATATTCCTCCTGTAAACAATACTACCGAGCAAACGATGAATGATGGAATATTTAGGAGCTTTTTGCAGTTCATGCAAAATCAGACGAGAGAGACTCGTGTACAAAATACGGGTGGAAGTGATAGCAACGCGCGGTCTGTCACAGCCAAGCAGTTCAAAGAGTTGGGACCACCAGAATTTAAGGGAAAGCCTGATCCGATCATGGCAGAAACGTGGGTTAAGAAAATTACTAAGATATTCGATGTCTTGGGATGCACGGAGGAACAGAAGGTTCCATTCGCCACCTTTATGTTCCGCGGTGAGGCAGACTACTGGTGGGAATCTGTGAAGCGTACCCAGCCAGCCGCACTCAGTATGTCTTGGGAAACATTTCAGAAACTATACAATGACAAGTACTTTTCTAAAAGTATTCGTCATATGAAGGAGGTGGAGTTTATCAGATTGGAACAAAACAACATGACGGTGTCCCAGTACGAGGCGAAGTTCGCTGAGTTATCCAGGTTTGCACCTCATTTTGTAGGGAATGAGGAACGAATGACAAGGATATTTCTGAGAGATCTAAATCCTGAGATTCGGCAATATCTTATCTCTCATAAATTTTTTTTATATTCAGATGTTGTAAATAGGGCTCAATTATTAGAGCGAGATAATGAGTATGTTCAACCAAGGGACCACAACCAGGGTCATACCGGTGGCAGCAGTCATCGGAGCAATGAAAACCAGCAAGGAGGGAAACATTCGGACAAAAGCGGTAACCACTCTGGTGGTAATCGTAGCCGTGATAATAGAAGGAGCGAGTCGGGAGGAGATTTCAAAAAGAGAAAGTACAACAATGATAACGTGAAGACGTCAGCACAAACATCAATTATTTCTAGGGGAGGAGAACGAGCACCGATCGTTTGTTATAAATGCGGGAAAGAGGGACACATCAGCCCAAACTGCCCACAACAATCCAAGGTGTGTTATAACTATGGAAAGAAAGCTCATATAGCTAGAGATTGTCTAGTTGCAAAACCAAGTTCAACGGGGATGGTGACTCCAAAGGCTGTCCCGGACAAGTCAAAGTCGGTGGTTCCTAGAAGGGCGTTTGTCGTAACTGCACAAAACGCGAGGAACCCAAACGAGGTGATCACGGGTAAGCTTATCATAAACTCTTGCGAAGTTTATACCTTACTAGATACCGATTCTACCAATTCTTTTATCTCTCCTGCTTGTGCTCAACGTTTAAACTTGACTCCGGAGAAATTGGACTTTGACTTATCTGTTGAAACTCCGTTAGGTGAAACCTTCGTTACATCTACAGTTTATAAATCTTGCATGATCCAAGTTGGCACTATCACATTACCTGTTGATCTTATCTCTTTAAAATTACTTACTTTTGATGTGATTTTAGGAATTGATTGGTTAACCACTCATCATGCTAAAATTGATTATTTTCGTAAGGTTGTTAGTTTTCATATTCCTAGCCAACCTGTCATACGAATTCAAACTACTAAACCACTAAAATCAGTCACTGTCATATCAAGCCACAAAGCTATTCGCTTATTGAAAAACGGATGCCAAGCTTTATTAGCCCATGTTATGGATTTGAACAAAGACAAGTCAGATTTGGATAATATTTCTGTTGTTAGAGAATTTCCTGATGTATTTCCTGAAGAGCTTCCCGGTCTACCCCCAGAACGTGATGTTGAATTCTTTATTGACCTTGAACCGGGTACAAAATCCATTTCTAAAACCCCATATCGAATGGCTCCTATTAAACTTCAGGAGTTAAAAGTCCAACTACAGGAGTTATTAGACATCGGTTTCATTCGTCCTAGTACATCTCCTTGGGGTGCTCCTGTTTTATTCGTAAAGAAGAAAGACGGGAGTATGCGACTTTGTATTGACTACCGAGAATTGAACCATGTCACCATCAAGAATAGGTATCCGCTACCTCACATTGATGACCTGTTTGACCAGTTGCAAGGAGCACAATTCTTTTCAAAGATCGACCTTCGTTCTGGATATCATCAGCTAAAGATTAAAACTGAGGATATTCTAAAGACTGCCTTCAGAACTCGGTACGGGTATTATGAATTCTTAGTCATGTCATTTGGATTGACTAATGCTCCTGCTGCTTTCATAGATATGATGAATAGGGTATTCAAAGAATATTTGGATCAGTTCGTTGTTGTCTTTATTGATGACATCCTCATCTATTCCAAAAGCCGAGAAGATCATGAGCACCATTTGAAGCTGATACTTGAAAGGATTCGTGAAAATAAGCTATATGCCAAATTGAAGAAATGCGAGTTCTGGCTTAAGGAAGTAGCATTCCTTGGGCACGTGGTGTCAAAATATGGAGTATCTGTTGACCCGGCGAAGATTGAAGCCATACAAAGTTGGGAGCAACCGAAGTCGGTGACCGAAGTACGCAGCTTTTTGGGCTTAGCTGGTTATTATCAGAGATTCGTGGAAGGATTTTCTCGAATCGCTACTCCGTTAACTCAGCTGACTCGGAAAGATACAAAATTCGTATGGAACGAGGAATGCGAGAAGAGTTTTCAAGAGCTCAAGAGAAGGCTCATTTTGGCATCTGTTCTGGCAATACCATCTGGTACGGATGGATTTGTTATCTACAGCGATGCTTCAGGCAAAGGGTTAGGATGTGTTCTCATGCAGCATGGGAAAGTCATAGTCTATGCCTCACGACAACTCAAAGAATATGAGAGGAATTATCCTACTCATGATCTGGAGTTGGCAGCAGTCGTATTCGCATTGAAAATTTGGAGACACTACTTGTATGGGGAGAAAGTGGAGATTTGTACGGACCATAAAAGCCTCAAAAATTTTTCACCCAAAAAGAACTCAACATGTGGCAACGACATTGGCTTGAACTATTGAAAGATTATGATCACACTATTCAATATCATCCTGGAAAAGCGAACGTAGTAGCTGACGCATTGAGTAGAAGATCATATGCGAGTACGAGTGCGATATTGTCAATGCAAAGGCCCATTCTGTATGACTTGCAAAGGATGGAGGTAGAATTAAAGACTCCAGGGACCCACATGATGATGGCGAATATACGAGTAGAACCGACTTTAATTGATAAAGTTAAAGCTGCTCAAGCTACGGACCTGGAGCTGATACGTATGAAGAAGAAACTGCAAGAAGGAGCTATTCCAGAAGCGAGAATCGATGAAGAAGGAATACTTAGATTTAACTCCAGACTTTGTGTTCCTAACGACTCTGATTTAAAGCATAGAATCATGATGGAGGCACACAACACACCGTTTGCGATTCATCCTGGAAGTACCAAAATGTATCATGATATTCTACATACATTTTGGTGGAATAATATGAAGAGAGAGATAGCGGAGTTTATCTCGAGGTGTTTAACCTGTCAACGTGTAATGGCGGAGCATTAAGTGCCAAAGGGTCCATTGCAACCACTTGAGATTCTGAAATGGAAGTGGGAACACATTACCATGGATTTTGTTACAGGTCTTCCCAAAGTATCTCAAGGTATAGATGTGATTTGGGTTATTGTTGATAGATTAACCAAGTCTTCTCATTTCTTACCGATACGTGAGACTTATTCCCATGAACACCTTGCTTGTATGTACGTGAATGAGATTATGAGATTGCATGGCATGCCGGTATCCATAGTTTCGGATCGTGACCCAAGATTCACTTCAAGATTTTGGGTTAGCTTGCAGAAAGCTATGGGCACGAATTTACGATTCAGTTCAGCATACCATCCTCAAACGAACGGACAATCAGAGAGGACTATTCAAACTCTTGAAGATTTATTAAGACTCTGTGTCCTAGATTTCAAAGGGAGTTGGGATAAATACCTACCACTGGTGGAATTCTCCTACAACAACAGTTATCAAGCAAGTATAGGCATGGCTCCATTCGAGGCGTTGTATGGACGAAAGTGTCATTCTCCAGTATGCTGGGACGAGGTGGGAGAAGCAACATTGTTGGGACCAGAGTTAGTACGAATGACTACAGAGAAGATCCAAACGATTCGACAACGTATACAAACAGCACAGAATCGACAAAAGAGTTATGTTGATCTTCATCGAAAGGACGTGGAATTTAATTTTGGAGATCATGTACTGTTACGTATTGCTCCATGGAAAGGAGTTACAAGATTTAGGAAGAGAGGAAAGCTCAATCCACGATTTGTTGGTCCATTTGAGATTCTTAACCGAATAGGAAATGTGGCCTATAGACTTGCATTACCTCCAAGCATGTCTCATGTTCATAATATTTTTCACATATCTATGCTTCGTAAATATGTTAAAGACCAAAACCACATTATTGCGTTAGAACCAGACGAGATAACCGAAGATTTAACGTACGAGGAGGTACCTGTTAAGATCTTGGATAGGAAAGAGCATGTCCTACGCACGAAAGTTATAACACAAGTTAAGGTTTTGTGGAGAAACCATGCTATTGAAGAAATGACCTGGGAGTTGGAATCAGAAATGAAAGCGAGGTATCCTCACCTTTTCGAAACACCAGGTACGTACGTTAATTTCGAGGACGAAATTCCATAAGGAGGGGAGGTTGTAAGACCCCAACTTATTATAAATAAAATCGAATTTCCTCTATTTATTATTGTGAATAATAAGATGTTAATTGATATAATACTTTGGTTATGGGTGAAATGTGCAAATTTTGCAAAATAAGCAAGTGGTTATAAAATAATCATTGTTGTCGGGGAATATTCGTTTGGTCGTGGAATATTTTTTTTGTCGGGAATATCCGTACGACGGCGCAGTCATTTGTGGGCCCCATAACGGAATAACTATCGGATGAAGAAAACGATAAAGTTTGAGTTTTTATAAATAACGGCGTAGTTGTTACCGTTAACACTGTTGGATTACCTGGTGGTTAAAATAAAGTAATACGCGTGGTTGCACCGTAGCACACGGTATTGCACAGTATTTTTGAATTATTGATTCTTACGTTAGAAGCCATTACTCAATAATTGTTACAGTAATTACTGTTCAATATTTTATTTTATTGATTCAATAATTACTGCGTTGATATTTTAT
Source organism: Panax notoginseng (assembly GCA_016801055.1). Taxonomy (NCBI): domain Eukaryota; kingdom Viridiplantae; phylum Streptophyta; class Magnoliopsida; order Apiales; family Araliaceae; genus Panax; species Panax notoginseng. Next base: position 227,941,227 of record CM029012.1, on the reverse strand, counting down.
ATTATTATTGTTTCAATAATTGTTACTGCACAGTATTTCCCATTATCAGATCAATAATTCATATTATTTGAATAATATTATTAGATAACATTATTGGCAATGTCTAGAAACTTCTGTCAAGGAGAGGTTTGGTAACCTAATTGCGCGCCAGTAAGGAGAAATTCTTATTGGAAAGCCTCATCTTTCCTGGGAACGGCCTGGTTGTCATAAATGTGATTCTATAATATTATTTGTGAATACTTAATTATTAATTTATATAATAAGAAAATATTTATTTGATGCGGATATTAATGGTGGATTTATTTTTTTTATGTGGATTTAATTGAAGGAAATTTTGCAGGAACTAATTGTTGAAAGTTTGGCATATTTTTGTGGAATTACAATTATTTCTCCGATAAAATATTCATTCAAATATATTATAAATAAGGCTTAAATATGAATTAGTACCCTAAACTATATGCCATATTCCACTTCGATGATCCACCTTTCAATTTTGTCAATTAGGTGATTAAACTATCAATTTTTTTTAATTACAACAAATTGAACACGCCACGTCAGAGATTGCTGACGTGGCTAATTGTGTGGGGTCTTAAGCAGCTTATGTGGCAAAAAAACTATTTTTTATTCATTGCATAAACAAATCTGTTTAAATAAAGGGCAAAATCGTCAAAACACATTAACATAACAAATTCATATAAAACATTTCTTTATATCTCTCTCCCTATTTTTTTTCTCCCAGAAAATCAAATGAGCCACCACAACCGCCGCACCAGAAAGTCTCCGATCAAGAATGTCGCCTCTGCCGCCTCTCATGTTGTCACTTCCATCAACAAATCCATTTGCACATGCAGATCTGTACAACCATCATCTTCTTCAATCTCCAGATCCGTTCGACATTTTTATATAGATAGAAACTGGATAAAGAGCTTGCCTTCAGTTAATTTATCACCAATAGAAAATATTAACTTCTCCATCAATACCCCAAGCACTTGCTCTGCTTTTGAATGCAACTTTAATGAAGTTCCCCTCATAATATAGAAGAGCAAAGCGCTGGCTCCAGATGTTCTCATCTCTAATGGTTTCTTCACGACTTCAAACAAGATTTTTCTGATACCTCCAAATAATAAACCCAGATCTGTACAACCATCATCTTCTTCAACCTCCAGATCCATTCGTCCACCAAACAACAAAACTATCTAGAACACAAAATTTCAGCCTTGAATATTTCACCCAAAATTCTCGAACACAAATCACATAATTTATTATAACTAACAGAATTTCCACACAATTCAAGCGCCATTACTGGAATTTCAGCCACAATTTGAACTAAAGACTTCAAACTATCAGGAAACCTATCCAAATGAATCAAAACAAGGACTAATTCTAACCTTTCGAGGACAGAAAACAAAACCCTGACATCAAGCTTCTCGCTTGGAGCACTCTCTCTCTCATCATCATCTTCTCGAACATTCTGAGCCCTAAATCTAGAAACCCCGGCACGGCCACGGCCCTTCTTCTTCCGCGTCGGTTTATCTTCGAAGAGGCGTTCAACGTCGATTGGATCTTTGCTTTTGAGAGTGAAATCCAGTAGGGTTTGAAGGTTAAGAACGGTTGATTCTGAAATGGGGTCGCTGTGATGGGTTTCAACGTCGATTAGACTTGATTTAAATCTGATTTTATCCTAATTAGTTAATTCATTTGATGTATAGGAAATTGTTCAGGTTTTTTTAATTTTGGTTTTGTTGTTTTACACTTTTACCCTTTTAAAAACATTAAAATAATAAAATGGGTTAAGTAATTACTTTTTTAATACACATCAGCTTCTTAAGGTCCCACACAATTAGTCACGTCAGCAATTTCTGACGTGGCATGTTCAATTTGATGCAATTAGAAAAAATTGATAGTTTAATCATCTAATTGACAAAATTAAAAAGTGAATCACCGAAGTGGAATATGACCTATAGTTTAAGGTACTAATTCATATTTAAGCCTATAAATAATAATATTATTGTATGTATATTTGCATGTGACGGATATGAATTAAATTCTTGCATGCTTTTCTAAGTTGGCGGGCAGAAGAATTTCCCTACATACATATGATTTATCTTTGGTGGATGGCTATTTCAATCCTCTGCATTTCATGCAAAGCATTTCCAAGAGTGGGCCTCCAAATAAGCAAATCATTTCAAACTTTTCCTGCAAAGATGCTTTCTAAGTTAGTGGGCAAATTCTTCTGCAAACTAGTTGCCAAACTGTGGGCCCAACTATTGACAAATTGAAGAGTTAGGCAAAAGAAAGGGAGAGGTTAGGCAGGTGGGCGGAGAAAAATTAGACAGCCTCGTTTGATTTTTCCTCCGTCCTGCACTATAAATAGAGGGGTAACCCTCCTTCCTCAACACACCTTCATAAATCAGAAATTCCTATTCTAGAGTATTGTGAGTATTTGCTTTGAGTATAAGAATACTTTGAGAGTAGTTTTTCTGCAAGATTTTCTCAGAATAATATCTGATATTCCAGTCAAATTCAGTTTCTACCAAGGTAAAGGATATTATTTTATTTCAATACTCGTAAGAAATATTATTTTCTTTTATACTCCATAGTATGGAAGGGATATTATTTCATTTTATATTCTCTAAATTTGAACTTACTATGGTAAGTATTGCTTCTATAATTCCTGAAATGGTTAGAAATTTCGTTTCATCTAATATCATTTCATAGGAATATTGGTCTGAACTTTTTATCAAATTTGGAACTTTTCATGACTGGGTACTATTCACGGGTACTGTTCACGGTTACTGTTCACGGTTACTGTTCGCGGTTACTGTTCACGGGTACTATTCACGGGTACTGTTCACGGTTACTGTTCACGGGTACTGTCATGGGTACTGTTCACGGGTACTGTTCACAAAAGAAAAAAAACATTTTTTTTTCTTTCCTCCAAATTATCTGTTGTGACCCTTATTCTTGAAATTTAATCCGTGTTTTGATTTTTCATCATCCTCAGTCATAAATGGTGATATAAATGAATATCTTTGGCCTGTAGTGCAAAGATGAATGAGTAACTGATGAATATCTTTGGCCCGTAGTGCAAAGATGAACAGGTGTTGAGATGAACATGATCGACTGGTGATACAAATGCATATCTTTGGCCTGTAGTGCAAAGATGAATATTGATTATTGTTACAGGGATAAAATATTAATGATGGACTTTTAAATCTTAGAAGATAGTAGAACTCATTCTCTACGTGACTCTTCTAATGGATTGTTGTTTCCGCTGCATTTGTTGATCTAAAACTTGTTGTCTATTATATTCTATCAGATTTTTCCCTGTTGAAGACTAATGATAAATTGTTGTATATTATCTTAGTCATAATATTCTTTACTGGGCTAGTTGAGCTCACCCTTTTTCTTTTTGTTCTATTTTTCTTCCCAGGAGGTGAGAACATAGCAGGAACTAGCCGAGGTATGGAGTGATGGTTCAGGATAGATGTATTAGTAGTCCTCACTATTTTGTAAAATAGTATATCAATAATTGTAATAAGGATTCCTTTTGAGTTTGTATAATCTCTATTAGACTATATTTGTATTCAAACTCACAGTATATGTGTTGTCGTATTTTGTACGACAATTATATTACTGAAATTGTATTTATTTCTGTACCATGTATTTGGCAACTCAGAATGGGTGATGTATACCTATTTTGGGGGCGTCACATCTTACAAGTTGTATTACTCAGTTTGTAGTATGAATGCTCTGCATTTATTAATGTCCTCTTTCATATAATTCCCTTCAAAGAAGATATTGTCTACTTATTATACCAAAATAATTTGCTTCATAATTTCCGGAACTAATTAGCATCAACATAATTAGTCTTCCTTGATTAGCCAGTAAGATTGTCCATTAGATTGATTTGTTTATTATTATCTTTGGCAATGATATTGGTAGTAATTGAGCATGATCAAAAGTTGATGGGATTAGTCTTTGTTATTACGCATTTCTCATTGTTTCCTATCATTGTTTGTGTAATAAATTGCATAAAATTTTATTGTTTCAATTGATTTTGGAACCGAAATCGCACCAAATAAAATCGCACCGCACCAATCTCAAACGGTTTCTTGCGCGGTTTTAGATTTATCAAACCGCACCTAAGCGGTTTCGGGTGTAGTTTGGGTTTTATACCGCACCATACTCACTCCTAGTAGTTGTTGATGAAGTCTTAATCTAGTGGTCTAATACTTTACCTTTTGGCGCTACTTGGGAGACTTAGTCTGATATTCATGCTCAATTTTCAACTTTACATCCTTGAGGACAAGGATCCTTTATCCTTTTAAGGAAAGGGAATTGTATCGTGTTAGTTAAGTAGTTAAACATAGTTGGTCTGGGTAGAGATGTTATTTCTAAATAAAATGTGTTGTATTTCATTTTAGTTGGAAAGTTGTTACAGAAGAATGTTGTTTGGATATAAATGTTGAGATTGTAAAGTGAAACGCAAGAAATACATGGATTTTCTCTTCCTTTAGCTTCTCTCTCCTCTTTTCCCTTTCTTCTCACTTCTCTTGCTCTATATCTTTGTTTTCTTCCTTACATTCTCTGCAAATTCTATGAAATTTCTACCGGAATTGATAACTCAATAGTCAATTCCTGTAAGGAATTCTATGGTGTTAGTTAAGCAGTTAAAATAGTTGGTCTAGATCGATAGAGATGTCGTTTCCAAATAAAATGTGTTGTATTTCATTTTAGCTGAAAAGTTGTTACAAAAGAGTGATGTTTGGATATAAATGCTGAGATTGTAAAGTGAAACACATGAAATACATCGATTTTCTCTTCCTTTCGTTTCTCTCTCATTTTTTCCCTTTCTTCTCACTTCCCTTGCTCTGTATCTCTCTTTTCTTACTTCCTCTGCAAATATTTCTGCTGGAATTAATATCTCAAGTCAATTCCTTACCAATTGGTTCAAATAAAAAACACCACAAACCCAAATTTCATCCGTCTCTCTCTCTCTCTTCATCCATTACTCCAATACACCCTCAAGCTACTCCTTTAAAACAATGCCTAAATGAATTCGACATCCTCACAACTAAATCTCTACACAAAGCTCAACCTAAGGTTTTGTCTCATTGCACCGATACATATTCTACTATGGTGCAAATATAAGCACATAAACTGCCCTAGCTCTAATTATGGGTGTAAACGAACCGAGTCGACCCGAGTATTGAATTGCTCAGATTTGTCTTACAAAATTTATCGAGTATAAAATAAGGTTTGATTGAGGCTCATTTAGCTACCGAGTCGAGCACGATTCTGAATCGAGTATGAGCCATTTGAACTTTTCAAACAAATACGATCCAAGTATCAATAAAAACTTACAATTTGAGAAGTTTCGAGTAATTTATCGAACTTTAAATTCTGCATATTTGACTTATTTATATTTCGAGTCGAGCTTGAATCGAACTTTTAATCGAATGAATACGAATCGAATTCAAACTGTTTGTTCATTTTAGAACATTAGCTCATCACAAGTCAATTACGTGCATGGTTATTTTGAGGAGATTATGTGCTTATTTTGGTATATATCAAAAGGATGAGGGTCCGATCTTCATACGGGGAACCTAATTTTCTTAATACACATTCAACAGCAAAATAAATTTTTCTTTTGGTGGGGCTTCCAATGACACAATTGTGAGGGACGATTAATATATTGTTATTAAATCTAATTTTAATATTTAAATTTATTATTTAAAAAGTAGAATAAAAAGTGTAATAAATGGGATCCAAGTACATATCCGAACGACCCTTGTGAGACTCGGGTAGAACCAGAAGAGAATTTTATGCCAAAATAGCATGTCTGGCATGTAATATACATATATATATATAGAGAGAAAATCTGAATTTTAAGCTCACCCCTTATTCAACTCACTCGAGTTCACCCTTTTAGCGACGGACCCGACGACGGTTCGGTCATACAACCGTCGTATGTTGTCCGTCGCTAAAAGTATAGACGACGGTTGTATGACCGAACCGTTGCCAGGTCCGTCGCTAAAGGGGGGTGAGCTCGGGTGAGTTGGATAAGGGGTGAGCTTAAGATCCGAATACTCTATATATATATATGAAAAAATGTATGTACATAGCTATGTAGTAAACAGTCGACTAAGACGACAGTTTTTTGAGTTATAGCGACGGTTTCACCCGTTGCCATAGATATTCTGGACTACGGCGACGGGTGAACCGTCACCATAGCCCAAAAAATTCATCATCGTTATGTATATACATATAACCCATATATATATAACAAGAACGTATGCGTGTATAATTATTATAAAGATATACTTAATTGGAGTTTTATCAAATTGTTTGGATACAATAAAAATGCATGAAAATAAACTGAGGGAGAAATTGGAACAAACTCAAATTGTACGTAATTTGAGTTTATCTTCTTGTAGAGATATGATACGTTTACTTTATACGGTCTGGATCAAGTGCATACCCCTTATCTTATTCACCCGTGCTCACCCCCCTTTAGGCGACGGTTTTGGTCATACAACCGTCGTCTATACTTTTAGCGACGCTATATGTTGTCTGTCGCTAAAAGTATAGACGACGGTTGTATGATCAAAATCGTCGCCTAAAGGGGGGTGAGCACGGGTGAGTAAGATAAGGGGTATGCACTTGATCCTTGCTATTACTTTATAATATAACAATTTGCAATCTCGTGGTACGATTATTATTATAAAATTGTACGTTTTAAGATATAATTAATAGTGCAAAATTGATTCAAAAATATCGTCTCGTACAACTAATTATACTTCGAGATGACGATTTACTACATAATAAAATAAAAAATCATCTCTCTACAAATTGATAAACTCAGTATACAATTTTACATTTTACTTTGCGAATAAACTTTGTTTATAATTGTTGCAAGTTGCTAAGGACAACATTTTAAAACTTGCATAAATAGCCCAGCCCAATTTTAGCTAAGCCCAAAATTAAAATTCCGTGAATAAATTTAATTGATAATACTTTTACGATGTATTTAATAATTTTGTAATTTTATGTATTGATATACATAGCAATCGTAATTCCGCATAAATCTTTGGCTATAGCAAGACTCTTAAATGAAATAGAGTGTATAGTAAATTTGCTAATAAGATAAGGGTAGTGATCTAGTGATTACCTAAGGGGGAAAAATCCTTTAAATCTTCATATATGCCCTAGCGGTAGCTAAGTTTTATTGATTTGGGCGTATTGGGCCAATCTAGACTAACAGAAATACTTGAATTGTCCCTTTCTCTACCCACAAGAAGACAGGCCCATGGGGCCCTTGAGCTCTAAATGCTATATGCTCAACTCATTGCTTTATAACTCCCACATGGCCCTACCGCCTAATAAACAAAGAGTTCACTCTTCTGTGGTCAAAATTGGGTCATCTAACCCACATAACTAGGACCACAGCTCCATATACACTTGCTCAGCTTTTAACAGCATCAAGTCAAAATGAAACCTAACATATCAAAAAATGTTTTTACAGAAATATTACTCGATGAAAATTTAAAATTCAAGAAGAGAGTATTTCTAACACACCATGAAATTAGATAGTATTAATTTTCACTTTGTCACTTGAGCGATTGAGCGCCAGATTAACTACTCCCTCCGTTATTAAATAGCAACTTATTTCTATAAAAATATTGTTTGGTGGATTGATCATAAAGTGTGTGATAATACAAACCTTAGCCCCTTTAACCCACTTTAAAAAGTTAATTATCTAAAGATTGTATTTGATAAACCTGGAAATTAAGATCCGAATGATTATGATGTCTTAATAAATTAGATCATTTGAATGGTTATGAAGTCTGAATCTAAAAAATTGTTTAATAACTAAAAAATATGTTGTCTCTTAATGACACAATTTTACCATTTTAAAGGATAAAATTTTGTTTAATAATTTTAAATATTCAATTTAATAAAAATGAGAGCATAATATTGTTGAATATATTTATATAAAAAAAATTATAAAAAAAAAATTCATTAAGAGGTACCTCTTAATTATTAAGATTTTATTTTATGTCTTACCGATTAAGAGACATTCAGAGGTAATAAAAAAATAAATAAACAGCATCATGCCTCTTAGCGAATAAGAGACAGTCCATTAAGAGGCAATCAGATATAAACAAATAGCACCTAAGATCTATATCAACCCATAACAAGTTGTATTTTCAACCGATGTGGGACTATTCTTTATGGTCTAGTATGGAGTGCGCATCATTTTATGAATACATCAGACAAAGAATAACCAAATTGGTAAACCTGCGTACATCATGTGTTCTTACTTTTTCGTCTTTCATATAATATCTGTGTAATTGTAATATGTTTCGTTCTTAAATTCTAACAATTAGCATGGACCGAGTAAACAACCGCCCAAATCCATTGGATACTCATTTCTGATCCACATTTTACCATCTTAATTAAAACAACTGGGGAAGAACATAGATTTTGATTTCACACGGTTCAAATCAAGATAATTTTATACAAATAAGTTGCATCTGCGTAGCAAAAAGATACAATTTTATACTACTTTATATAATAAAGATAATTCGAAATACAATTTTGTGCTATAAAAATATAGGACTATATATATATATACACAGTTGTGTATTACACAGTCAGACTATGGCGGCTAGTTTTTTGGGCTATGGCGACGGTTCACCCGTCACCGTAGCCCAGAATAGCTATGGCCACGGGCCATAGCCCAAAAAATCGTCGTCATAACCGACTGTATACTACACAACTGTGTATATATATTTTTCCTAAAAATATAACTCATTTTTATAAATTGTCTAAAGAAGCAGTTCACTAAAACGGCTAGGAATCGGGGTCGGAAGAGCATGAACATCCACTTCATGGTAAGAATAGAAGAAGGATCCTTCAATTCATCATTATACCTATCACGCATGGAATGTGTATCCCCTTGTAAATTGGATGGATATCAAGAACCCTATCCCCTTCCAAAGTCTTGTTTCAATCAAATGATATTATATGGGCCCTTTACATTAATATTTGCAGTTTTGTAATATTTGGTATAACTAACCATGTAATAAATGTCCTAAATATTTAACATCTTATACACAGTATTATATAAACGTCACATCATATATATCAGCAAAACAAAAACATAAATGCATATATGAGTGTAAATGAACTAAATCGGTACTAATTTATTCATATTTGATTTATTAAATTTATTGAATATGAAATAAAATTTAATTGAGGCTCGTTTAGTTATCAAGTCGAGCACGATCTTGAATCGAACCTAAGCAGTTTAAATTTTTCAAACAAATATGATCGGAATATCAATAAAAATTATAATTTGAAGATATTCGAATAATTTATCTGTAAAATTTGTTCATATCTGAATAATTTACATTTTAAATCGAGCTCAAATTAAACTTTTAATCGAATGAGTACTGATTAAACTCGAAATTCATTTTACATCCTTATAAATAAGCAAAGGATGGATTACCCCGAGTGATTGGCATTATTTTGTTACCACACATATGACTAAAACCTCTTTTCCTACCAAAAAGAAAATGACTAAAACCCTCTTTCCTCAATAATTAAACTTTAAAAAATGTATTCTATTAGTCCCTTAATATAAGTCGTTTTAGAGAAGCGCTTTTGTCCCTTAATATAAGTCGTTTGAGAATTTCAAGTAAACATTAATTGTTTAATTTTTAATATTACCCCAAGTATTAAATACAACTTTAATTCTCTTATTATTTTTTACCCAATAAATAATATTATTTTTTTTCAATACAAGAATAATTTAAACAATTAATATTATATTTAATATTATATAATCATTTCGTTAATATTTATACATAATTCTAAAACGACTTATATTAAAGAATCGGAGAATAATATTTACTAGGTCAAAGGATGATTAAATGTGCTAGGAGTTATGATGGAGCAATAAAAGAGAGTAGATATTAACCGGAACCAACTCTCTCTTTCTTTACTATTTTTCTTTTATGAGTTGAAAAATAAATAAAGTCTATCCCCTTAACTAACAAAGCATATTTAACAAAAGGATCAACAAAGACAACTCGCACAAAATCAAAAGATATTGTCCCACAATTTCAACATTCCCCTCCTTTCACCTTTTCTTCCTATGTTGTCTTGTTAGCGTGTTTATTATGGTCAATCTAGTTGTATCCATCTGTTTCCATGAACCTTAAACCTTAAATTCTATACCATATACTCAATAATAAGAGTAATTAATATGAGATTAATTTTGATCAATTGACCAATACAGTATCGACACACAGGCGAGAGGTGATCCCTCTATGCGTATCAGCATTATATTGATCAATTGACTAAGTAAATTCATAGTAACCGAATCTTCCAATAATTAATCTCTCTCTCCATCTTTTTTATGCCTACTTTAAGTCCTTAATGATACTAAATCTCGTTCTTGCCTTTTGGTCTCTCTCTCTCTCTCATTCGACCATCGATGAAACATAAATTTATACTACACTTCCGTTCTAAATTATAAAAGATTATTGTTAACTTTTGAAAGTTAATTTAACATATTTTCAAACTCGGAATCGAAATGATTCACTAAAAATTATTGCACATAAATGTTATATTGAGTAGTAACTTTTTATGGTTCACAATATTTATCGTTATATTAACTAAAATTATAGAAATTTGTGTCAATTTTAAAATTAAAAATGTTTTAAATAAATTTTAAAAAATCTATAATTAATTTATAATTTAAAATAGAAGGAGTATTATTGAAACTAAATAAGAACCTGAAAGGATTAGCCAGCTCGACCGGCTAAGAGATCGCTAGTTAAGAGATCGCTTAGGGTCGGTCAAGTGGCTACTGGCTAGTATAACGATATAGCATGAAAAAGTCTAGTTTGATCTCGAATTGTGGTGAATGGATGAAATTTATAAGTCTACTTTAATCAATTAGCATGTTAATTACCGGTTAATACTCCCTCCGTTTCAAACAAAAAGAAGAAGAAAAAAGTCTCATTTATAAAATTACGAGGATATATTTTTGTTTCAAGTATATTTTTAAATGGTTTAAATATAATTTATTATTCTGAATTATAGGTCATATTCAACTTCGGTGATTCGCCTTTTAATATTATCAATTAGATGATTGAACTATTAATTTTTTTTCAATTCCATCCAATTGAGGTTGTCACGTCAGAAATTACTGACGTGACTATCTGGGTGGGACATAACTAAGTTGATGTTTGTAAAAAAATAATTTTTTATTTTGTGATTGAACAATTTTTATATATTAAAGGGGGCAAAATGGTCATAATCCTTTATATTAAACATTAAAACTAAACAAATTAACTACTCATTTCTTCAAACAAACAATGAATCATAAAATCAAAAATTCAGAAATCCTTCCCGAAAATATATTTTTCGATCTATGCCGGAGATATTTTAATAGACTGGGAAGATGGATTAATATTACCCCATTAATGATCATTAGTTCTTGTTGGGCTTCATAGTAAAATTTGAATGGCATCTTGTTATTCCAAAAGAGCAAAGAATTTATAATGTCCTGCTCTCTTTTTTCGTTCTTTCGTCTTCTTCTTTATTTATTTTTTATATTAGTTTTCAATCCTCCTCTACTACTCATTGTTCAAAGAGTTATCTGAGGTTAATTTTGTGTCGCTCTTCTGGCGCTGAGCTTTAAAATTTTGGATCCAAAGCCAGCTGGATCCAATGTATCACATTAAAATATCACAAAGTTTTAGATCTCAAGCTAAACAAGCCTGAATTTGGGACTGTTTGATTAATCAATCTTCCTTTCAAATGGATATGGGGTTCTTAAATCAGATCTTGAATATGCCGATATCTGGGTTTGGTTTTGATTCCGGTGGTTTTTTGCATGGATGAGGCTTGTTTATCCTCTGTGTGTTTTCTGATCTGGACTTTGGGTTTATTGCTTATCTATTTAATGTTCAGTTTTGGATGTTTTTATTGTTGGTTCTGTTGTGGTCCATTGTTGGTTTCCAGTTGGATTTTGGCCTTGGATCTACGTATTCCACTCTGTTCCATTTCTGTTCGATCTAGAATTGGTTCTCTATTTTGTTTCGAACGATTTGGTGTTTTATTTAGGTTCGTTCTTTATTAAACCAGATTTGCTCCAAATTGCGATGTCTCTCAATCTTGTTATCAGTCTCTGCTGGTATCATTTTGGGATGTTATATTTATGATATTCTTTGATTCTAAGCTCTATTAATTGTTTGGATTGAATTTGATTGTGTTGGCTGGTTTGGGCTCCCATATAGAGATGCATTGCTTGCCGGTGGGAATTTTTGGATTTTTGGTTTTACGATTCATTGTCTATTTGAAGAAATTAGTAGTTAAATTGTTTAGTTTTAATGTTTAATATAAAATGGTTTGACAATTTTGCCCTTTAATATATCATAAATGTTTAATAAAAACTTAAAAAATTATTTTTTTTGTTACGCATCAGAATAACTATGCCCCACCCAAATACACACATCAGAAGCCCCACCCAAATAGACACGTCAGCAATTTCTGATGTGGCAGCCTCAATTGAATGGAATTAAAAAAATTAATAGTTCAATCATCTAATTGACAAAATATTTCTGATGTGGCAGCCTCAATTGAATGGAATTAAAAAAATTAATAATTCAATCATCTAATTGACAAAATTAAAATATGGATAACCGAAGTGGAATATGACATATAGTTTCGGGTAGTAGATTATATTTATATGCCTTCTTAAAAATAATAAGTTATTAAATTAGTTGTGTGGTAATAAATTAGTATAGAGTTAAATGCACTTTGTATTCCCTAAGTTTACTCTATTTTTGCACATTACATCCTATACTTCAAAATATGACATTTTGTATCTCGCACTTTTAGCGAACGGGAACATAACACCCTCTAGCCCAAAACAAGTTGCTAAAAGTGGAAAATCAGACACCTTTTCGTCACTTTTAGCGACAGATTTTGGGACAGAGAGTGTTATCTGTCATTTCTCGACGTGCAAAATGTAAAATATCACATTTTGAAGTATAGGATGTAAGGTGAAAAATGAAGTATACTTGGGGGATACTCCAAGTATACTTGAGCTTAATTTGAAGTGGGTTTCATTAAATATTTGGAATGAATCCACATATCAATGTGTTCTACTCCATTAGTGAATTAAAATCAAGTATTTAGAAGTTTAAATTCATGGGGTAATGAATGAAAAATTATCTCTCAAAAATCACCCTTGAAAATGATAATAAATACTTTTAGGAAACTAAATCTCACATCGCTTAAGAACTAAAGTTTGAATGCATATATATATATAATTAATCTGCTATTGGGTTGGGGCTCCAAAAGGAACCTTAATTTTGTGGAGAGGAGATGACCTAGCCAAGGCTTGGTTTGAACCTACATGCACCGCCGACTGTCCGAGTCAGGCTTATGGTTCGTGGATCTGGGTCATTGTTGTAAGACCCCGAATTTTATGAAATGAAAGTATTCAATTTTCTTATAATTATTATTCTATTTAGTAAATGGTTAAAATTGATAAAAGGTTAAAATTAAGGGTGATATGTAAAAATTTTACAAAGTAAGCAAGTTGTCATAAAATATTCGTTTGATCGGAAAATATTCTTTTTGTTGGGGAATATCCGTACGACAGCACAATCATTGGTGGACCCCACAACGGAATTACTGTCGGAGTTAAAAAACGACAAAAATAACTTTTTATAAAAATAAAGACAAAAATTTTACCGTTAACTGTTAAAATACCCGGCGATAAAAGTACAGTAATACGCGTAGTTGCATAGTAGCATACGATATTGTACATTATCTTTGATTATTGATGCTTACGTGAGAAGTCACTCAGTTTTACTCAATTATTGTAACAGTAATTGTTGCATAGTATCTTATATTATTGATTCAATTATTGTCACAATATTTTATATCATTAAATCAATAATTGAGACGACAAAGTTATTCATATTATTATTTACACTATTGACGATGTCTAGAAAGTTCTATCGAGAAAAGGGGTTTGGTCACCTAATTGCTCGCCAATAAAGAGAAGTCCTTATCGAAAAGTTCCCTCTTTCATAGGAATGATCTAGTTGTTAATATTGTGAGTTATAATATTAATGACGAATAATTATTGAAAGATTAAAGATGTGTTATATATATTTATTAGCGATAAATGATGATATTTAATTTAATAGTTAGTCAAGACTAATTAAATAGTTTGAACTAACTAAGAAAGTAAAAGTGTGTATAAAACACAAGAAAATGAAATAAAAAAATTGAATTTGAATTCGGAGTTGAATTTGGAGATGCGGACGAGATATTTGAGTCCGGGATGATGAAATTAGGAAAAATAGACTATAAACACAAAAAAGTCAACAGTTAACTTTTTCAAAAAAAGTCAAACTTCAAAATTCAAAGATGAAATTGCTAATAAAAATATTTCCATTGTGTTGGGATTATTAGTGTTAGTAGAAATCGATATTTATTTCGATAATAGTTGATTTCTGGATGTTAAATTGACCAAACGGGTAATTAAACGGATAAATGAGCAATTAATTGCTATTAGTTCACATGCAAAGAACTATTGGTTCACATACATGTACTATTAGGGGAGGTTATGTAAGATTGATAATAATTGAAGGACTAAATTAAAAATAGAGGCAAAGATGAATGTACTAAACTGTAATAAGTCGAGCCCCTAAACGTGAAATTATCAAAACTATATTTTCTTATAAATAAAAGCTCATTTTTTCTTTCATTCTCACCAATTCACTAAGACTCACAAAAGCAACTATAGAGAGAGAAACTATAGAGAGAAAAAAGAAGAGTATTGTGCTACTTCACTATTGCATATTACAGTATCTAGTCTTCTACTAAGGTAATGGGTCTTATTTACGGGGTATTATTCACTTGAGGTATTATTTACGGGCTACTATTCACTCGGGTACTATTTACTCAGGGTATTATTTACGGGGTACTAGTCACTCGGGTACTATTCACTCGGGGTATTATTTACATAATACTATTCACTCGGGTATTATTCACTCGGGAGTACTATTCACTAAGTACTATTCACGAAGTACTACTCACGGGGTACTATTCATAAAGTACTATTCACGGGATACTATTCACGATAAAAATTGATTTTTTTCTTTTCAAAATTATTTTTGATACATAAATACCATTCTTGAATTTTACTCCACGTTTAGTTATCATGTTGACGATTTAGATATTCTTGAACTCTGGATAAATTAAATTATAAATTTCTAATATTTATCATTGATCTCACTTGATTGAATCTTTATATCATTGTCATCATTCTCATATTTATATTGTGGTGAAAGTCATCTTTGGCCCGAAGTGCAAAGATGGACTATTGATTATTGATTTTACAGTATTATATCTTTGGTCCGTAGTTCAAAGATGGACATGTGTATGACATGATCATGACATATAATGTTACAGACAAATGATGTGATAAAAGTCATCTTTGGCCTGTAATGCATAGATGGACTGTTGATTGGCATGATCATGACCATTGGTTTTACAGTTGAATATCTTTGGTCGTAGTGCACTGACAGACAATTGATTGGAATGATCATGACCATTAATTTTATAATTGAATATCTTTGGCCCGTAGTGCAAAGATAGACAATTGATTGGTATGATCATTGTTATTACATTTGAATGTCTTTAGCCTTTGGGGCAAGGATATTAAGTAAAAGTTTAATTAAGCCTTTGTGGCAAGGAGAAACTGTTGATTATTAGTTTTACAGTTTAACATCTTTGGCCTATAGTGCAAATATGGACTGTTGATTATTGGTTTTACAGTTGTATGTCTTTGGCCCGTAGTGCAAAGATGGACTGTTGATTTACATGATTATAAATATGAATTATGAATTTAACTATAATCTTTTGTGGTTCAGGTGAAGACAGGTGATGAAAGTTCTCTTTGTCTTTGGTATAAAAAAAACTATTGATGGATATTACGGGGATAAAATATTAATGATGGATTTTTAATTTGGAGGAGATAGTAGACATTATGTTCTACTTGACTCTTCTAATATATTGTTGTTTCCACTGCAGTTGTTGATCTAAAACTTATTGTGTATTATATTCTATCAGATTTTTCCCTGTTGAGGACTAAAGATAATTTGTTCTATATTATCTTAGTCATAATATTCTTTACTGGGCTATTTGTGCACACCCTTTGCTTCACAATTTCTTTCAGGTAATAAGAGTGTAGCTGGGTCGAGCGGGGATAACAAGGGAATAATGTGATGGTCCGAGACGATGGAAGTTTTCCAATACATTATAAAACAACATATAATTATATTGAGGACGTAAGATGTGTGTGTCGTATTTTATACGTCACTTAATAATTAATTTTGACGAACAACAATAGGGTGAGGAGGACCCAACCTTGAAATCATCAAAAATACACCTCATTAGAATGAACAAGATAGTAATCTTCTCGTTCTTCTTTGGGGTCTTGAAATAATTGATGCTATTTTTTATATGGCATTGTAATAATCTGAGTTTGGATATTGTCTACGAGACAATATTCGTGTTAAAACTCTCATCATACACTTTGTCGTATTGTATAAATGAAATTTATATTTAAATTCTGAACCGTGTATCTGGCGACTCAAGATAGGTTGTGTATACCTATTTTTGAGGAATCACAATTGTATATATCTTTTTGGGAAAAATTTATTTTAAATTTTGTTTTATTTAGTTCTATTATCAAAATTGTGTCATTTTGAGAAGCTATTTATTATCAATATTGTGTCGTTTTGTGAAGCGTTATCTGCCCGAACAGATACGTCAATACTGCGTCATTTTGGGAAGCGTCATTTATCTGAACGGATGCATCAATACTACATCGTTTTGGGAAGCGCATGCCCGGATGACATACCATACCTTTTCATAAGCATCTCATACATTTTTAAGGAGTTGTGTCTCATCTGACGAGTTACTAATCCCTCTTATAAATAGCCTAGGGGCATCCATTTTGATCATTTAATCCAAGCATTCAAGCATTGTTAATCATTCGAGTCTTCTTCATTTCATAAGTCAGAGTTCTTTTTGAGAGAGAGTTCAAAGTACTTTTATTTGGTTAGTTATGTATGTTATTTATAGTGCTGCTATAACATACGTTGTCATTGTATCCTAGGAGACAAGTGTCATTAACTCTGAGTATCGTAAGGAGTGCATAATTGTCTTAAGGACATAATACCAAATACTAGCATTAACATATTAATTTCTTGCAATTCTAGTTCACTACAAATAAGTCTTATATATATATATAGGGTTATATATATATACACAGCTGTGTGTTATACAGTCGAGATATGGCGACGGTTCACCCGTTACCACCCGTCGCCGTAGCCCAGAATAGCTATGGTGACTGGTGAAACCGTCGCTATAGCCCAACAAACCGTCACCATAGCCGACTGTGTACTACACAGTTGTGTACATATATTTTTCTCATATATATATATATAGGTTATATGTATATACACAGCTGTGTAGTACAAAGTCACCCATGACGACAGTTTTTTTGGGCTATGCAACGGTTCACCTGTCGCCATAGACCAAAATAGTTATTGCGACGAGTGAACCGTCGTTATAACCCAAAAAAAACCGTCGCCATCGACAACTATATACTACACAACTATATATATACATTTTTTCATATATATATATATATATATATATATATATATATATATATATATATAACCTTTGTTCATTCAGTTTTCCTAACGCAAAATAAAATTACTTTTGTAGAAGAGAGGAAGTATATTTATATGTGAATTCGTTATTCACGGTGATTCAACAGCTAGGTGAGGTATATCAATTCTTTAATTATGTATCCCCTCCGTCCTTAATTATTTGACGTTTTAGAGTTTTTCATTTATCCCTAATTATTTGACGTTTGTTCAAATCTAGGAGAATTAATGACAATTTTTCTAAAATTACCCCTCATTACTCTGCTTATTTTTTTGATACTTTAAACTCTTTCTCTCTCCTTATCCCAACAAAAAATTTAAGGGTATTATAGACAATTGAGTACTATATTTAATATTTTCCAATCATTATCTTAATTCTTGTGTCCACCTCTAAAATATCAAATAATTAGGAATGAAGGGAGTAATAAATAGCAAGATATTGAAAATTCTAGTAGTACTATCTCGTTAAGTCCTTTCATAATTCCTTGTCGTGTTTTAAGGCAATCATGAAAGAGAGAGAGATTTCAGAATCAAAAGAAGGGAAAAAAGGAAATAAAATATTGAGAAAAAATATTGTCTTTTGGTTTACACCTAGCTATACTCAGGTTAATGTTTGTTTGTAAAAAATGATGAACACGGTAAAAATTATTTATTTGTTAAAATTTATAACTAAAATCAAGTATAAAGATGATTAGAGAAAGGAGAGTATTTGCATAATCTTTTATCTATCTCAATCACTTTACAATTGTCTTATTTATAGAAATAAGAACATCAATACTACTAGGAAGTTACAAAACTCAAGAGTCATAAGTTTTAAAACTCAATGGGAGTTACATGTATCTAGACATCCATAATATTATGAATCTGGACATTTTATAACACTCCCCCTTGGATGTCTATTGTATAGCTATACGCATTGAAAGCTACCTCATTAAAAACCTTACTAGGAAAAACCCAATGGAAAAAAACCTTGGTTAAAAAAAAAAGTGCAGCGCGTATTAGCTTCCCCTCATGAATGTATCCTCAAGTCCTTCAGCTGTCGCATTCTAATATTGTGACGCAATCCTTCAAACGTTGTAGTTGTTAATGCTTTGGTGAACAAATCTGCTAGATTATCTTTTAATCGAATTTGTTGAACATCAATGTCACCACACTTATCAAGGTCATGTATGCAAAAGAATTTCGGTGAGATGTGTTTTGTTCTATCTCCTTTTATGTATCATCCTTTTAATTGAGCTATACATGCAGCATTGTCTTCATACAGAATGGTTGGAGTTCCTTTGCTTGAGGATAAACCGCATGTTTCACGAATATGTTGAGTCATTGATCTCAACCATACACATTTTCGACTTGCTTCATGGATTGCAAGTATTTCAGCATGATTAGATGAAGTGGCAACTATTGTTTGCTTTGTAGATCTCCATGATATAGCAGTATCACCACACTTAAAAAGATAACCTGTTTGAGATCGACTTTTATGTGGATCAGATAAATATCCTGCATCAGCATATCCAACTAATTTATTATTATCATTATTTGAATAAAATAAGCTCATATTTATAGTTCCTCGTAGGTAACGAAAAATATGTTTAACCCCATTCCAATGTCTCCAGGTAGGAGAAGAGCTATATCTTGCTAACAAATTCATAGAGAATGCTATATCAGGTCGTGTATTATTAGCAAGATACATTAATGCACCAATTGCACGAGGTATGGTACTTCAGGACCAAGTAATTCTTCATTATCCTCACGAGGTCTAAAAGGGTCCTTTTTCACATCAAGTGATCTAACAACCATTGGGGTACTTAATGGATGAGCTTTATCCATATAAAATCTTTTAAGGACCTTCTCTGTGTAAGTTGACTGATGAATGAAAATTCCATCTTCTAAATTCTCGATCTGCAGGCCGAGACAAAATTTTGTTTCTCCTAAATCTTTCATCTCAAATTCTTTCTTTAAATAATTCATTGTCTTTGGTATCTCTCCATGAGTTCCAATAATATTTAAATCATCAACATACACAGCAATTATAACAAATCCGTATTTCGACTTCTTTATAAAAACACATGGGCATATAGGGTTATTATTATACCCTTCTTTCAATAAATATTCACTAAGACGATTGTACCACATGCGTCCTGATTGCTTTAACCCATATAGGGACCTTTGCAACTTGATTGAGTAAACTTCCCGAGGATTTGAATTATATGCTTCAGGCATTTTAAATCCTTCAGGGATTTCTATATAAACATCATTATCAATTGACCCATATAAATAGGCTGTAACAACATCCATTAGGCACATATCTAATTTTTTATGAGTTGCTAGGCTAATAAGATGCCGCAATGTAATGGCATCTACCACAGGAGAATATGTTTCATTGTAATCAATGCCATGTCTTTGTGGAAACCCTTGTGCCACAAGTCGTGCTTTATATCTTACGATTTTATTTTTCTCATTTCTTTTTCGCACAAATACCCATTTGTATCCAACAGGCTTTACTTCTTCAGGTGTTTGGACTACAAGTCCAAAAACTTCACGTTTTGCAAGTGAATTTAATTCTGCCTGTATTGCTTTTTTCCATTTTGGCCAATCATTTTTGCGTCTACATTCTTCGACAGAATTAGGTTCAGAATCCTCATTTTCATTAATTATATCAAGCGATATATTATATGAAAAACTGTTGTCAACAACTATCTCACTTCGGTTCTATCTTTTCTTTGTAGAGACATAACTTATCGAGATCTCATCATTTATATAATTTTCAGGTACCTGAACCTCTTCTGGGATTTTATGATTAGTTATGTCTATATCCTCATGAATATTTTTCTCCTCAATAATGTCAACTTGTTTATTTACTTCTTTTCTTTTCCGAGGATTTTTTTTCTTTCGAACCGATTGGTCTACCACGCTTCTGGCGTGCCTTAGACTCATTTGCTACAATTTTTGCAGATTGTCCTATTAGGACTTCAATCCGAGCTGGAGCATTTACAACTGGTATATGAGATTTGGTTACTCCTTTTGAGTCAGTGAATGCATTCGGTAGCTGATTTGCTATATTTTGCAAATAAAGTATCTTTTGAACTTCTTGTTCACGTTGTTTTATATGATTATCAAAATTTAATAATGACAATGCATTCCATGTAATATCTTTATCCAGCTGTTTAATTTCTACCCCTAATGCTGGGAACATAGTCTCATCAAAATGACAGTAGGAAAATCGTGCCGTAAATAAATCACATGTTAAAGGTTCAAGATATTTAATTATTGATGGGGACTCAAACCCGATATATATTCCCAGCCTCCTTTGAGGACCCATCTTTGTGTGTTGTGGAGGATAAATTGGAACATATACCGCACTACCAAATATTCTTAGATGGAAAATATCTGGCTCATGACCAAAAACCAATTGTAATGGGGAGAATTTATGATATGATGTTGGCCTAATGCGAATAAGTGCTGCTGCATGTAAAATAGCATGCCCCCAAACAGATACAGGAAGTTTTGTTCTCATGAGCAATGGTCTTGCAATTAACTGAAGGCGTTTAATAAATGATTCAGCAAGACTATTCTGAGTACGAACATGGGCAACGGGATGTTCATTACTTATCCCAAGAGACATACAATAATCATTAAATGTTTGGGATGTGAATTCACCAGCATTATCAAGATGAATAGTCTTGATTGTTTGATCCGAGAATTGTGCTCGTAATCTAATAATTTGAGCAAGTAATCTCGCAAACGCCAGGTTACGAGTTGATAATAAGAACACATGTGACCATCTTGTAGGTGCATTTATTAAAACTATAAAATATATAAATGGTCCACTTGGTGAGTGAATAGGCCCACAAATATCTACTTGAATACGTTCTAGAAACCTTGGGGATTCAGTCCCAATTTTAGCTGGTGATGGTCTAATGACCAATTTGCCTTGAGAACAAGCAGCACATGAGAATTTCATAAATTGAAGAATCTTCTGGTTCTTTAATGGATGACCATGTGAATTCTCAATAATTCTTCGCATCATTATTGATCCAGGATGACCCAACCGATCATGGCAAATAATAAAATTATTTGGTTCATTGAACTTCTGGTTCATTATTGCATTGATTTCAATTGTACTAATACTTGTATAGTACAAACCTGAAGATAAAACGGGTAATTTTTCTAATATTTGTTTTCCAGTAAAGACATTTGATGTAATACCCGAAAAAAAAATAATTTATATTCTTAAAACATATTGTTTGGACTTTGTGTTTTGTTTAAGTCAAACTTGTTATTTTATTAATTTGGGCTAATAAGTATTAATAAGTGATGAATAATTAACTTAGTAAAATTGGATTTTTCTTATGTTTGACAGTTTTGGTCAAATTGTATTTAATTTATGTTGACTATAATAAGTATGTGGTTACATTAATTTGGGCATTTATATTAATTGGGTCAAACTAATTTTTAAGTATTTAAATTTGGGCTTGTTAAATTATTTGAGCCCAAATTAAAGTGTTGGGTTTAAAAACCAAATTGGAATAGGAGTAACATTAATATATTAGGTCAAAGCCCTCCCTAAATACATATATTGGCATTAATCGACTAAACAAAAGAAGGAGAGGGTTTCTAACGTAGCGAGAAATGAAGAGGAGGCGGAAGAAAGACTGTGGGATAAAAGAAAATGTGAGACCCCGAATTTTATGAAATAAAAGTATTCAATTTTTCTATTTTGATAAATAGTTAAATTGATAAAAGTTTAAAGTTAAGGGTGATATGTGAAAAAATTTCAAAGTAGACAAATTGTCATAAAATACCCTGTTACTATTTACTCTAGTATTGTTCACTCGAGTATTTGGGACACTTTTTGTGTCGGAGTACTATTCACGAGTTACTATTCACGGGTTACTATTCACCTAAATTACTATTCACCCGAATATTATTCACTCGGGTATTTGGGGTATTTTTCGTGTCGGAGTACTATTCACGAGTTACTATTTACGGGTTACTATTCACCCGAATATTATTCACTCGGGTATTTGGGGTATTTTTTCGTGTCGGAATACTATTCATGAGTTACTATTTACGTGTTACTATTCACCTGATTACTATTCACTCTAGTATTGTTCACTCGGGTATTTGGGACACTTTTTGTGTCGGGGTACTATTCACAGGGTACTATTCCCGAAGTACTATTCATGGGGTACTATTCACCCGAAAAATATATTTCTTTTCGGTCTAAATTATTTTTGGGTACAATATTATTCCATGAGGAGATGTGCTAATTTTTCAGATCGTTGGTTGAAATTATAATAGTAAATCAATATGGATCGTTGATTTAAAGTTTTAATAGTAAAATCTTTTTATATAAAACAGAATACTTTTATAAAGTTATTCTATAAATAGAATATATTATATTCTATTATGCATAGTAAAATCTTTTTATATAAAACAGAATACTTTTATAAAGTTATTCTATAAATAGAATATATTATATTTTATTATGCATAGTATTTGCATAGTGCCTGCATAGTATTTTGCATAGTAAAATCTTTTTATAAAAAACAGAATACTTTTATAAAGTTATTCGTTTTATTAGATTATAAATAGAATATATTATATTTTATTTAAAAGATTTTTCTTTAAATCTGGACCGTCCGATTAAAGTAAATCAATCTGGACCGTTCATGAATTAGTTACTATGCAGTCCATTTTTCTATAAATAGAAGCTCATTCATTCATTATTTCTTACGAATTCATTGAAACTCTAGAGAGAGAAACTATAGAGAGAAAGAAGAAAAGTGTTCTGCTACTTCACTACTTCTATATCCAGTACTCTTCTTTCTAAGGTAAGGGATATTATTTGTTGTACCTGTAAGGGGTATTATTTCTTTTGTATTCATGAAGAGAACTTCTGTTATTCCATTCTTTATTATTCTGTTGGAATAACCTGTATACGCGGACTACCCTATACTTAGTGAAATTCTTCTGTTATTCCATTCTTTATTATTATGTTGGAATAACCTGTTTATGCGAAGTACCGCATACATGGTGAAATTCTTCTATTATTCTGTTCTTTATTATTCTGTCAGAATATTCTGTCTGTGCGCTTACGCCAGACCTGGTTCCATTATTTATTATTCTGTCGGAATATCCTGTCTGTGCGTTTTATGACGGACCTGGTTCTATTCTTTATTATTCTGTCGGAATATCCTGTCTGTGCGTTTTACGCTAGACCTGATTCCGTTATTTATTATTCTGTTGGAATAACCTGCATGTGCGGTCTATCGCATGCATGGTGATTTTCTTTTGTTATTCAATTCTTTATTATACTCAGTTGGTTAAAACTTTGACTTCTATACTCCATGAAATTAGTGGAATATCATTGATATTTGCGCTTCATCCAGTATCTTTTCATGAAAATATTCTTCTGAGCATTCTTGAATTTTACTCTACAAAGCAGTATCATGTTGACAATTTGGACGTTATCAGTTCCTAGATAAATTAATTCTTGAACTTATTTTATTGAATTCTTATATCATTGTCATCATCCTCATGCTTATATTTTGTTGAAAGTCATCTATGGCCTGTAGTGCATAGATTGACTTGGTATGATTATGACAAGAAATTATTCGGTGTAATCATGACCGTAATGTTACAAATGATGTGAAAAAAGTCCTCATTGGCCCGTAGTGCATTGATGGATAGTTTTTAGTATGATTATGACTATGGATTCTCTTTGGCCGTAGTGCAAAGATGAATTGTTTTATGGCATGATCAGGACCGTTGATAAAAATATGATTATCTTTAGCCGTAGTGCATGGATAATTCATGGTCGTGATACTAAAGAATATCCTTGGCCGTAGTGCAGGGGTGATTCGATGATGTGGATTATTTATTAAGCTGAGTCCCAGCGATAAAAGTCATGAAAAACCTTTTAAATCATAAAAGATAGTAGATTTTATTTTCTACTTGACTCTTTTAATGGATTGCTGGTTCCGCTGCAGTTAAACTTGATGTCTATTGTATTTTATCAGTTTAACATTGTTGAAGACTAATGATAATTTATTCTGCATTATCTTAGTCATAATATTTCTTACTGGGCTAGTATCGCTCACCCTTTCTTTCACTGTTCTCTTCAGGAAATGAGAACGTAACTGAGACTAGTCGGAAAACAGAGTGATGATCCTAGATGTTTGTATTAGTAGTCCTCACTATTCTATGAAATAGTGTGATAATAATTATAATGAGGACTCCTTTTGAGTTTGTATACTCTCTAGTAGACAATATTCCTATTAAAACTCACAGTTTATGTTTTGTCGTATTGTACACGACAGTTGTATTATTAAGTTTGTATTTAAATTCTGTACCATGTATCTGGCGACCCAAGATGGGTGATGTATACTTATTTTTGGGGGCGTCACAGAAAATTTGGGAACAGGATTGTGAGAAAATATTCAATAGAATTGTATCTTCAAAAGGTAATAATTAAATTTATTAATTTACTATAATTAGATATCTATTTTATTTTTGTGATTATAAAGTTCTTCGTACCAATTTGGTGTACGGTCAGAAATTAAACTCTCGTAGAAAAAAAATTGATTTGTGATAGATAAATTATATATCAAATTGAGACTTAATTTTTCATTGCAAAATCATTCGTTTTAATAAAAGGGAATTGGTGTCGCAATGCGGCACTGTGCTTATGCTTCCTGACATTTTTAGATTATATATATAAATATATCATATTACTTTCTTGACATTGTTAGATTATATATATAGATATATCATTTTACTTTAATATTAATTATGGTTATATGATTTAAGTCGTGGTTGGATTATATAATATATTATATTAATTTAATTTTACGTATTGTTATATGATATAAGTGCACTTAAGATATATGTAAAGTATCAAGAAGCTTTCAATAAAAAAAAAGCGGGGAAGTGAAATAGTATTATATAATGTTGTTATTAAAATTAAAATGTATCTTTTGATTAATAATTGAATTAATAGTTTATTATTATAAAAGTAATGCCTGGGAGGGGGAATCTCATGTAAAATTATTTTGATTTTCTTTCTTTTAGTTTTGTATTAAATTAGCCGAATAGTGTTGCAGTTTTGGTGATTCTGATGGAAGGAACAAAAATTATTTAGTACTCCCTCCGTCCCAAATTAATTGCTTAGTTTTGACTTTTTAAAGTCAAATTGACCATTTTTAAAACTAATCTTTTTACTATTTTTGCTAAAATATAGGTGAAGAGATTATAACCAAAAGAAAGTATATACAATTTATTACTAATCCCAATTTTTATAATTTTAAAAATATATTTATATGTGCATAATTATTAATTCTAAAAATAATCAATTTGACTTTAAAAAGTCAAAACTGAGCAATTAATTTGGGACGGAGGGAGTAATAAATATAGTATGTACAATTGGTATTATAAAATCCATGGAATGTATGAGTCATAATAAAAAAAAAAGAGAAGTTAGTAATTAGTAATTTAGCTCATAAATTATTAATTTTTTTTTTTATTAATTTGTTTAATTAGCTCGGATGGAGAGAATTTAAGGAGTTCAATTTGGAATGTAAATTTTGGGTATTACGTTGCTTATTCCAGGTACGGATTCCGTACTCTTTCAGCGATACTCTTGTTAAATTTAATTTGTTCATTTTGTCGCTTGTTCGAATTTCATTATTATTTCACATATTTTGTTTCCTGTGAAATAAATATATTAGTTTCATTTTGGAGTTGATACACATGACTCGTATTTGTACTCTTTTAATTAGGTTATCATGTTTAGTATTTATTTTTGATAATTGTAGAGCGGTACATGTTGCTACCTTTTTTTTGAGACATTGTGACTATAATTTGATTTGGTTGAACATGTACATATAAAACCCTTTTGTTAATATTATGTCGCATCTGTTGTGACATAGTATTTTTGTTAGAATATACCGTAGGGTATACCTGAGCTATAACCACCTGTGGGGGTACCACAGGCATGTCGTCTTGGCACGAGAGGCATAACACTTTCTGTGGCAGTGTGATTAGTTCACGGCGTCTCCGTTTTGGGCTCCGAAGGAAGTGGGCCATTTGGTGTTTTGTTGTGGGAGGCGTATGAGTTAACCCTAATTTTTTGTTCTGCGGATTTGTGATGTTGTGCCAAACACACCTATCCGATTTTCATACATTTAGATTCGCGGTCCAATGTATGATTTGCCTGTGTGGCATTAAATTGGTTGCCTGTGTGGCATCATTTGACTTGCCTGTGTGGTATTATTTTAACTTGCCTGTGTGGCATTATTTTGACTTGCCTGTGTGACATTATTTTGACTTGCCTGTGTGGCAATGTATATTTCTGAGCTCACTCACCATGAAATAAAACTCAACCATTTGATTCTGGCTATTATTTTATTGTATTAGTTTTGTTTGTTTCGGTTCAGTTCAATTCAATTCAATTCAATTCATTGAGTTAGTTACTTCAGTTCGTTATTTTTTTATTCTTCTATTGGTTTCGTCAATTATGTTGATTCAAATATATTCCATTAAGATCTTTGGAGAATATATTTTCGTCAATATTTACACTTGAGGCTTTTTTCAGTATTTTGTCTCAGTTATTTTCGTATATCAGTTGTATATATTTTGTATATTTGTATCCGTACTGGGCAATTGACTCATGCTGTGTTTTTCTTCCGGCAGGTTTGCAGGGGTGATTAAGGGCTAGTATGATGAGAGTGTTGCCTTGACCATCTAGGTGAATTAAATTTTTGGTTTTGATTATTTTGATTCTACTTGGAGAATTATATTTAGTACTTCATTGATAGATATCATTATTAATATTTTAAAGTTATTAGTGCTCTGTTTACTAATTTTGAGGTTTGTTGTGCTTTGCACGTGACCTCCCTTTTCTCTTCGGGAAGGGGGTGTTACATTTGATATAATGTAAATATATTCAATACTATTTTCATTGGTTGTCTCAATATGGTACCCGTTAAGTCGTATATCTTTAAAACTTAGCAGATTCCTCCTTAATTTAGTGGAAAACAAGGCATTATCAATAATAAATTTTGTTCCACTAGGAAACATTATATTGGCTCTTCTAGAGCCTTCAATCAAGTTTACTAAACCTGATATTGTATTCACTTTTGCTTTCATCATTCTTAGATTTGAAAAATATTGCTTATGTCTGAGAATGGTATGTGTCGTTGTACTATCTGCTAAGCATATATCTCCACCATTGATATTAGGCTCATGTATAGCATGACGAATATCCATATTTTCTTCATAAAAGGAATAAATATATAATAAGTTCATAATAAGACATATATATATATATATATATATATATATATATATATATTTAATAACATAATTCTTTACGAAACAAAATACATTAAATAAGTCAACATGAAAAGAAAACACACTTAAAATGACTAACATAATTCTGAACTAATTATTTTCATTACAAGAAATATTAACTTGCTCATTATTAAAGAAATTTGCAACGTCAAGGTGTGTCATATCCATAGGATCAAAATAGACATCATCGTTATCTTGATGTGGATGAAAAAAATTTATTTCTATGCTCTTCTCCTTTTCTTTCAATGAGGACTGATATAAGTCAACAAGATGTTTGGTTGTACGACAGGTACGAGACCAATGTCATTTCATTCCACACTGATAACAAATATTTTCTTCCTTCTTGGTATCTCTGTTATTTATATTCTTCCCATTTTCTTGTTTCTCCTCATTCTTTGAAGATTTGGTATCATGGTTGCGGTAATTAAAACTTCCTCGCCCGTGGCCACGACCACGACCTCTATTACGACCACGACCACGACCATAATTATTATTATATCTTGTAACATTCACTTTAGGGAATGGAGCTGAACCAGTTGGTCGCAATTCATGATTTTTCATTAAAAGCTCATTATTTTGTTCAGCCACAAGAAGATATAAAATCAGTTTAGAATATTTCTTAAAACCTCGTTCTCTATATTGCTGCTGCATGAGCACATTCGAGGCATGAAAAGTAGAGAATATTTTTTCTAACATATCTCCATCAGTGATATTATCTCAACATAATTTCAATTCAGAACTGATTTTAAACATTGCAGAATTATATTCACTTACTGATTTAAAATCCTGCAATTGTAAATGTATCTAATCATAACGAGCTTTTGGGAGAATAACTGTCTTTTGATGGTCATATTTTTCTTTCAAATTTTTTCAAAGAATAAGAGGATCTTTTATTGTGAGATACTCTAATTTTAACTCCTCATGGAGGTGATGGCGTAAGAATATCATGGCATTTGCCTTGTTTTGACTAGGTGTTTCATTACCATCTTTAATTGTGTCTTCAAGACTCATTGCATCAAGATAAATTTCGGCATCAAGGATTCATGACAAATAATTCTTACCCGTAATATCAAGTTCCACGAACTCAAGTTTGGCAAGGTTTGTCATCGTAACTTCTCCTTCAAATCAAATATAATTATCTTCAAGACGAAAGTGAGAAGCAATCGTGTTGATAACGTGTTATAAATTATAACTAAAAGTATAAAGATGATTAGAGAAAAGAGAGTATTTGCATAATTTTTGTCTATCTCAATCACTTTACAATTGTCTTATTTATAGAAATAAGAACATCAATACTACTAGGAAGTTACAAAACTCAAGAGTCATAAGTTTTAAAACTCAATGGAAGTTACATGTATCTAGACATCCATAAAATTATGAATCTATACATTTTATAACATTATTCTAATTTAATTTTAAAAATATATTCCTAATTTTAGAACCAAAAATACATTTTAAGTTTTCTTTAAAATTTAATTTTAAAAATATATCCTAATTATAGAGCAATAAATACATTTTAAGTTTCTCTTTCCTAATATTTATTATCAACGTAAATGTATAGGATATAGAGATTTTTAAAGGTGGTAGTAGGGTTATAAGATTGAATTGTTGACATCGGAATACAAGTGAATATTAATTGTTTAGTTTTTAATATTATTTTAAATATTAAATATAATTTTGATTCTCTTATTATTTTTTGTCCAATAAATAATACTCTCTTTTTTTAATACAAGGACAATATAAACAATTGATATTATATTTAATGTAATATAATTATTTTTTTAATACTTGTGTACAACCCTAAAATGATTTATATTAAGGGTCATCCCATAATATATGACGTTTTAGATGATTATATTTTTCTCAAATTATTTGGCGTTTTATATAATTTAGGAGAATTAATCACAATCTTTTTAAAATTACCTATCATTAAAAAATATTACAGATTAGAGAGAATATGAGATAAATATATAATGATAAATAATATTATAAATAATTAATACTACATAATTATTTTAAAATTTTTGTGCATAATTTTAAAATGTGATAATCCGGATTATATAATTTAGATTCGGATAAGTTGGTTAATTGACTAATACAATACTGACACGTATAGAGAAAAATTATCTCCCAACCAATATACCGACAATATATTAATTAGTTGATTAAAATTAACTTCATCTTAATCACTCCGTATAATTTGGGTTGTCAACTCCGATCATGTTCATTAGCATTCTCAGTCTCAAACACTTGTCTAGCACTAGAAACGAGGTCAAACCCAAAATATGAAAATATTACCTACTACTACTACACAATTCCACTGGCCGACAAAAAGTCCTGCCCTCCCACATGCAAACAAATTCCCCCTTCGATTCCCGTTTTTTACTTCAATGATTTTTCATATGATTTTCTGAATCTATATACACACCCATCCCTATCTATGTAGAGAAAATGAAGATTATTACTAATTTACATAATTAAATTATGTGATTTTTCGTACACTAATTTATAGAGCGTTTAAGATTTTAAATACATTTAAAAATCTTATTTATTTTTAAATAACTTATTTTAAATATAATTTATTTAATTTATAAACGTGTTTTTGTAACTTTACGCATCGCAATATTTTTGATGCAATGACAAAACACACTAAACATTACCGCTAGAAACGCTATAAACATTGAACACATGAACATACTCTACATACTAATTAATATACTCCAAAACAAAATTGAAACACATAAAAGAGAGAAGAATATACATATGTTGAATTAATAATAAGGGGAATTATTATCGACATTGATGGAGTACTATGTTCATAAAGAGGGGTTTTACATATAGAAATGAAATATAGTAACTAGAATCCAATACTCTGCCATCTCTATGTTGAAATTTGAAAATATTACTAATTTACTTAGGTAATTAGTATATTGTATATTTATTCATACGTGGTTTTAGATTATTTCATTTTTCTCTAATTATTTATTATTTTATATAATTTAGAAGAATTAATTATAATTTTTTCAAAATTATCTCACATGAAAAAATATTACAGACGAGAGAAATTATGAGATAAGTATGACAACTATGAAAATCTAAAATTATTATAGACAATTGATATTATATTTAATGATATACAATCATTTTTTTAATTCTTGTGCACAACTCTAAAACGACGTATATTAAGGAATGAAGGGAATACTTTTTAGATAGTACTAGTTTATATTATTCATTTTTGTATCGATTAAAATTAAAAGAATTTAAATTACTTTTTGATTTAAAAATCTATTAAATTAACTTTAAAAAGTTAACGATCAAATAATATATATCAGATGTATACAATTTATTTAACTCATAAATATAATGTTCGCAACTTAAATGCATCCCATTAATTTTGGTGATAACCAAACGTACTAAATACCATCATGGTAAACACTCTAAATACCAACATACCTTGTAACTAATATACTCCAAAACAATTAATGATAATAGTAAAAAAGAAATACATATGTTGAATTAATAATAAAGGGAATTTTTATTGGCACTAATGAAGTAGTATGTTCATAAAGAGGGGTTTTACATTTAGAAATGAAATATAGCAACTAGAATCTAATACTTATATGTTATATGTCCATGTTCTTTCCATTCTTTCGGATAAAATGCCAACCATCTCTACCTCCAAAATTTCAAATCTCCAATTTACCCATCATTTTCATAGAGATTATAAACACATATAATCCCTTGATTTGGGTATTGATAGATTTTAATGCAAAGATGGTAGGCAATTTAACATGCATATGAAGAGAACATTTCACTGTTATTGACCATATTTAAGACTAATTGGACCATCAAGAAATATTAAAGTGGCATCTATTTAAAGAGGAATGCTGGGAATATCTGCAGTTACATTGTCAAAACTCTGCATATGCTGATCTTGCGCCTTACTCCTCTTGGACACTGGCTCCGGCGATGATGAAACCGACGCCGGTGCCGATGCAGTCACAGACCAGGAATCATTTGAACTATCTGAGCTGAAAGACAGATCCATAACCCCTTTAGGGCTGTCTGGAAATGACCCAAACTTGCGCTTGTTATTTCGGCTAAATTCTCTCGATGTCAAATACTGGATTTGCTTGCAGCAATCTTTTACTTTGCCCTGTTGATCAATATATCAAATAAATAAGCTAATAATTTAGATTCAAGAATGCAAATTATGCAATTAACTAAAAGTAATGACATGAAGAATTAATGGAATGTGAATGATCAAAGAAAGTAACCTTGTCAATTTCAATAATGCCCAACAGTTGAGTTTTATATTTTACTCCAATACAAGGCTCTAGGCTATTGACTACAAGCAGCATTGTGGCAGTGGCTAGTACAGAAGGAAGGTAACACATAAACCTACAATCTGCAATCAATATAACATACATAAATCAATAATTAGTGAACAAAACTGAATTATGATTTGTGGGTTTTTGATATTGATAGTGAAAATTTTACAAAATGCTTACCAGCAATAAAAGAGAGGAGGAGGGACTCAGATCTCTTGAGAAATTCCCAACAGAGGGGGTTCTTTAGGCCTAGCCTCCTTATAAAATAATCAAGAAATGAAAGTGGGGTCACAGGGTTCATCTTCCATTTCAGAGTTGACAACACCAAAATCTCCATTCTCTGAATAGTTTTTGCCTCAAATACATACTTTGTCTCCTCCACCTATACGAAACATAAACACCCAGATTCATTCACACATTTTACACAATATATTCATAATAAAATCTATCAAATTTTAACAAGATTTTGTATATTAAAGACATACTTGGAGATCTAAAAGGAGAGGAACTTGGGTCTCCTCAACTTTAGCAGCAAGAGAAAGACAAGAAACAGAAGCAAGTTGGGTCATCCATGGCTTATCCCTTTGAAACTGGAAGCTCAACATAAATCTATCAAGATAATTCACTGCAAGAACAGCGG
Organism: Panax notoginseng; assembly: GCA_016801055.1. Taxonomy (NCBI): domain Eukaryota; kingdom Viridiplantae; phylum Streptophyta; class Magnoliopsida; order Apiales; family Araliaceae; genus Panax; species Panax notoginseng. Next base: position 227,908,120 of record CM029012.1, on the reverse strand, counting down.
TAAGAGCAGAAAAAGAATAATGGGCCACAACTTTCAGCATCCACTCCACAGCTGCACGGCGAGATTCAGCTAAAAATGAGTTATTTTCAAGATTATAACACAGCCCATTTTGCTCTTCTTTTGAGAATAAAGAGGAGAGCTCTTCTTCTTCCCAAAACAAGTCCTGGTCTAGTAATATTACTTCATGTTTTGGGCTGAATCTGATGATTTTATAGTCCTCTGTTTCATCCTCAAAATAAGATTCCTCTGTTTCTTTATCCCAATGGTCCTCTTGGCAGTATAAAGAATCTAAAAGAAATGGAGGGTTTTGTGGCAAATGAGACATCTTCTTCTGGGAAGAAGAGGTTTAAGGGTTGGGTTCATTTCATTGTTATAATGAAGAAAAGAAAATGCAGATAAATTTAGAGAGGGGGGACATATATTTTCTCTCTCCGTTTTCTGCTTTTCTCTGTTTTTGGAGGGGAGACTGAGCGGTGAGCAGCAGAGTTGGAATTTTTATAGTTCAGTATTACGATACCAAGTTAATTTTAGTCAATTAATTAATATTGTATCGGCACGTAGGCGAAGATGATATCTATATATGTCAGTATTATATTGATCAATTAACTAACTTATTATTAAGTTAACTTCGTGATAACCGAATCCTAAAATTACATACTCCCTCGTTCACCAAAAAATAATTAAATAATAATTAAATGTATAATATTTTTTGATCCAAAAATATGAGATAAAGTAAATAAAATAAAGGGTAACTAAGACATTTAATAGTCTATTAATATAAAAAAATATTCATCATTTTATATAATTTTGTAGAGTCATAAACTTAGAACTTTTTGTATTTTTTTCAATATATATATAAATTATATTTTGTTCATTATTTAGAGACCGATAGAGTATTTATTTGTGCGGAAAATGGGGTTTTTATTAAGAAATTTCTTTTAAAAGCAAAACGGAATTGTATTTGGTTGATGTAGCATAATAACTCGACACGTGACATTTTGTACTCCTATTTACATAGCTGGATCCACTACTCACTTAGTCACTCATGACACAAGTACAATATATATTATATACTACCTATTTTATACTCATTATTATTTCATATAGTAGGGAATATTGATATTGTTAGAGCATTCACATCAGTTTTTTTATCTTTATCCTAATTCTATAATGTTATTGGATCATTCTACAAAATAGGAATTCGATTTTTTAACTATGTACCCAATATGTTCCTTATTTTGATTCCTTAAATAATAAAATTTGAAATTTAAAGTTAAAATTTAAAAGTTCTAACAGTCAAAACATCAAAATAATAATAATCTTATAATTTATAAAAGAGAGTATAATTTATCACTTATATTCCACTGTAAAATAATTTTTATTTTATTTTAAATTTTAAGTAATTTATGGAGAGAGCATTGAATGGATTGTAGTGCAAATGTACATAAGATCAATATTAACTTTTAAAAAGTTAATTTGTGATATTTCTAAATTTAAATTTAATATGATTCATTTAAATTTTAAAAATAAAAAATTTATAATTAATAGTACTTTTATAATATTTATAATTATACTGACATAAATTAAATAAATTTATATCAATTTTAAATTTAAATATGTTTGCAATAAATTTTTTTTTAAAGTCAATATTAAGTTTATAATTTTAAAATGAAGTACTAAAAAAATGTAAATATGTGTATGATTGATGAGTTGTTCACTTAAATGAGAGTGTGAAATGTCATTTTGTATATATAGAGAATGATCTTTTGATTCCCTCATATTGGGAAGTAAAATCCTATATAGGAAATAAAATAGAGAGTCAAATAAGGATAAGAAAACTGTTGGATAATGATTTGTTGATGTATTCTTCAAAATTAGAGATAGAAAGTTGATTAGGGAAACTGTTATTAATGCTCTTATAGTCACAATGATATTGTCAAAATGAGCCGTATGTTCTCGCCAGCGGTAATTAGGACGGAACAAATAACGGATAAAATCTAATAATCGAATCGAATTGAAATTGTTTTATCGAATTTTTTCAGTGGTTATATTCGATTTAATTTTCAATTTTCGAGTTCGAGAATGATTTTTATTTTTTTGTTATTCGATTAACCGAATAATCAAAATAGAAAAAAACACTTAAATATTACTAAATCAAAATAGTAGTCACTAGTCATTAATTCTCAATCTCATTCTCTCATTGCTCGCTTACATACTCGCTCTACAGACTCAGAAGACTTCTCATTTCTTAGATTCTCAGATCTCTCACTCTGCCCTAGCCCCTAGTGCCCTAACCCAAAAGACATAACCTCAGTTCCACAGTCCGCTCCGCCTCCGAACGTACCAAGTTTCTCTCTCTTTCGACGGTCTCTATCTTCGAAGTCTGAGGTATCTACTTATATTTCCCTCTACTGTTTTTCGAAGTCGACGACCTCTATCTTCGAACGGACCAAGTTTGGACGAATTACGTATTACTAATTTTAATCATGTTAAAGTTTTAAATTATTATGTATTGTTAATTTTAGTTATGTATGTATTATTATCATATTATGTATGAAGCCTTGGCCTTCTGCTGTTTAGTGTTGACTGAATGATAAGTCTGTAAAAGCATTCACAACAGTTTTTTTATCTTTATCCCTACTTGTGAGACCCCGAATTTTATGAAATAAAAGTATTCAATTTTTCTATTTTGGTAAATGGATAAATTGATAAAAGGTTAAAGTTAAAGGTGATATGTGAAAATTTTTCAAAGTAGATAAGTTGTCATAAAATACCCGGTTACTATTCACTCTAGTATTGTTCACTCGAGTATTTGGGGCACTTTTTGTCAGAGTACTATTCACGAGTTACTATTCATGAGTTACTATTCACGAGTTACTATTCACGAGTTACTATTCATGAGTTACTATTCACGTGTTACTATTCACGAGTTACTATTTACGGGGAATATTCGATTAGGCGGGGAATATTTGTACGACGGTACAATCATTGGTGGACCCCACAACAGAATTATTGTTGGATTGAGAAAAAGACAAAAATATTTTATTGAAATAACGGCGGAAGTTTTACCGTTGATACTGTTGAACTACTCGGTAGTAAAAGTACAGTAATACGTGTGGTTGCATAGTAGCACACGGTATTGATTATTGATATTTATGTGAGAAGTCACTCAGTTTGATTCCATTATTGTCGATTAATAATATGAATTATTATAACGATGATGACGTTTTGTTATTAACGTAATAAAACAGAACATCTTTTTATATAAAATAGAAAGTGATAATGACGTTTTGTTTTATTCGTATTATTAACGTAATAAAACAGAAACATCTTTTTATATAAAACAGAATACTTTATTAAAGTTATTCTATAAATAGAATATATTATATTTTATTTAAAAGATTTTTCTTTAAATATGGACCGTCAGATTAAAGTAAATCAATTTGGATCGTTCATGGATTAGTTACTATGCATTCTATTTTCCTATAAATAGAAGCTCATTCCTTCATTATTTTCTTACGAATTCACTGAACTCTAGAGAAAGAAACTATAGAGAGAAAGAAGAAGAGTATTCTGCTACTTCAATACTTCTATATTCAGTTCTTTTACAGTAAGGGGTGTTATTCTTTCTTATTCATGAAGAGAACTGTTGTTATTCCATTTCTTATTATTCTGTTGGAATAACCTGTATACGCGGATCTACCCTATACTTGGTGACATTCTTCTATTATTCTGTTGGAACATCCTGTCTGTGTGTTTTACACCGGACCTGGTTCCGTTTTTATTATTATTCTGTTGGAACATCCTGTCTGTGTGTTTTACACCGGACCTGGTTCCGTCTTGTTATTATTCTGTTGGAACATCCTGTCTGTGTGTTTTACACCGGACCTGGTTCCATTATTTATTATTCTGTCGGAATATCCTGTCTGTGCGTTTACGCCGGACCTGGTTCTACTATTTATTATTCTGTTGGAATAACCTGTCTGTGCGGTCTATCGCATGCATGGTGATTTCTTTTGTTATTCCATTCTTTATTATACTCAATTGGTTAAGTTTTGACTTCTATACTCCATGAAATTAGTGAAATATCCTTGATAATTGCGGTTCATCCAGTATCTTTTCATGAAAATATTCTTCTAAGTATTCTTGAATTTTACTCCACAAAGCAATATCATGTTGACAATTTGGACGTTATTAATTCTTGGATAAATTAATTCTTGAACTTATTTTATTGAATTCTTATATCATTGTCATCATCCTCATGTTTATAAAATGTTGAAAGTCATCTGTGGCATGTAATGTATAGATGGACTTGGTATGATTATGACCAGGGATTATTCGGTATAATCATGACCGTAATGTTACAAATGATGTGGTAAAAGTCACCATTGGCCCGTAGTGCATTGATGGACAGTTGTTGGCATGATCATGACCATTAATGAATACACGAATATCCTTGGCCGTAGTGCAGGGGTGATTCGATGATGTGGATTATTTTATTAAGCTGAGTCACAGCGATCACAGTGTTGAAAAACCTTTTAAATCATAAAAGATAGTAGAGTTTATTTTCTACTTGACTCTTTTAATGGATTGCTTGTTCCGCTGCAGTTAAACTTGATGTCTATTATATTTTATCAGTTTAACATTGTTGAAGGCTAATGATAATTTATTCTGCATTATATTAGTCATAATATTTCTTACTGGGCTAGTTGAGCTCACCCTTTCTTTCACTGTTCTCTTCAGGAAATGAGAACGTAGCTGGGACAAGTCGGGAACGGAGTGATGGTCCGAATGATAGTATTAGTTAGTAGTCCTCACTATTCTATGTAATAGTGTGTTAATAAATGTAATGAGGACTCCTTTTGAGTATGAATACTCTCTAGAAGATAATATTTGTATTCAAACTCACAGTTTATGTTTTGTCTTATTGTACACGACAGTTGTATTAGTAAGTTGTATTTGTATTCTGTACCATGTAAGTGACGACCCAAGATGGGTGACGTATACCTAATTTTGGGGGCGTCACACTACTCTGCAGTGTTATTGGGTCATTCTGTAAAATAGGGATTCAATTTTTTCACTATGTACCCAACAGGTTCCTTATATTGATTTTTTAAAATAATGAAATTTAAAAATTAAAATTTAAAATTTAAAAGTTCTAACAGTCAAAACATCAAATTAATAATAATTTTATAATTTATAAAAGAGTACAATTTATCAATTATATTTCACTGTAAAATAATTTTTATTTTATTTTAAATTTTATATAATTTATAGAGTTAGTATTGAATGGATTGTAGTTGTAAATGTACATCAGATCAATATTAACTTTTAAAAAGTTAATTTGTGATATTTTTAAATTTAAATTTAATATGATTCATTTAAATTTTAAAAATAATAAAATTTATAATTAATAGTACTTTTATAATACTTATAATTATATTGACATAAATTAAATAAATTTATATCAATTTTAAATTTGAATACGTTTGAAATTAATTTTTTATAAAAGTCAATATTAAGTTTATAATTTAAAAATGAAGTAGTAAAAAATGTCAAGATGTGTATGATTTGATGAGTTGTCCACTTAAATGAGGGTGTGAAATGTCATTTTGTATATATAAAGAACGATCTTTTGATTCCTTCACACTTGGAAGTAAAATCCTATATAGGGATTAAAATAGAAAGTCAAATAAGGATAAGGAAACTATTGGATAATAATTTATTGATGTATTCTTCAAAATTAAAGATAGAGAGTTGATTAGAAAAACTATTGTTAATGCTCTAATGCTGTTCATGTACTCATATATTGGTAATCATTATGCTTGCCTTCATTTCGATTATTTACCAAAAAATCGCATAGTAAATTCGATAATTCGGTAAATTCGGTTATACAATAATTCGGTTATCAGTTCGGATATCAAGAATGTGCTAATTTCGATTTTCGGTTATAACTGAATAAGCTATTTGGTTCGGTTATAACCGAATTGCTCACCCCTAGCAATAACTCTTGTCTCATGGTCACTTGAGGTCAAATCTTCGATCTTTTGGGTGTGTGTTTACGAAAATTAACAAAAAAAAAAGATATTGTCAAAATGATACTTTTATAGTTGCAAAGTATATTTATTAGCTAGCACACACGTTGAGTGCATCAAACTTGGAGACTTAAATAAAAAGTATAAAAAATTAAATTAATAATTAAGGATAAATAGTAATATATTTAAAATTATATGGACAAAAGAAAAAAAAATGTGATATAAAATCACCAAACTTTCTTTAAAGATTTTATAATATAAATTATTTTAATAATATTATTTTTACTTTGACAATATGGATTGTCTAAGAAAGTTGATATCTTCTTCTATATTAATAAGATAGAAACCATTTTGAATTTAAGCGGGAATGCACAAGTACAATTCAGATTCATTCTAATTGATTTGGGCGGAAAAGTAAAAGAACAATTAAAATTCATTCTAACTGATTTGAACGGAAAAGTACAAGGACGGTTCAGATTCATTTTAATTAATTAGGGTGGTTAAGAGTGGTGGGAGAGGAAGGAGAAGAGAGACTGAGAGAGGAAATGAAAGTTAGATTGTTGAAACTGACAGAGTGAAAATTTCGTTATGCCGTGTCTTCAGGCATAGACAATTACTAATAAGTGACTAATACAGTCAAAATAACAATTATACCGTCAAATAAATAAGTGTAGCTGAAAGGTTCAACGTGTAGTAGAAAAAAGTGCAATTATTGTTAGGTTTGTAATATTCATGAACGCAATCAAATTGCACAAATAAGCGAAAACGTGGAAAATCAGAGTTTTAAAATTTTACAAACTATATACCCGGATCGTCCTTTATGCGCAATTATTAATTTAACAAAAAGATAAAGAATAAGAATCATACCCTTGAAGATCCGAGCTTTCTCAGGTACAAGTTCACCTCCAATCCTTTCGCGTTCAATTTGAATCCACCGGGTTTGGTTCCTTCCTTTGATCAACGTTAGCCACCCAAGTGTTTGGCCTCTAGAGGTGATCCACCAAGGAAGAAGAAATATTCAAGAAGAATGGTGGTTGGCAAAACCCAAATTTTTCTATCTCATAGAAAAGGAGCGTACTCTCTAACAATTGGAATCACGTCTGTTGTGAAAAAGTCAACAACAACTCTACACCCATAATAAGACTCCTCTTATTTATAGATGTAGGCAACCTTCCTTAACGATTAAGGAACTGGCTTTATTTTAATTAATTAAACTCTTTTAATTAATTAAGCTCCTAAACTTATTAGGAATAATTAATTAAACTTTTAATTAATTAGCCTCCAAATCTTATTAGGAATAAATGAGAGTACTTTTATTAATTAATTCTCAAACTTCTTTAGGAATTAAATAATAATAATAATAGTAATAATAATAAGACTCCTCTTATTGATTTATATTTAATATTTCTAAAATATTAAATAATAAATATTAAGCTATTTAATTTATTCTATCACCATAGATTAAATTAAATATACTTAACTTATTATTACGATTATGCTATTAACTTCTTAAATAATTATTCTTTCTTTTATGGTGTGACCCTTTAGGTTCTCCATATTAAACCGGTTGTGAATAAATCAATTAGAATAATTATAATCTTATTTAAATAAATAAATTAAATTATTAATTTATTTAAATAAATAATATTTATTCTACAATAGGGATAAGCCTCCCTAGCGATCAACGACTTTCCAGATAATATAGATTTTAACATTAATCATAAAAGAACCTTTGAGTAAATAGTTACCGTACAATTCAATCCTTCCACCATACAATGTCCCAATTAAATATAAAACACGAAATTATTGTCAAGTCTTATTTTATTTAATTATATATATTTCGATCCTTAAATGCACAACTCCAAATAATGTAAATTAGAAACTCCTTTCTAATTTTATTCTGCATTGGCCAAGGACTACTGGGTTGTCATTTATCGAATCACATATGACATTTCTCTTCTTTTACTAGAAGTGGTAAATTTTTTATTGATCATACATTATCTCCATGTACAACTTATTATACCCAAGCATACCTTTTGATATACCTTAAGGGTCTTAAGGAATAAGTCAAAGTATAATTCATCATACACAAAATACTATGATGATTTCAAGTCAAATGATCACTTGTACTACTATCACTACAAGAATTCCTATTGACAGGCAAGTAAAACTCCATTAGGTATTCCTTAGCGAGCCACGTTCAGTGAACTTATTCTCTAATAAGCACCTACATACTTGCTTTAGTGTCTCCACATAAATGATCATGAGATCAATCATCCTCATCAAATGAGCAAGCAACGTATGTACCAATCTATCCGAATTCACTAATCTCCAATTTAGTAATCCAACGATTGAGAACTATTTTAGTTTTAAGCTTTCTAAGAATTTAGATCTCATTAGAATGATCATCATCATTATTCTAAAAGCATTGCTTAAAACTATGAGTTTATCACATATTATAAAACAGCATCATGTAGATAATTAAAAGTCTTTAATAAATTAATACTTTTTATTAATAAATTAATAAGATTGTTACAAAGTATATGCTTTATCATTAAACATGATTGGCTTGTGTGCATACTACTTTCAATTATATTATCAGCATGAATATTATTCTAACATCAATAGTCATTGACATATTTAGAAACATATTTAAATTTTTTTTTTTACTAAATCTCATTTGTGTGGATAATAGAGTTTAAAATTGAGATAATTTATTAAAAATTATGAAATTAAAAATATTACAATGAATAGTACTTATTAGATAGTTTGTAATAATAATCATTGTATTATTTAAAGTCAAGAATTTATGTTAATTTTGAGTTTAAAATGTCTTTAATTAACTTTAAAAAGTTAATCATTTTATACTGCATTTGTAAGGACAATGGTGGCTTAATAATTAATATTAACTGAATTTTCTTGTTGATAAGAAAGAAAAAAAAACCATTTTAAATGAAGAATATTACGCGCGCGCGCGCGCGCGCGCACACACACACACACACACATATATATATATATATATATATATATATATATATATATATATATATATATATATATATATATATCTGCTTGAGGATGTACAAGATAAAGTTGAAGAGAACTCAAATTCATAATTTTATTAATGTATTTTTTGGAAGTATAAGTAGAAGTAGTAGTATAAATGTACTAATAGACAAAAATATTGTGAGACTACTATAAATTCTAAATTTCTAATGGCGCGGGCGGGAGGACTGACTTGGGCTCACATGGAGGTGGTGGAGGGAAAGAGAAAAGAATGGAGCATGTGATGGTCAAGGCGGGTAATTAATTACTCACTCCACCCAACTCCTTTGACATTTTAGGGCGGATTTTAGGCAACTTTTGGTTTTTCGAATCCACTAATAATTTTTTTTAGAGAGTATTTAGCATGAAATTAATTTTAGTCATTTAATTAATTTAGTGTCGACACACATGTCGTATGGTGATCTTTCTATGCGTGTAAGCATTGTATTGATCAATTGACCAACTTACTATGAAGTTAATTTCATGATAACCGAATTCATTTTTTTAAGCTCTTTAACCAATTAATGATGGTTAAGGGCGATTAGCTACCGTGGGACACTTCTAATGCGTTGGTGAGTGAGTTACTGAGTAGTAATGAAAGGAAGTCAACCTTAGGGTTTCAAGTGTAAAGAATGTCTAATCTCACCAACATTATACAAAATGCCCTCGTTGTACTAGGAATCCATAGTTGCCCTCCTTGAGCTTGTCCCGTTAACATGTCTTCGGGACAAGTCGACGTGGGTGTGGGAATAATGTCCCATTTGAGAGTTGGTTGCACTACCGTATAATTTGTATAGACGCCTAATACAAGTAGGATTGTGCAATTGTTTCGATTTTTTTGATTTTTTGAACCGGACCGGACCGGCCGATTCGGTACAAAAAGAACCGGTCCGGTTTCGGTACAAAAAAATCGTTATATACCGATTTTTCAGTACCGGTTTCGGTACGGCGTAATTATGGTTCGATTTTACCGAATCGGACCGATATATACCGATTTTCTAATTATTTTTTTATTAATAAATACTTAATAATAATAATATTAATAAAAATAATAATAATAACAATAATAATAATAATAATAATTATTATTATTATATTAATTTTCGGTAAAAACCGGTTCAGTATACCAATCCAACCGTTATCGATATCAAAATTTGGCCGATTTCGATACCGGTTCGGTTCGAGTTGGTTTTTACCATTTGTACACCCCTAAATACAAGGGTGTGTCCGCAAGTGGGCCCCCCGGGTGGTCATTGTTGTGTGGGCCTAAGGTGGGTTTGGGCCCGAGCCTTTTATATGATTGGGCAATTGGGGCTTATATGAGCAAATGGTCAAAAATACCTCTGATGTTTACCCCGATGTCCCACTTGCATCCTAAACTAATTTTTTTTTTAAAAGTATCATTAACGTTATATTTTTTGGGTCGTCCGTGCCCCTGGCGTTAGCAGAAGACAAACGAAGTTTAAATGTGATGACGTGACAAGCTTAAATATAAAATATATTATGAATAAAACAATATATGTCATTTAATCAAAACAAAAAATACTAAAATTCAAAATAAAAAAAGCATAACATATTTACATCATTTAATCAAAATAATAAAATTCAAATTATTTTGTTAACTAATCAAAACAACTAATTAAATAAAATAAGTTGTATAACATATTTACATCATTTAATCAAAATACTACAATTCAAAACATAACATATTTACATCAAATACTAATTAAAAAAAATACTAAAATACTAATTAAAAAATACTAAAATACTAAAAAAATCAAATTAAAAAATATTAAAATTTAAATTATTTTGTTAATTAATCAAAACAACAAAAATTCAAATTACATCATTAAAATACTAAAATCATAATACTAAATACTAATTGATATAAAATTTTTAAATTACTAAAATCATAATACTAAATAATATTTTTAAACTAAATAAAATTTTGATGATGTAATAATCTATACATAACAGTATATGTTATAAATAATATAAATAATTTATTTATGTAATAATCTATACATAACAGTATATGTTATAATTTGATGATGTAATAATATTTTTTAAAAATGTATTCAAAAATTCAAATTACATCATAATATTTTTAAATTGATATGATTTTAAAAATTAATATTAAAAATTACTAAAATAATCATAATACTCCAGTTTTGAATTTTAAAAATATTATTTAGTATTATGATTTTAGTAATTTAAAAATTTTATATCAATTAGTATTTAGTATTATGATTTTAGTATTTTAATGAATTAATTTGAATTTTTGTTGTTTTGATTAATTAACAAAATAATTTGAATTTTAGTATTTTAGTATCTTTTTTAATTTAATTTTTTTAATATTTTTTTAATTAGTATTTTAGTATTTTTTTAATTAGTATTTGATGTAAATATGTTATGTTTTGAATTTTAGTATTTTGATTAAATGATGTAAATATGTTATATAACTTATTTTATTTAATTAGTTGTTTTGATTAGTTAACAAAATAATTTAAATTTTATTATTTTGATTAAATAATGTAAATATGTTATGCTTTTTTTATTTTGAATTTTAGTATTTTTTGTTTTGATTAAATGATATATATTATTTTATTTAGAATATATTTTATATTTAAGCATGCCACGTCATCAATTATTTCAATTCCGTTTGTCTTCTGTTAACGGCAGGGGCACGGGCGACTCATAAAATGTAACGTTAAGGATATTTTTAGAAAAAAAATTAATTTAAAATACAAGTAGAATATCAGGATAAATATCTGAGGTATTTTTGACCTTTTGCCCGGCTTATATCCCAACAAGTAACATCAAAATTAACTGTAACGACCCCAAAATAGATCCATTCCATCCAACCTATTCTGAGTCGCCAAATACATGGTACAGAAAACAACTATAACTTTATTACAACAATTGTCGTGCAAAATACAACCACACATATGCTGTGAGTTTGGATACAAATATATACCAAATGTGACTCATGTTCCAACCGTGGACATCACCTCACAATGACACCTTACATAAGGTATAGTCAAAAACTGTTTTAGAAATTAGAATCTTTGGGAAGTGCTCAAGGAAACCTTCGTACATGGGAGGCCATGCGTCTAGGTTATGATAGATATTATATGGCCACAGAATTATCTTTGGTTGACCCAATAGACCCCAAAGAAAAACGAGAAGATTACTATCATATTCTTCCCAATGGTGAGTCTTCTCTTGACATATCATTATCTCTACTGTCTCTAATTGAGAATTATACTTTAAATAAACACCAAGATTATATAGGTAGTGCTCGTATATATACTCAGCAAGTGGATGAGCACATCCCTGTCTTATGATGACACGAGGTTGTATGTCGTTAGACATCTTGTATGATAGTGGCAAACCACCCTTCCAACGTTGGGTACACCTTACCCTATTGGATTCACCAAATATAACTACTAAATGAACTTTTCTATACTGCTTCGGGAGAACATCCACAGCTAGAGACCACCGTTCTATTTTCCCGTTACCCTCGCTCGACCCAGCTACACTCTTATTACCTGAAAGGAATTGTGAAGCAAAAGGGTGAGCACAACTAGCTCAGTAAAGAATATCATGACTAAAGATAATTAAATTATCAATAGCCTTCATCAATAATAAATCAGAGATTTAGAACATATGGTAAATGATAAAAATTTCAACCATAGTTGCAGCGGAACGAGCAATCCATTAGAAAAGTCAAATAGACTATAAAGTCTATTATTTTCTCCATGTTAAAAATCCATCAACAATGTTTTATCCCTGTAACATCAATCAACAATTCTGGTCTACAATCATATGAATAACTCATAATCATAACTGTAGTTCTAAATTCCTCTTCTCATCCAGGACGAAGATAATTTTCATCACCTATCTTTACCTGAAACATCAAAGATCATGGTTACACCAAATCACATTTCCTGTTCATAATCATACTAATAACTTCATCTTTGCACTACGGCCAAAGATATTCATTTGTATCACCAGTTGGTCATGTTTATCTCAACATCTATTCATCTTTGCACTACTGGCCAAAGATATTCAACAACATATCATCTTTGCACTACGGCCAAAGATATTCATCAACAATTCATCTTTGCACTACAGGCCAAAGATATTCATCAATATTTCATCTTTGCACTACAGGCCAAAGATATTCATCAACAATTCATCTTTGCACTACAGGCCAAATATATTAATATCTCAAAGAAATATATAATCATTTAAGAATTTATATAAACAATAATTATAACCATGTTGATCATTTCACCTTTGCACTTAAGCTAAAGATATTCAATTATAAATTCAATGGTCATGATCATACCAGTCAACAATTCAACTTTGCACTACTGGCCAAAGAGAACCCATAGTCATGATCATACCAAAAATCTACCCATCTTTACACTCAAGTCAAAGAGAAATATCATCATTAGGGTTATAAAAATGTTATATATGATAATAAAATCAATATAATCAACATATAGATTTAATCTCAAGAGTAATATTCATAAATCAACTATAATTTGGTTAGAAAAAGAAACCAATTTTGTCGTGAATAGTAACTCATGAATAATAACTCGTGAATAGTAACTCGTGAATAGTAACCTCGACTCAAAAAGGTAGAAATTCCACAATAAAATCTATACCAATATTTCGGTATAATGATATTGAAAGAATAACATTTCTTAAGCTTATAAACAATTTATTTAAATTGTTTACACTTTACTAATTAATGCATTTAATCATCATAAAATGTCAACTCTTAAGATTTCATCATCAATAGCAAAAACCCTCATCAAAAATCTGCATATACCTCATATAGGATTCTCAAGCCATAAAATCCTATTTTTCCAATTTTCTTACTTCACATAACATATTTAATTCATTTACTCATAACTAGACCATTTTCATGAAAAATACCAAATCAGTTCCAAAAATATTTTTTTCTGAGATTTATCATAATATAGTCCCATAGTGAACATATATTTTTCTCAGAATTTTTAAAAGTCATTTACTATTTTTCATATGGCCAAAACAGCCGAATATTTAGACATTTATCAAAAATTGTACTTTTGTCCAAAAATTCTGAAATTAACAGAGTATACCTCCATCATATACATGTACTCCCAATAAAAATTTCATCAATTTTGGAGTTAACCACAAGAAATTATAAGCAGTTACTTTTAAAATAGTCTTTTCTCATAAAATTCATAACTCTCAATCTATACATCCAAAAATCACCATTTTTGGACACAATCAATAAAACTCATCAAAATATCATTTCAAATTTTTCCAGAATTTTTGAAGTTCAGAAAAATTACGAAACTGAAAAACATAACAACCCTTAAAATCTCTTACTATCCCTTACTATCCCTTACCTCAAAAGAGCAGTACTTCTGATCGGTATAAGGCTGAAGAAACTTGCACTAATGAATAGAAACTCACAAGTATCTAAATACTCACAAAATATACTCAATAATATAGAGAGAGAAAGAGAGAAAACTTGTTTCTGGTGTGTTTTTCAATTCTAACTTAGCCCTCTATTTATAGGAAAATTTTAGTAGGTTTGACCTGCAACCTGATGGCTTTACCTGCTACTATTCCCACCCACCACATTTGAAATATAATTCAGCACATTTCTTCACCAACCACAAGTGGGGCCCACCAATTCTAGAATTTTCTACCAAAATGATAAACTCCGAAAATTCAACAATTTCTGAACCAGTCATCTCGTAAAATTCATAATAAATCATACGTTCATTTTTAACGGTTCAAAATTTGTGGGCATATACTCAACTTATATATGTATAACATATCCAAAAATTACCACGATCCAACGGTCGGATTAAAAATTATAACCCCCGCAAAATATCTCAAAAACCCTGATTTTTAATACCTCCATTCCGACAAAAATACGGATAAAAATCTCAACATTAACTCCTTCATTTTTTAACCACAAAAATATATCCCTCATTTATATCCACATAAAATAAATATTTTCTTATCATATGAATCAATAATTAATTATTCACAAATAATATTACAGAATCACATTTATGACAACCAGGCCGTTCCCAGGAAAGAGGGGGCTTTCCAATAAGAATTTCTCCTTACTGGCGCGCAATTAGATGACCAAACCTCTCCTTAGACAGAACTTTCTAGACATTGCCAATAATGTTATCTAATAATATTATTCAAATAATATGAATTATTGATCTGATAAAGGAAAATACTGTGCAGCAACAATTATTGAAACAACAATAATATAAAATATCAACGCAGCAATTATTGAATCAATAAAATAAAATATTGAACAGTAATTACTGTAACAATTATTGAGTAGTGCCTTCTTACGTAAGAATCAATAATTTCAAAAATACTATGCAATACCGTGTGCTACTGTGCAATAACGCGTATTACTGTATTTTAACCACCGGGTATTCCAACAGTGTTAACGGTAACAACTACGCCGTTATTTGTAAAAACTCAAATTTGTCGTTTTCCTTCACCCGACAGTTATTCGTTATGGGGCCCACAAATAGCTGCGCCGTCGTACGAATATTCTCCGACAGAAAGAATATTCTACGACCAAACGAATATTCCCCGACAACAATGATTATTTTATAACCACTTGCTTATTTTAAAAAAAAAATTCATATTTCACCCATAACTTTAAACTTTTATCAATTTAACCATTTACTGAATAGTAATTATAAGAAAAATTGAATACTTTTATTTCATAAAATTCGGGGTCTTACAATCTCCCCTCCTTATGAAATTTCGTCCCCGAAATTTACGTACCTGGTATTTCAAAGAGTTGAGAATACCTTGCTTTCATTTCAGATTCCATCTTCCCTGTCATCATGATTTCTCCATTGCTCATCTCCTGTATTTTAGATATCATTCTAGAATATAGCTTCAAAACAAGGGTTAATTGAACAAATTAACAAATCACATAATATCCCGATATTATGACTGACCAACAAATAAGCTTAGGTAGGACACACTAGCGAAGAATTTTACTCGTCTCTCCCTTCCTAGTTCTATTCTCTGATCTCCGCCAGAGACCATATCCTTAAGCTCTGATACCAAATGTAACGACCCCAAAATAGATCCATTCCATCCAACCTATTCTGAGTCGCCAAATACATGGTACAGAAAACAACTATAACTTTATTACAACAATTGTCGTGCAAAATACAACAACACATATGCTGTGAGTTTGGATACAAATATATACCAAATGTGACTCATGTTCCAATCGTGGACATCACCTCACAATGACACCTTACATAAAGGTATAGTCAAAAACTGTTTTAGAAATTAGAATCTTGGGAAGTGCTCAAGGAAACCTCGTACATGGGAGGTCATGCGTCTAGGTTATGATAGATATCATATGGCCACAGAATTATCTTTGGTTGACCCAATAGACCCCAAAGAAAAACGAGAAGATTACTATCATATTCTTCCCAATGGTGAGTCTTCTCTTGACATATCATTATCTCTACTGCCTCTAATTGAGAATTATACTTTAAACAAACACCAAGATTATATAAGTAGTGCTCGTATATATACTCAGCAAGTGGATGAGCACATCTGTGACAACCCCAAAATAGGTCCATTCCACCTAACCCATTCTGAGTCGTCAAATACATGGTACAGAAAATAACTATAACTTTATTACAACAATTGTCGTGCAAAATACAACAACACATATGCTGTGAGTTTGGATACAAATATATACCAAATGTGACTCATGTTCCAACCGTGGACATCACCTCACAATAACACCTTACATAAAGGTATAGTCAAAAACTGTTTTAGAAATTAGAATCTTTGGGAAGTGCTCAAGAAAACCTTCGTACATGGGAGGCCACGCATCTAGGTTATGATAGATATCATATGGCCACAGAATTATCCTTGGTTGACCCAATAGACCCCAAAGAAAAACGAGAAGATTACTATCATATTCTTCCCAATGGTGAGTCTTCTCTTGACTTATCATTATCTCTACTGTCTCTAATTGAGAATTATACTTTAAACAAACACCAAGATTATATAGGTAGTGCTCGTATATATACTCAGCAAGTGGATGAGCACATCCATGTCTTATGATGACACGAGGTTGTATGTCGTTAGACATCTTGTATGATAGTGGCAAACCACCCTTCCAACGTTGGGTACACCTTACCCTATTGGATTCACCAAATATAATTACTAAATGAACTTTTCTATACTGCTTCGGGAGAACATCCATAGCTAGAGACTACCGTTCTATTTCCCCGTTACCCTCGCTCGACCCAGCTACACTCTTATTACCTGAAAGGAATTGTGAAGCAAAAGGGTGAGCACAACTAGCTCAGTAAAGAATATCATGACTAAAGATAATTAAATTATCAATAGCCTTCATCAATAATAAATCAGAGATTTAGAACATATGGTAAATGATAAAAATTTCAACCATAGTTGCAGCGGAACGAGCAATCCATTAGAAGAGTCAAATAGACTATAAAGTCTATTATCTTCTCCATGTTAAAAATCCATCCACAATGTTTTATCCCTGTAACATCAATCAACAATTCTGGTCCACAATCATATGAATAACTCATAATCATAACTGTAGTTCTAAATTCCTCTTCTCATCCAGGACGAAGATAATTTTCATCACCTATCTTTACCTGAAACATCAAAGATCATGGTTACACCAAATCACATTTCCTGTTCATAATCATACTAATAACTTCATCTTTGCACTACGGCCAAAGATATTCATTTGTATCACCAGTTGGTCATGTTTATCTCAACATCTATTCATCTTTGCACTACTGGCCAAAGATATTCAACAACATATCATCTTTGCACTACGGCCAAAGATATTCATCAACAATTCATCTTTGCACTACAGGCCAAAGATATTCATCAATATTTCATCTTTGCACTACAGGCCAAAGATATTCATCAATATTTCATATTTGCACTATAGGCCAAAGATATTCATCAACAATTCATCTTTGCACTACAGGCCAAAGATATTAATATCTCAAAGAAATATATAATCATTTCAGAATTTATATAAACAATAATTATAACCATGTTGATCAATTCACCTTTGCACTTAAGCTAAAGATATTCACTTATAAATTCAATGGTCATGATCATACCAGTCAACAATTCAACTTTGCACTACTGGCCAAAGAGAACCCATAGTCATGATCATACCAGAAATCTACCCATCTTTACACTCAAGTCAAAGAGAAATATCATCATTAGGGTTATAAAAATATTATATATGATAATAAAAACAATATAATCAACATATAGATTTAATCTCAAGAGTAATATTCATAAATCAACTATAATTTGGTTAGAAAAAGAAACCAATTTTGTCGTGAATAGTAACTCGTGAATAGTAACTCATGAATAGTAACTCGTGAATAGTAACTCATGAATAGTAACTCATGAATAGTAATCCCGTCATGAAAAATATAGAAATTCCACAATAATATACATACCAATATTTCGGTATAATGATATTGAAAGAATAATATTCTTAAGCTTATAAACAATTTATTTAAATTGTTTACACTTTACTAATTAATGCATTTAATCATCATAAAATGTCAACTCTTAATATTTCATCATCAATAACCAAAACCCTCATCAAAAATCTGCATATACCTCATATATAGGATTCTCAAGCCATAAAATCCTATTTTCTAATTTTCTTACTTCACATAACATATTTAATTCATTTTCTCATAACTACACTATTTTCATGAAAAATACCAAATCCGTTCCAAAAATATTTCTTTTCTGCAATTTAGCATAATATAGTCCCATAGTGAACATATATTTTTTTCAGAATTTTTAAAAGTCATTTACTATTTTTCATATGGCCAAAACAGCCGAATATTTAGACATTTATCAAAAATTGTACTTTTGTCCAAAAATTCTGAAATTAACAGAGTATACTTCTATCATATACATGTACTCCCAATAAAAATTTCATCAATTTTGGAGTTAACCACAAGAAATTATAAGCAGTTACTTTTAAAATAGTTTTTTCTCAAAAAATTCACAACTCTCAATCTATACATCCAAAAATCACCATTTTTGGACACAATCAATAAAACTCATCAAAATATCATTTTAAATTTTTCTAGAATTTTTGAAGATCAGAAAAATTACGAAACTGAAAATCATAACAACCCTTAAAATCCCTTAATATCCCTTACTATCCCTTACTATCCCTTACCATCCCTTACTATTCCTTACCTCAAAAGAGCAGTACTTCTGACTAGATATCGGATATGATGCTGAAAGAAACTTGCACTGATGAATAGCAACTCACCAAGTATCTAAAAACTCACAAAATATGCTTCATATTATAGAGAGAGAAAGAGAGAAAGCTTATGTTTCTGGTGTGATTTTCAATTCTAACTTAGCCCTCTATTTATAGGAAAATTTTGGTAGGTTTGACCTGCCACCTGATGGCTTTACCTGCTACTATTTCCACCCACCACATTTGAAATATAATTCAGCACATTTCTTCACCAACCACAAGTGGGGCCCACCAATTCTAGAATTTTCCACCAAAATGATAAACTCCGAAAATTCAACAATTTCTGAACCAGTCATCTCGTAAAATTCATAATAAATCATACGTTCATTTTTAACGGTTCAAAATTTGTGGGCATATACTCAACTTATATATGTATAACATATCCAAAAATTACCACGATCCAATGGTCGGATTAAAATTATAACCCCCGCAAAATATCTCAAAAACCCTGATTTTTAATACCTCCATTCCGACAAAAATACGGATAAAAATCTCAACATTAACTCCTTCATTTTTTAACCACAAAAATATATCCCTCATTTATACCCACATAAAATAAATATTTTCTTATCATATGAATCAATAATTAATTATTCACAAATAATATTACAGAATCACATTTATGACAACCAGGCCATTCCCAGGAAAGAGGGGGCTTTCCAATAAGGATTTCTCCTTACGGCGCGCAATTAGATGACCAAACCTCTCCTTAGACAGAACTTTCTAGACATTGCCAATAATGTTATCTAATAATATTATTCAAATAATATGAATTAGTGATCTGATAATAGGAAATATTGTGCAGCAACAATTATTGAACAACAATAACATAAAATTTTAACGTAGCAATTATTGAATCAATAAAATAAAATATTGAACAGTAATTACTGTAACAATTATTGAGTAGTGCCTTCTTACGTAAGAATCAATAATTTCAAAAATACTATGCAATACCGTGTGCTACTGTGCAATAACGCGTATTACTGTATTTTAACCACCGGGTATTCCAACAGTGTTAACGGTAACAACTACGCCGTTATTTGTAAAAACTCAAATTTATCATTTTCTTCACCCGACAGTTATTCTGTTATGGGGCCCACAAATGGCTGCGCCATCGTACGAATATTCCTCGACAGAAAGAATATTCCACGACCAAACGAATATTCCCCGACAACAATGATTATTTTATAACCACTTGCTTATTTTGAAAAAAAAATCATATTTCACTCATAACTTTAAACTTTTATCAATTTAACCATTTACTGAATAGTAATTATAAGAAAAATTGAATACTTTTATTTCATAAAATTCGGGGTCTTACAACATCCCTGTCTTATGATGACACGAGGTTGTATGTCGTTAGACATCTTGTATGATAGTGGCAAACCACCCTTCCAATGTTGGGTACACCTTACCCTATTGGATTCACCAAATATAACTACTAAATGAACTTTTCTATACTGCTTCGGGAGAACATCCACAGCTAGAGACCACCGTTCTATTTCCCGGTTACCCTCGCTCGATCCAGCTACACTCTTATTACCTAAAAGGAATTGTGAAGCAAAAGGGTGAGCACAACTAGCTCAGTAAAGAATATCATGACTAAAGATAATTAAATTATCAATAGCCTTCATCAATAATAAATCAGAGATTTAGAACATATGGTAAATGATAAAAATTTCAACCATAGTTCCAGCGGAACGAGCAATCCATTAGAAGAGTCAAATAGACTATAAAGTCTATTATTTTCTCCATGTTAAAAATCCATCAACAATGTTTTATCCCTGTAACATCAATCAACAATTCTGGTCTACAATCATATGAATAACTCATAATCATAACTGTAGTTCTAAATTCCTCTTCTCATCCAGGACGAAGATAATTTTCATCACCTATCTTTACCTGAAACATCAAAGATCATGGTTACACCAAATCACATTTCCTGTTCATAATCATACTAATAACTTCATCTTTGCACTACGGCCAAAGATATTCATTTGTATCACCAGTTGGTCATGTTTATCTCAACATCTGTTCATCTTTGCACTACTGGCCAAAGATATTCAACAATATATCATCTTTGCACTACGGCCAAAGATATTCATCAACAATTCATCTTTGCATTACAGGCCAAAGATATTCATCAATATTTCATCTTTGCACTACAGGCCAAAGATATTCATCAACAATTCATCTTTGCACTACAGGCCAAAGATATTAATATCTCAAAGAAATATATAATCATTTAAGAATTTATATAAACAATAATTATAACCATGTTGATCATTTCACCTTTGCACTTAAGTTAAAGACATTCAATTATAAATTCAATGGTCATGATCATATCAGTCAACAATTCAACTTTGCACTACTGGCCAAAGAGAACCCATAGTCATGATCATACCAAAAATCTACCCATCTTTACACTCAAGTCAAAGAGAAATATCATCATTAGGGTTATAAAAATGTTATATATGATAATAAAATCAATATAATCAACATATAGATTTAATCTCAAGAGTAATATTCATAAATCAACTATAATTTGGTTAGAAAAAGAAACCAATTTTGTCGTGAATAGTAACTCATGAATAATAACTCGTGAATAGTAACTCGTGAATAGTAACCTCGACTCAAAAAGGTAGAAATTCCACAATAAAATCTATACCAATATTTCGGTATAATGATGTTGAAAGAATAACATTTCTTACGCTTATAAACAATTTATTTAAATTGTTTACACTTTACTAATTAATGCATTTAATCATCATAAAATGTCAACTCTTAAGATTTCATCATCAATAGCCAAAACCCTCATCAAAAATCTGCATATACCTCATATAGGATTCTCAAGCCATAAAATCATATTTTTCCAATTTTCTTACTTCACATAACATATTTAATTTATTTTCTCATAACTTGTCCATTTTCATGAAAAATACCAAATCAGTTCCAAAAATATTTTTTTTCTGAGATTTATCAGAATATAGTCCCATATTGAACATATATTTTTCTCAGAATTTTTAAAAGTCATTTACTATTTTTCATATAGCCAAAACAGCCGAATATTTATACATTTATCAAAAATTGTACTTTTGTCCAAAAATTTTGAAATTAACATAGTATACCTCCATCATATACATGTACTCCCAATAAAAATTTCATCAATTTTGGAGTTAACCACAAGAAATTATAAGCAGTTACTTTTAAAATAGTCTTTTCTCATAAAATTCATAACTCTCAATCTATACATCCAAAAATCACCATTTTTGGACACAATCAATAAAACTCATCAAAATATCATTTCAAATTTTTCCAGAATTTTTGAAGTTCAGAAAAATTACGAAACTGAAAAACATAACAACCCTTAAAATCTCTTACTATCCCTTACTATCCCTTACCTCAAAAGAGCAGTACTTCTGATCGGTATAAGGCTGAAGAAAACTTGCACTAATGAATAGAAACTCACAGAGTATCTAAATACTCACAAAATATACTCAATAATATAGAGAGAGAAAGAGAGAAAACTTGTTTCTGGTGTGTTTTTCAATTCTAACTTAGCCCTCTATTTATAGGAAAATTTTAGTAGGTTTGACCTGCAACCTGATGGCTTTACCTGCTACTATTCCCACCCACCACATTTGAAATATAATTCAGCACATTTCTTCACCAACCACAAGTGGGGCCCACCAATTCTAGAATTTTCTACCAAAATGATAAACTCCGAAAATTCAACAATTTCTAAACCAGTCATCTCGTAAAATTCATAATAAATCATACGTTCATTTTTAACGGTTCAAAATTTGTGGGCATATACTCAACTTATATATGTATAACATATCCAAAAATTACCACGATCCAACGGTCGGATTAAAAATTATAACCCCCGCAAAATATCTCAAAAACCCTGATTTTTAATACCTCCATTCCGAAAAAAATACTGATAAAAACCTCAATATTAACTCCTTCATTTTTAACCACAAATATATATCCCTCATTTATATCCACATAATATAAATATTTCCTTATCATACGAATCAATAATTAATTATTCACAAATAATATTACAGAATCACATTTATGACAACCAGGCCGTTCCCAGGAAAGAGGGGGCTTTCCAATAAGAATTTCTCCTTACTGACGCGCAATTAGATGACCAAACCTCTCCTTAGACAGAACTTTCTAGACATTGACAATAATGTTATCTAATAATATTATTCAAATAATATAAATTAGTGATCTGATAATAGGAAATATTGTGCAGCAACAATTATTGAACAACAATAATATAAAATTTCAACGTAGCAATTATTGAATCAATAAAATAAAATATTGAACAGTAACTACTGTAACAATTATTGAGTAGTGCCTTCTTACGTAAGAATCAATAATTTCAAAAATACTATGCATTACCGTGTGCTACTGTGCAATAACGCGTATTACTGTATTTTAACCACCGGGTATTTCAACAGTGTTAACGGTAACAACTACGCCGTTATTTGTAAAAACTCAAATTTGTCGTTTTCCTTCACCCGACAGTTATTCGTTATGGGGCCCACAAATAGCTGCGCCGTCGTACGAATATTCTCCGACAGAAAGAATATTCTACGACCAAACGAATATTCCCCGACAACAATGATTATTTTATAACCACTTGCTTATTTTAAAAAAAAATTCATATTTCACCCATAACTTTAAACTTTTATCAATTTAACCATTTACTGAATAGTAATTATAAGAAAAATTAAATACTTTTATTTCATAAAATTCGGGGTCTTACATTAACTATTTAAGTTTACATATATTTAAGTAATTCTCAAAATTAACTAACAATATTCTTTTAACCTTTTGTACCAAATGTACGCCCATGATATGATGATGCTTTTTATATAATTTGTGGAGACGCGTAACTATATAATGTGCAATGATATGTTATATCAACCAATAAGTCTAGCCGGACAGGAAAGTTAGACAGGATTATTGGACAGACGAATTTTTTTATTTTTATTTTTATTTTTATTTTTTGCTTGTGACTCAAAAAATGTATAGTATTTATTTCAACAGGATTATTTACAAATTATATTATTTTAGGTGTAATTTGGATACACATACAAAAACAGGGTTATACAGTCTGTAAAACCCTGTATTTGTATGTATATCCAAATTACACCTAAAACACTATATTTTATAAAAATTCCTGTTGGAATAAATACTATACATTTTTTGAGAGTCACAGTATAAAAAAAAATAATAAATAAAAATTGCAACCGGTCTAATTTTCCTGTCTCATTCCCTTGTCTGCGTAGCACTGCTCTATATCAAACAATTATCTTAGGTGGACCGGGAATTTCGACGGTCTTGCGACTGGTCTATTTTATTTTTTTTTGCTTTGATTCCCAAAAAAAATTGAAACTTTTATAAAATTTAGTAATTTTGGTATAATTTAGATAATATAAAAAATAGTATTGTACAGTCTGTGTAACACTGTTTTTTATATGTATCTAAACTACACTTAAATTATTGAATTTTGTAAAAATTTTGATTAAAAAAAATACTATACATTCTTTTAGAGTCAAATATACGAGTATTGTCTAGCCATCATTGGTTTGAAATATATGTGCGAAATAATTGGATCTAGAGGACCAAAGAAATAAGTATATACACCCCACTTGGTAATTAATTTGTTTTAATTTTTTTGATCAGGCTACTCGTACTAAGATCATAATGGAGCAAAGATTACCCCACGTCATATTGACTGAAAAACACAGAAAATATTGCTGCAGGCTCTTTCCTTGGACTAATTCAACAATGAGAGAGACATACATGATGAATTGGTTCCAAAGCTTTTTGTTTTTGATAGTCCAAATGATATAAATTTCAATCATGAATTGATAAATTCACTTAATTTTCTAAGAAATATCCTCAACTTTAAAATAAATTATGTTTTATTATCAGTTTAAAAATGATAATTAATGTCATAATAAGTATCGTTTAAAGTGTTAAGTGTCGTCAGAATAATAGTAAAAATAATGTCGTTTAAAGTGTCAAGTGTCGTTAGAACAATTTAGTAAAAGTATCGCTAAATGCAGGAATTGGATTCTTGGGTATTAATTAAAGTTAAAACTAAATTAATTGAAAACAAAAACTTCTACACAAATACAAAATAAAAAAAGACCAAATAAATAGCACTAAATTAATAATACAAAACTAATGATACTTGATTCTTGAGATACAATCGAACAAATAATAATAAGAAAGTTGAAATTAAAGAAAAAATTAACAATATGAAAAGCAACAACTATATGGAGTACTACATTGAATTAATTTTCAGATTCCAATCTCAAATATAAGTAACAGTTTATATAAGCTCTTAATGTTCATCTTAATTTTGAATAATACAGCATTTTTACTTTTGGGGTTGTTCAACCCCTTTTTAGGTAATGAAATAGTATACACACATTTTATTGGCATGCGCGGCGTATGTTTTTCCTTTACAAAAAGCAAGCAATTGGTTATAAGTAATTTATAAGAAAAGTAGCCAAAAGTTACAAATTAATGCATTAGGTCTATCAACACGCAATACACACTTTGGAAGGGATCCGTTTGTTATAAACTTAATTTCATAATAAGTTGGTCAATTAATTAATATAATATTGACACGCAGAGAGAGATCACTTTCCGACCTACGTATCTATATTGTATTGGTCAATTGACCAATATTAACTTAATTCTAAACACTCTCTTTTGGGAGTATTATACATAAAAGGCCTTTAAAGAATATACTAATTAATAAATTTTTCTTTTACCTAAATTAACTTTATTGATTATTTATTAATTGAAGTATTTGTTCACTTTTCTATAATTCTGATAGTTTATTACACATTAAATATATCAAAAAATTATGTATATATAATAATTAAGACTATATGTATATACACAGCTGTGTAGTATACAATCGTGCTATGGTGACGATTTTTTTGGGCTATAGCGGTTCAACCGTCGCCATAGACTAGAATATCTATGGGGACGGTTGAGCCCAAAAGAACTATCGCCATAGGCGACTGACTGTGTACTACACAGATGTGTATATATATTTTTCTCTAATAATTAATATTAACTCTTTTGATTAATACTAATATAGTATTAATTAGTATTAATACTAATACTAATTAATATCAACTATTTTACTTTCTTCTGATTCTATGTTAGTATCGTATTTATCACATCCTTATCTCGTCTTGAATAACTTGAGAAATTGTGTCTATGTCTGGTCTATAAAAATTTAGTAAGTCTATTATTACATAAAATTGCTCACGTATCGTTCACATGCATATTTTAATGGCTCATCCATGTGAGCGATTTTATGTAATAGTAGACTTATTTATAATAATTAAGGCTATTATTTTTCATTTTAGATTGATTTTTGATTATTAGAGCCAAATGTAATACCCAGTTAAAAAATAATAATAAATAAATATAACAATAAAATAATAATAGATTTATAATTAGATAATGGAATAAAAACTAATAATTATTATACATATCTAAAACTTATTAGGATAAGTCGGTTAGACTGTTAAACTTTTAATTTTAAAAGGACTGTTTTACTTGATAACATATTTTGTAAATGAATTACATATATTTTAAACAAATAGAGAGAAAGAAGAATGTAATAATTAATTGGCTTTGGAGTATTGCAGAAAAGAAAAGAAGAAAACTCAAAGCATTTGTTCGCTTTTTGTGACGCCCCGAAAATAAGTTCACACAACTCATTTTGAATCGCCAAATGCATACCACAGAATTCAAATACAAACTTTCATATTTACAACTATTAACTGTCATGCAAAATACGACAACACATATACTGTGAGTTTTAATACAAATATTATCCGTAAACAATATCCATGTACACTCAAATAAAGTCTTCATTACAATTATTGTCACACTATTTCACAACATAGTGAAGACTTCTATAGTAACTATCTCAGACCATTACTCCACTCCCCGACTAGCCCCAGCTATAATTTTATTTCCAGAGAAGAACAATGGAACAAAAAAAAATGGTGAACTTAACTAGCCCAGTAAAGAATATTATGACTAAGATAATGAAAAATAAATTATCTTTAGCCCTCGACAATGATAAATCAGATAAACTATAATGGACAATAAGTTTTAGATCAACAACTGTAACGGAAATAGCAATCAATTAGAAGAGTCAAGTAGAATATAATCTCTACTATCTTCTTTGATTTAAAAGTCCATAATCAGTATTTTATCCCTGTAACACCAATCAATAATTATTTCAAATCAACGAATTATCTATACACTACGTCCCAAATATATTCGTTTGTATCACCAGTGGTCATGATCATATCAAACATTTGTCCATCTATGCACTACGGGTCAAAGATGACTTTCACCACAATCCTTTATATCTGTAACATTAAAGGTCATGATTATACCAATACACAATTCTTGATTATAATCATAACAATCAATAGTTCATCTTTGTATTACGGGCCGAAGATAACTTTCACCACAATATAAGCATGAGGATGATAACAATGATATAAAGAATGAATCAAGTGAGATCAATGATAAATATTAGAGATTTATAATTTAATTTATCCTAAATTCAAAAATGTCCAAATTATCAACATGATCAGCAATTGTGGAGTAAAATTCAAGAATGAATAGTACCCCGACATGAATAGTACCCTGGATGAATAGATTAAATTTTAATAAGAAAGTTCAGACCAATATTTCAATAAAATGATATTAGATGAAGTGCAAATTATTAAGGATATTCTACTAATTTCAAGGATTTTCACCATTTAACAATAAAGTTATGAAAACAAACAATAATTTTGTACCATAAATGGAGAGAAATATGAAAGAAAATGATATCCCTTGACGAGTACAAAAGAAATAATATCTCATACGAGTATGAAAAAATATACAAAATTGTAAATAGATTTTCACCCGTCATGCGGTAATCCGCGTAGACAGATCATTTTCACAACTTAATAAAGAATGAATACAAAGGGTTATTAACCAGGCATGCGGTAATTCGCGTAGACAAGTTATTCCCACAGATTAATAAAGAATAGAATGACAACCCTTATGAGTATGAAGAAAATAACATCACTTATCTTAGTTGGAGACTAAATATGATTGGTATAACAGAGATTATCTTGAGAAAATCTTGAACTATTTGCTACACTCAAAGTATCCTTATACTTAAAAGAAATACGAACAATATTATAAAAAAATAATTATCTGATTTTGGTGTGTTTTTCATTTCTTAACTAAGCAACCTATTTATAGGAGAATGTCATGGCACTATTTCAAATCTCACGGACGAACAGAAAAAAAATCACGGACGAAAATATGATTTTTACTATACAACACTATGCAATAAAATATTCTAATAAAATAAAAACTGTATATATAATATAATATATTTTATTTATATTCTAATAAAACAAATAACTTTACATATATTATAAAAAAATTCTGTTTTATTTAAAATTTTTTATGTTTTATTACTATTATTATAATAATAAAATAAAACTGAGAAAATTTTTTACCAACAATTTTAATAATTTGGCACGTTCCCCCATGAAATAATAAGTCAAACTTGCAACAACCGCCTCATAACAAACTCCTCTATTTATATCAAAAATTAAATAAATATATATCACAAATCACTTATCTTCAATCAACACAATTTTAATATTTCAACAATTATTCATCATTAATATTATAACTAACAATATTGACAACCAGATCGTTCCCAGAAAATAATGGGCTTTCCGATAAAGATTTCTCCTTACTGGCACACAATTAAATAACCTAATATTTTTTCTCGACAGAACTTTCTAGACATTATCAATAATGCTGATAATAATATGAGTAACTGTGTCGTGTCTATTATTGATTTAATAATATAAAATATTGTGCAGATGTTACTGTAACAATTATTGAATCAATAATATGAGATACTATGCAACAACTAATGTGACAATTATTGAATATTGAGTGACTTCTTACGTAAGAATCAATAATCAGAGATGATGTGCAATACCGTGTGCTACTGTGCAACAACGAGTATTATTGTACTTTTATCACCGGGTATTTCAACAGTTTAACGGTAAAAGTTTTGCTGTGATTTTTATAAAAATATTATTTCTATCGCTTTCTATATCTAACTGTTATTTCGTTATGGGGTCCACCAATGATTGTGTCATAATACGAATATTCCCCGACAAAAAGAATATTACTCGACCAAACGAATATTTTCCGACAAAACGAATATTTTATGACAACTTGCTTACTTTATAAAATTTGCACATATCACCCTTAACTATAACATTTATTAAATTATCACCTTACTATTTAGAAGAAAATTAAATCTTTATTCATAAAAAGTTGGGGTTTTACACTTTTAATTTTGTGTTTCGCAATATCAATGTAAGTGACTTTCTGAACTATTTAGTATTTTTAAATTACCGTTACTTTATGTATATGTTAGTAATTACTCGGATACCTAAATGTATAATTTTAAAATTTGTTATGTTTTATTTAAGGCTTCTATTTAAATTAAAATAGTATGTTCTGTTATTTCAAAACTTCAGATCAAGTATTTATTTTTGAATTGTGAAATGATATTATATGATTACATATTGTGAAAAGTATCGTTTAGAATATCAATAATATTGAGAAAACATTTTGAAATCCTTAGTCCGACTATGTATAAAACCCGTTATTGATTATGTTTAGTTCCGGAGCTAATATAAGACCTAATAAGGCGCACACCTTTTAAATACCTTTCGGGGAGCGTGCATTTTTATAGATACCCTAGTAGGCTGTGTATCATTGACGTTATTGAACTTTTGGGTCGTGTTACAAGGCTATTGTAACCTTAGTCGCTAAGGCTATGGATTAAAAGATATATGATATACATTGAAAATATTTTTGAATATGAATTCGTTTGTTATTAAGTGATTTTGTTTTGAAAGCATGCCTACTATTTTTATTGAACAAAATAATTTTAAAAAAGTGTTTTGCAAATTGTACTTGATTCTGTTAGATAGTGAGCATTGACACTTACTGGGCTTCATCACTCAACTCTTACATATTTTTATATGTTCCATCGTTGAAAGTTGAGCATTTATTTGATACACTTGGAATAGATGAAATTTAGTTTTAGACATTATTTCTTTTGTTGATGAATTTTGATAAAACTATTAGTTTTGGGAATTTGCGTCTACATTTTAAGAATTTAGTATTTCTTTTGAATTAGATTGAAATATATTTATTGTTGAATTTTAAGTTAAGATTATTGTTGAGTTGTTTTGTTTGGACTGCGCATTATAAATATTTTTGTCTTTAAGACCTCCGGCTTGCTGCGTGTTACACTTCGAGCCTTTATCGGGTTCGGAGTGTTATACAATCACTCCTTAGTATCAATTATTTTTAGTTTAAACAGTTTGATGTGTTATCATACTTGATTTGAGCTCATTTTATAATTTAACTAATATAAACTACTATTTCTTGATGGAAACTGATATTTTCAAATGTATTTTTGATATTTTTATATAATCTTCTTTCACGTGAGAAGAAAATAGATCACATGTGAAAGGAGACCATGTGAAAATATCAAAAACTCACATGGAACACTTGAATATATTTTTTGACTTTTTAAGTCGGTTCGTGAATCTTAAGTTTTAAAATCAACATAAATAATTTTAGTTTGGAAATTAAAAAAATATAATAATTAGTATATATATCTTCCGCATTAAAATTAAAGATATATTTATAAAATGACGATTTTTTTTCTTATAAAATTAGAAATTTAATACCTTTCATGTTCTAAAATTAGAGTTATATTTTCCGTTTTAGTCCGTTCTAAAATTAAAGATATATTTCTATTTTAGAATTATAAAGTGATATAATATTTTTAATTTGCTATTTATTTTTTATTATTCTGTTTAATATCAAATCACCAAACTAAATTTTTAACTTTTATTAAAGATATATTTACAAAAATAAAATTATCGTCATTTTATAAATATACTTATAATTTTATAACAGAGAGAGTAGTAATTATACTCGACCAACCAAAAGTTAAAACAATGAAGAAAAACTCTGCAAAAGTCTAAAGAAGATTTTGTTGCAGAGATCTATAGCTTAATAAATGTCCTTCCTTTTCTCTCACTTTCTATTGTCCCATTCTTTCTTTTCACCCTTTTCACCCAACCAACTCTGTGAAAAATGACATAACAATAAAATAATAAAATAAAAAATAATAAAAATAAAAAATAAATATTTTTACGTCACTTTTTTGATATTTTTCATACTATGACCCATATATTAATTAATAAAATTTGATTTAATTTCCTAAAAATAGAGTATGAAAAGATCATTCACTTCCCAATGAATCAAATTTCACTCACAACAGCACTACTACACTACCACTCTTTACTCTCCTTTGTACGTAAAAGATATCTCTGACTCTACGCAGAGATCAGAGGAGAGAGAGAATGTGTATAGTTACCATTTTCTTCTTCGGTTTACTTGCGGTCAATTTATGCTAAAAATAAAAGGTACTGTATAATATTGGTGAATAATTGACGACGAATTAAAAACGAATCGATTATAATTATGATTTTATTTATCTTTATAGTATAAAAAATTAATTTTTTATTCTATATCAACAGATAAAATCGTTGCTATAATCAATTTATTTTTAATTCGCTACCTATGATTCGCTGAATAGAGTCGACCAATATATATATTTCTAAATATATGTTTGATTATACAGGTTCCGAATGTTTAGAAATTCAATTTCACTTTAAAATTTTGTTCATTTAAAATTATTTTATTTAATTTATAATGCAAAATAATACCTTAAAAGTGACTTTCTAACTATACTAGCGTCCCTCTTTTTTAAAAAAAAAAAACTTAAAGGCCCCTTCAGGTTTTTTTTTTTAAAATGCCTTCAAGTTTTTTTTTTTAAATTGTTCTTATTTTTCCCTGTGAGGTTTCTTTACCCTTTACGGGAAAAAGTGTAATTAAGTTACACTTTTATTTTTATTTTTTTTATACTTTCGCCTTTATAATTTTAAATATATTACTACTATTTTGTCATTTTCAATGTTAATTTTTTATTTCTCTTTATTTATTCTTCTGAATTTTATAATTTTATAATTTTTTCTTACATAATTTATACACGTAATGCATGTACACCGTGGGGGGACCGGTAAATATAAACGCTGCAAATTAAACTAATAATTTTTTTTGGTAGTATTGCACTATTGCGTGCTTGAAAACGAGGACGCGTGTAGGGTTTTCTGCACTGATATGTTGCTTTCTTTCTTCTCTTTCCATTGCTTTTCTATAACTCTGACTGAAGCTAGCAAGCTAGACAGACAGAGAGTGGGACTGGGGAAAGCAGGGAAATAAGAATATGGATTTAATCACTGAGGTCAATGGGTAGTTGTGGGTGGATGCAGGGTGGTGTCCGGTGGTTCAAAACCCAGGCCCCTGTGGTTGTTAGACTAATATATAGTTAAGTATGACCTTTTTTTTGTTGGACTCTGTTTCCTGGGCTTTTGGGGGGAGATGATGATTTCTTTCCTTTTTTTAGTTAGTTATTTATGGGACATGGTTTTTAAAACAATACAATAACACAGCTAGCTAGCTAGCTGTTGGTTCATCGTTCTATATAGTCTAAAAACTAATCAAATAGTTATGAAATGTTTAAGTAATTTAAACGAGATGAATGAAATAGAATTTTAAATACTGAATAGAAAAAATTATTTAATAATTGACATGTCTGAAACTTCTCAATAACAGATTTTTATTATTTTATCCCTTTAAAAAAATTCAAAATTGTTATAAATTTATTTAATATTACTTAATATTGTAAAAAAAATAAATATAAAATACTTCATTTAGCCAAAAAAATTACACTTGGTAATTCAGCCCAAAAATCAGACCTATTCAGCCAATCAAACGATTTTTATTCAAAATAAACGTACTGAATGACTAACTCATTTAACCATTTAGCTCTAAACAAACATTCTCTAAATCAAATCACTATACAACACTCAGTAACACACATTCTCTTTCACATAGTGATACACATTATTTCTTCTTTGCAATGAAAAATTTGGTCTTCTCGGAATTATAATATTATATATATATATATATATATATATATATATATATATATATATATATATATATATATATATACGGTCCGTCTCTAAAGCGAACCTTAAAGAGCGAACCAAAGATGAACCGTCGTCTTTGGTGTCTATGGCGACGGTTCGATCCGTCGCCATAGCCATGTAGTCTTTGGCGACGGGTCTAACCGTCGCCATAGACATCAAAGACGACGGTTCGTCTTTGATTCGCTTTTTAAAGTTCGCTTTAGAGACTCTCCGTATATATATATATATATATATATATATATATATATATATATATATATATATATATATACTAGATGTGTCCCGTGCCTCCGGCACTACATAGACGGTGGGATTTATCTCAAATTTTAAATGGTCCAGATGATTTATTAGGGTGGACGAAAAATTCAAAATCAATTGTATCTTATTAGATAGATATACATGTGTGTGTGAAAAAAATACCAATAATTATAAGTTTTATTGTTTTATAATGAGTTTTATTAAGCTTAAATTTAAAAATATTTCAATTTAACTTCTAGATTTAAATAATAATTTTATAATTTAGAATTGAAATAACATAATAATCACATTTGTATAATATTTATATAATAAAATAATTCAATTATGACTTATGACCACACACATAGCTTATTTTTATAAATTATTCAAATAAATTAGGTTATTTTATACCGTTTATATAGGGATCACATAAAGTAAAAAAATAGCCGATTTTAATCAAGGAAATTATTATTTTCATAAATAATTTTTTTTTATATAAATACGTGACTCATTTAATATTCATATGAGTATATGAGATTGATGTTGTGAAACTATGACTTGTGCGGGTGAAAATATAAATTCGTTAATCAAAGCTACAGGAGACCAAAAAGCCTTTTATTGGAACTCAACAAATCATCTCCATATTGAGGTGACTGTTGTACTGCATGCATGCCAGTCCGTAGAACGTACCGTTATATAAGCTGATAGGACCAGTCTAAAGTATTACTCCAATTAATTAGCGCAAATTGTAAAATTGTTATTTCTTGTCGACATTAAATTATAATGTATCATATATATAATCACTAGGGTTAAATCTTGAGTTCAAGTTAAATTATAGCATAATAAAATTTAATATATTATTGGATCATCTTAATTTATTAAAGACTTGTAAAAAAATATTAACTAAAGGTAATATTAATAATAGTCGTACCGAACATATAAAATGTCTATTTATTCATTGTGAAATAATGCTATCAGTCTTTATGTCTATGATCCTCAGTTTATTATGAGATAATTAGGGATAAATCATTTTTTGGTCAGTGTATTAGGGTCTAATTTTTATTGTGGTTACTGAATTTTTTTTTATTACAATTGAATAAATGTACTCTCAAAAATTACAAAATGGTCATTCCTTACGATTTTCGTCCAAAAAACGGACAGAAGTGTTGAGTTGGCGATTTGACTCCGTTTTTTTGCTGATGTGTATATGGTTTTGTCATGTGTAAAATTAATTGTATCTTAATAATAATTTAAAAAAAATAATAATAAAAATAATAATAATAATTTCAAAATAATAATAATAATTTTTAAATAATAATAATAATTTCAAAATAATAATAATAACAACAAAAATAATAATTTTTAATTAATAAAATTATAAACAGTAATTAATTTTAAAATTATAAACAATAAATAATTTTAAAAGTATAAACAGTACATTAATTTTAAAATTATGAACAGTAAATTAATTTTAAAATTATAAGAAGTTAATTTAAAAATTATAAACAGTAATTATTTTTAAAATTATAAACAATAAATTAATTTTAAAACTATGAACAATAATTAAATTTAAAATTATAAATAGTAATTTATTTTAAAATTATAAACAGTAATTAATTTTAAAATTATAAACAGTAAATAATTTTAAATGTATAAACAGTAAATTAATTTTAAAATTATGAACAGTAAATTAATTTTAAAATTATAAACAGTAATTATTTTTAAAATTATAAACAGTAAATTAATTTTAAAACTATGAACAGTAATTAATTTTAAAATTATAAACAGTAATTAATTTTAAAATTATGAACAGTAAATTAATTTTAAAATTATGAACAGTAAATTAATTTTAAAATTATGAACAATAAATTAATTTGCACATTTCGGTGTAGTTGACTAGATCGTTAAAATGAGGGATGAAATGTGAAAAATAATAATTATTGTAATAATAAAATAATTAAAATAATAAAATGACATGAGTTGAGGTTGAAAAAGAAGTGATATACTGGCGAGTTGTGAGAACAAGAGTTTTCCATTTTAATATTCCCCTGCAATGTGCAATCTCAACTCTCAAATAATTAAATTATCACGGAAGGTAAAATATCATAAATTAATTTATTATTATCATTTTTTATAATTATAAATAATAATAACCATAATTCTAAAATGATTAGTAATTTAGCTGAATAATTCCAAAACTAATAATAATAATAATTTCAAAATAATAATAATAATAATAATAATAATAATAATAATAATAAATACTAATAATAATAATAAAATACTATTAATAATAATAATTTTAAATTTTAAAATTTTTTAAAAAAATTATATAAATTATAAAAATATTTTTATATGAATAATTATAAATAATAAAGTATTATTATAAATAAATGAAATTATAAAGTATTTATTTTTCGTATTCAATTATTATTATTGTATGTGAAAACTGAAAATGGAAAGAATGATAGATCAGACGTTGGATGGATCAAAGGTCAAAGAAAACACGTCCACATCAGCAAAACCCGTCCACGTCAGCAAAAAAAATGGAGTTTTATGCACAGTCAGCTTTTTCGTCTGTTTTTTCGGACGTAAATTGAAAATAATGACTATTTTATAATTTTAAGAGTACAGTTATTCGATTGAAATAAAAAAAATTTCGATAACCACAATAAAAATCGGACCCTAATACAGTGACTAAAAAGTGATTTATCCCGAGATAATTAATACCGATCGCCTTCGTGTCACACTTCCGACAACTTGATTTGATGACTTGCCCAAATTTTCAAAAATTAGTTTTGATCAATTTTTGCAATGTAATTAATGTTTCAATGTTTTTTTGGTAAAATTGTCCTCCCTAGGCAGTTTTGATCAAAGTGTGCCCCCAAAATTCCTTCAAATTAAAGTAAATATTGTACAAATAGTTTTTTTTTTATAGATAAATTGATTAATTTTACATATTTACTAAATATTATATAAAAGATGTAACAATAATTAATATATTCAATTATTTATTATTTATTACACATTAATGATGTTACTAGGTTAATAACGATCCGACCAGTGTTTTAAAATTCGGATCGGACCGGCGGTCGAACAGTTAAAAACTGAAACCGGTCCGCCTTCCGGTTCGGTTTAGACCAATGATTCGATTTTGGTCAAAACTCGAGTTGACTCGTTGGCCACCGGTCCAACCGATAAATTCGGTTAATTGACCTAGTTTGTGATGCTCCCAAAATAGGTATACATCACCCATTCTGAGTCGTCAAATACAGGGTACATAAATAAATACAACTTCATTACTATAATTGTCGTGCAAAGTACGACAACACATAAACTGTGAGTTTAAATACAAATATTGTCTAATAGACAGTATTAAAACTCAAAAGGAGTCCTCATTACAATTATTGATACACTATTTTACAAAAATAGTGAGGACTATTAAAATAACTTTCTAGAATCATCACTCCATACCCCGGCTAGTTCCTGCTATATTCTCACCTTCTGAGAAGAAAAATAAAATAAAAAGGAAAAGGGTGAGCTCAACTAGCCCAGTAAAGAATATAATGACTAAGATAATATACAACAAATTATCATTAGTCTTCAACAGGAAAAAATCTGATAGAATATAATAGACAACAAATTTTAGATCAACAACTGCAGCGGAAACAATAATTTATTAGAAGAGTTAAGTAGATAATGAAATCTACTATCATCTATGAATTTAAAAGTCCATCATCAATATTTTATCCTTGTAACATCAATCAATATACATCTTGAATCAAATATTCATCTTTGCACTACGGGCCAAAGATATTCATTTGTATTACCAGTTGGTCATGTTCATCTTAACACCTGTTCATCTTTGCACTACGAGCCAAAGATATTCATCAGGCAATCATTCATATTTGCACTACAGGCCAAAGATATTCATCAAGTATCACCATTAAGGACTGAGGATGATGAAAAATATTTTAGAGAACGAATTCAGTACGATAAAAGGACAAAGTTTAGATATTCGTACTTTAGATATTTCAAGTTTAAAAATACTCCATAATAAAACATAATGGAGAAAAATTCAAGAATGACGATCAAAACATGGATACAATCAAAGATAGAAACCATAATAGACATCTGGGACAAAGAAGATAATTTTTTTTTTGGTGAATAGTGTCGTATTCGTGAATAGTGCTGTATACATGAATAGTAATCCCGACAAAAAAAATTCTAAATTTGATAAAAAGTTCAGACCAATATTTCGACATAATGATATTGAAAGAAATAATACCATTTAAAAAAAAAATAACATCCCTTACCTCAAAATACAGTATTTCTGACCGGAATATCGAAAATGACGCTGAAGGAAACTTGCACAGAATAGCAACTCTCAAAGTATCTAAATACTCACAAAATACGCTCGATAATATATATATATATATATATATATATATATATATATATATATATATATATATATAGAGAGAGAGAGAGAGAGAGAGAGAAAACTTATTTCTGGTGTGATTTTCAATTCTAACTCAGCACCCTATTTATTGGAAAGTGTTAGAACGCCGAAGCAGACTTAACCTGCTACCTGATGGCTTTACCTGCTACTATTCCCGCCCACCACTTTTGAAATAAAATTTTAGCACATTTCTCACCAACCAAAAGTGGGGTCCACCAATTCTAGAAATTTTTAAAATATTTTAAATAATCAGTAATTTCAATAATTCATATAAAATAGCCCTTTTTATCAGAAAATTTTGAATCACATGTGTAAGACCCCAACTTTTATAAATAAAGATGAATTTTCTATAAATATCATTTTTGAATATTATGGAGTTAATTTGATATAATATTATAGTTGTGGGTAATATTTATAAATTTTACAAAGTACGCAAGTTATTATATAATATTCGATTGGTCGGGGAATATTCGTTTTAACAGGAAATATTCGTACAACGGCACAATCATTGGTGGACGCCACAACGGAATTATTGTCGGATTGAGAAAACGACAGAAATATTTTATTAAAAATAACGGCGGAAGTTTTAGCATTGATACTGTTGAACTACTCGGTAGTAAAAGTACAGTAATACGTGTGGTTGCATAGTAACACACGGTATTGATTATTAATGCTTATGTGAGAAGTCACTCAGTTTGATTCAATTATTATCAGTTAATAATATGAATTATTTAGCGATAATGACGTTTTGTTTTATTCGTATTGTTAACGTAATAAAACAGAAACATCTTTTTATATAAAACAGAATACTTTATTAAAGTTATTCTATAAATAGAATATATTATATTTTATTTAAAAGATTTTTCTTTAAATATGGACCGTCAGATTAAAGTAATTAATCTGGACCGTTCATAGATTAGTTACTATGCATTCCATTTTTCTATAAATAGCAGCTCATTCCTTCATTATTTCTTACGAATTCACTGAACTCTAGAGAGAGAAACTATAGAGAGAGAGAAGAAAAGTATTCTGCTACTTAACTACTTCCTTATTTCAGCTCTTTTTTAAAATGGTAAGGGGTGTTATTCTTTCTTATTTATGAAGAGAACTGTTGTTATTCCATTTCTTATTATTCTGTTGGAATAACCTGTATACGCGGTCTACCATATACTTGGTGACATTCTTCTATTATTCTGTTGGAACATCCTGTCTGTGTGTTTTACACTGGACCTGGTTCCTTCTTTATTATTATTCTGTTGGAACATCCTGTCTGTGTGTTTTACACCGGACCTGGTTCCGTCTTTATTATTATTCTGTTGGAACATCCTGTCTGTGTATTTTACACCGGACCTGGTTCCGTCTTTATTATTATTTTGTTGGAATATCCTGTCTGTGCGTTTTACGCTGGACCTGGTTCCATTATTTATTATTCTGTTGGAATAACCTGTCTGTGCGGTCTATCGCATGCATGATAATTTTTTTTGTTATTCCATTCTTTATTATACTCAGTTGGTTAAGTTTTGACTTCTATACTCCATGAAATTTATGAAATATCCTTGATAATTGCGGTTCATTCAGTATCTTTTCATGAAAATATTCTTCTAAGCATTCTTGAATTTTACTCCACAAAGCAGTATCATGTTGACAATTTGGACGTTGTTAATTCTTGGATAAATTAATTTTTGAACGTGTTTTATTGAATTCTTATATCATTGTCATCATCCTCATGTTTATAAAATATTGAAAGTCATCTGCGGCCTGTAGTGCATAGATGGACTTGGTATGATTATGACCAGGGATTATTCGGTATAATCATGACCGTAATGTTACAAATGATGTGGTAAAAGTCCCCATTGGCCTGTAGTGCATTGATAGACAGTTGTTGGCATGATCATGACCATTAATGAATACACAAATATCCTTGGCCGTAGTGCAGGGGTGATTCGATGATGTGGATTATTTTATTAAGCTGAGTCTCAGCGATAACAGTGTTGAAAAACCTTTTAAATCATAGAAGATAGTAGATTTTATTTTCTATTTGACTCTTTTAATGGATTGCTTGTTCCGCTGCAGTTAAACTTGATGTTCGTTATATTTTATCAGTTTAACACTGTTGGAGGCTAATGATAATTTATTCTGCATTATCTTGGTCATAATATTTCTTACTGGGCTAGTTGAGCTCACCCTTTCTTTCACCGTTCTCTTCAGGACATGAGAATATAGTTGGGACGAGTCGGGGAACGGAGTGATGAACCAGATGATAGTATTGGTAGTCCTCACTATTCTATGTAATAGTGTGATAATAATTGTAATGAGGACTCCTTTTGAGTATGGATACTCTCTAGAAGATAATATTTGTATTCAAACTCACAGTT
This sequence comes from Panax notoginseng, assembly GCA_016801055.1. NCBI lineage: Eukaryota > Viridiplantae > Streptophyta > Magnoliopsida > Apiales > Araliaceae > Panax > Panax notoginseng. The sequence goes on along the minus strand of CM029012.1, from coordinate 227,867,354 downwards.
TATATTTTGTCGTATTGTGCACGACAATTGTATTAGTAAGTTGTATTTGAATTCTGTACCATGTATCTGGCGACCCAAGATGGGTGATGTATACCTATTTTTGGGGGCGTCACAACATGTCCATTCCACACGGAATTGAATTCTCTACAACTTTGTAGCTTTAAATTTTTTCAAATTCCAAACCGAAAATATCTGAAATTCACAAACGGATAATTTTCAATACCTCATAAAATTCATAATAAATCATACGTTAATTTTTAACGGTTCAAATTTGTGGACATATACTCAACTTATATATGTATAACATATCCAAAAATCACAACGATCCAACGGTCGGATTAAAATTATAACTCACGCAATAGAGCTTTAAGAACACTTTTTTGATTTTTAAAACCTTTATTCCGACAAAATACTGATAAAACACCTCAAAATTAAATCCTTCATTTATATCCACATAAAAATAAATATTTTCTTATCATATAAATTAATAATTAATTATTCACAAATAATATTACAGAATCACAATTATGACAACCAGGTCGTTCCCAGAAAAGAGGGGGCTTTTTGATAAGAATTTTTCTTTACTGGCGCGTAATTAGGTGACCAAACCTCTTCTTAGACAGAATTTTCTTAGACATTGTCAATAATGCTATCTAATAATATTATTCAAATAATATAAATTATTGATCTGATAATGGAGATACTGTGTAGTGACAATTATTGAAACAACAATAATATAAAATATCAACGCAGTAATTATTGTAACAATTATTGAGCTTCTTACGTAAGGATCAATAATTCAACAATACTATGCAATACAGTGTGCTACTGTGCACCCACGCGTATTACTATATTTTAACCACCAGGTATTCCAACAGTGTTAACGGTAACTACTACGCCGTTATTTATTAAAACTCAAACTTGTCGTTTTCTTCATCCGATCGTTTTTCGTTATGAGGCCCACAAATGACTGCGCCGTCGTACGAATATTCCCCGGCAACAAGAATATTCCACGACCAAACGAATATTTCCCGACAAAATAAATATTTTATAACCACTTGCTTATTTTGTAAAATTTTATAAAATTATCCACTCTTATTAATATTGTAACTTATTTTTATTATGTTTTAGTTCATAAAAAATGAGATTTTTAATTTTTTTTTATTAATTACTAATAATATATTTTTATATATTAATATATTAATGACCATATGATAATATTTTTTTTACCATATAAATAATTTTTTATGGGTAAAATACAAATGTTGCCCCTCAACTTTAAGCGTTTTTGGGAATAGAGCCCATTCTTTTGGTCAACAATAATCGAGCCCCTTTCTATTCCAAAATTTTGATATCGAGCTCGCATCTGCCACATGTGTGTTGACCTGCCTACGTGGCACACGTGGCACCGCTGACATGTACTTTCCTAATTTAATTCTGAAAAATAAGTTACTCCAAATAACTGAAACCAAGACCTACCATTTGAAATTTTGGTCAAAAGACCACTTAAGTACCACATGTCTAACTGTTATATTATCCCAAGAAATAAGTTTTGTACTAAATCAATTATTATTATTATTATTGTTATTGTTATTATTATTATTATTATTATTATTATTATTATTATTATTATATAAATATTTTTTTTTATTATTATTTGTTATTAATTATTATTTTCCTAAGTGTATAAGAAAATAATGACATTTAAACAAATTACAAATTTACAATTAGAAAATTTGGACAAAAAAATTTAGACAGTGGGTCCCATACCCAAAATAATGTTTAGGTCAACTATCTTCTTCTCCGCTACCATCTCTTCCCCCACCGCCACCGCCACCGCCACCGCCACCGCCACCATCTTCTTCCTGCACCGCTCCTCTACTAACAATCACTTCATCCCCCTCTACATATATGTCTGCATATCCTTCTCTCTATATATAAATATATATGTGTTCATGCCTCTCTCTCGTGCGTTCTCATGTCGTCAAAATCAGCTTCATATTTGACTAGGCGAGGGCAGAATTGATTGCAAAAATTAGTTAAAATCAATTTCATATTTGGATTAGCTTCAGAGAAAATATAATTTTAAAAACAAATTTGACAGAATAAGGGCAAGGGCAAGAAATCCAGATGCCCATTTAAAATTATCCTTTCATGAAAGAAACAAAAATTGTAATAACGTCTGTGTGATGAGAGAGAAAAAAATTAAGTTTTTTTGTTTATTACGAGTTTAAATAATCTTATTAATTTTTTAAGTAATTTTAAATTTATTTAAATAATTTTATTAGTTTTCTAAGTTTAATTATTTAATTTGTAATAATATTTATGTAGCGCCCCCAAATTTGGACCCTTTTAACCTCGGATTTGGTGCGTCACGATATATCATCTTTATACACATTCTCTAACTAACGCGAAAAATATAAACATAATTTGTTTATACAATAAACTCTACTACATATCCCAAGGTCTACAACTTTATTTTAATACATACCTTCCGTAACTTAAAAGGTTTATAATATCATTTACATCAGATAATTTAATAGTTCTAAATGCATAATAATTCACTTTTGAAATTTGTCTTTGCCTTTGTTTTTCTTCGAGCCTTTGTCTTAATATGAAATTTTGTTACCATGATATAGTAAGGGTGAACAACTATTTTGCCCAGCAAGTTTAAATATAAGAAGGATATATTATGATTGAAAAGGAATAAACTTTCAAGTTTTCAACAATGTAATATAATTATGAAAGAGCATGAATTAATTTCACTGATTTAATGACTGAATCAATAATGCGGAGTGGTCAACAATGACCATAAATAATTTTAACTGAACCTTATGGTAATCAAGGTGATCAGTCTTTTATACCTGATGAACATATGCAACATGCACTAAGTGCGAATCAATAATCAAAGATGTGGAATAATCAATAATAATTATCCACTAACATGCTTGAAAAATAATAACTCGAGTTTGAGTTAGGAAACTTGTCTGTACCGTCGATTACTGCTACGCAATCTAATTTAATCTTTTTATTGAAGACATATCATTAATAAGATTGATATTTCAATCAACATAACATATCTTAACTAAACTATTCTTAAAATAAATTATCTAATATTTAGTCACATAATCAAACATTAGATAATACCTTAAACCATCAGTATTATTATCGTCATTTGATAATATTACAATCACTTCATTATCATCTTAAAACTTTCATTTAATATTATTAATCACTTAATAATATTTTATTAACTTCTTAATAATCACTTAATAATATCTTATTAGCTTCTTAATAATCACTTAATAATATCTTATTAGCTTGCAAATATTATTAACCCTTTAATAATATTTTAATCACTTACTAATATTATTAATCATTTAATAATATTTTAATCATTTATAAATATTATTAATCTTTTAATAATATTCAAATCATTTACTATTATTATTAATCATTTAATAATATTTTAATTACACTTTAATATTATTAATAATTTAATAATATTTTAATATAACTTTAATATAATATTATTAATTATTTAATAATATTTTAGTCTAAATATTATTAATCTTTTAATAATATTTTAATCATTTATTAAACTTATAAATAATTTATTTTAATTGTTTAATATTTACTAATTCATTTATTTAATGAACCTAAAATGCCATAAACATAGCATCACATCAACAATGACCAAATCACCTTTCAAAAATCTGCATATATCATATTTAGGGTTCTCAAGCAATAAAATTCTATTTTCCTAATTTTTAATATCACATAATTAATTTAATTCATTTATTCATAACTAAATCATTTACATGAAAAATACCAAATCAGTTCCAAAAATTTTTCTTTTCTGGTATTTGACAGAATATATCTCCCTTTTGAACATATATTTTTCTTGACATTTTTAAAATTTATTTACTATATTTAAATAGTTCAAAACAACCAATACTTGCTACATTTATCATAAATCGAAACTTTGTCCGAAAATTCTGAAATTTACAGGGTATGTTTCTGACATATATATATATATATATATATATATATATATATATATATATATATATATACTTCCAGTAAGAATTTAATAATTTTTGGAGTTACCCACAAAGAGTTATTTGAGTTTACTTTTAAAATAGTCATTTCCCGTAAAATCCATAACTCTTATTTTATGCATCCAAAAATTCCCATCTTTGGACAGGATGTAATTAACTTATCATATTAACTCCCCAAAGTTTCTCAGAATTTTTAAAGAACAAAAAAAGATGAAAATGCCCCTGGACCAAACTGGCTAGGGGATTGTTTCCATGTTCAAATTCCTTCTTTTGCCGGCTGGACAGTTCCGACCAAGACAGCCCCTACGGCTTGAAGAATTAACATTTTCGAGTGCTACCACTTGGATTTTCTAGTTAACTTATATATCTAGCACTCCTCTTTGATGGATCACAAAAAGAAGTTATAGATCTAAAACGGTAGACATTCAAAGTACATAAAAGTTTGGGCTTTCTAACCCTTTAAAAACTAGTTTTCATTTCTCACTTTAGATCTAAGTTTTAACACACAAAATGAATAGATCTACACATAACACTCTAAATCATGTAGATTTAGAGTTTTGAAACCATAGATCTTCATCCCATCAAAACAAATTAAACAAAAAGGAAATAAACTATAGTTTTTGGGTATTTTATTCCTTTGATCCACTTGATCTTCTTCTTCTATGGTTGATGAGGGAGCTTTGAGCTAGGGCCGGTACCAACTTTTTGGGGGCCTCAAGCCAAATTTTAAATTGGGGCCTTTTTTTACCATTCAATATTAAATTAAATTAGTATCTATGATTTTTTTAAAAAAATTAAAATTTCATTTTTCTTGCCTTTCACCTAATTTTTATGTGATATTTTTTTATTATTGGTAACAAAATTTTCAAGAGCTTCCTTTTGGGATTCAATTAATTTTTCTACTTTTCTTTTTTTTTGTTTTGATACCCAGATTCATATTTTTGAGAGGCCGTATAGTGCTTAAAAAACAAGTAACAAGCCAAAAATACTAATAACAGACATATACTTCCCAGTTAAAACACAAATAACAGAATTTTTTTGGCTAAAACGAGTAACAATAGTACCTTTTTTACAAGTAAAATTTAATAAAATTAAAATAGAAAAGTACAGAACAATAGAACCTGATTATGCCGATTCAGTGATTTTTCCCAAGATTAAATACCTGAACAATGAACATCACAAATTCAGAGTAAGAAATATTAATTTACAAATCCTAATTGCAAAGAAAAAAAATTAGACAAGTGAGTAAAGATTGATATTATTACTGTGACGCCCCTTAATCCGGGTCCTCTGACCCCGGTTCGGTCATCACGATCAAATACAAACATCCACCTCTAAACAACATACGATAACTAAAATACGGAATATAATAAACGTACGTCGTTCATTCAAAAGGTGTTACTAGTCCCAAAATACGATAACCTTAATATCATCTTACACACATACCCTATAATAACATTAGGGTTCATATCACATAATAGTAATGTAAAACTAGGCATAAGAAAAAAAATATGCTCCTTGCCACTATTCTACATCTTTCCTTTACCCTTGCCCTTCCTTGAGGTCTCGGGCTTAGCTGCAATATAATTCATGATATAGCAAGGATGAGCAACAAGTTTGCTCAACAAGTTTAAATACAACAATAAGGATATATCATGATGAATGGGAAATTTCTGACAATGAATTCAACAATATGAATATCTGAAGGATTCAACAATATAAATATTAGAAGCAAAGATAATGATTGCTTTTAGAATAACTGCTAGTCAAGTAGACTTTGAACTATAACACTCCAATGGAATCAATAGCTAATTGACCATTTGGTTATTGGCTACAGAATAAGTACTTGAGGGGATCAGCCTCGCGTACACCATGTATATGCATAACATTCAAATCTATTTTTTGTATCATATAATAGATACCTAGGGTACTCTCCTATCATAGAAGGGGTGTTCTTTCAGTCTAAGAATCCTTACCATCAATTGGTTTGGATAGCTTTTATAAAACTTTATATACTTGTCTGACCGAACAAAGGTTCAGACTCTATCTGACACAGTTCAAGAATTATAGAACTTTAAATGAAGTACAAGTCCAAGACTGTACGAATTTAAGTGCACTATGTGCGAATATCAAAAATATCATTGTGGAATAATTGTAAGGTAATTAAACCACTTAATAGCATGCTTGAAAATAAAGTTCCAACTTAAATGAATAACTTTCAATTCAACAACAACCTATTCAAATACAATATGAGAAGGATAGGAAACTTTCACAAAATTCAGAGTTGTGTAAGTTAGGAAACTTGCTCAAGTAAAAGAGTAAGAATTAAGGAACTTGCACAATCACATAGTGAAGTTCAAGGAAACTTGCTCAACATTAATTGAAGTAAGTTTAGGGAACTTGCAACATAATAAAATAGTGTTCGGATACTTGCTCAAGTAAACGAATAAGAGTTTAGGAACTTGCCTGTTTGCTCAGCTACAATATAATTCTAGCTTTAGCTAACTTGCGCTGAAACGACCTAACATTAACAAGTCGGTCTTTCCAATTAGTATGTGTAAACTAATAGGAGTCTACACTTACAAAAATCAAATCATCACACAACATGTGTCATTACATTACATGATTTGTTTCTAGCACCCTATGTCATAGTTGAAATCACTATTGACTTTCAACGTTGCAAACACTAATTCATCATAGGTTTCTTTCAATAACAGGCTTATTATCACATGAATATTATACTGGACAAGTATTACCAATTAGAGTAACCATATAGGCATGCATCAGTTCTCAATTTATTAACAAAACTCAGACCTCACTCCAGACTGGCGCTACTGCGCTTGGTTTGTACTGAGGAGTGGCGCGGCCGCGCTGCTCCTGGTGCAAACCAAGACATGGCTGCTCCTGCAGAAAATCAGTGTTCTCCCGTCTTGCACAAATATGAATAATCATGCATAACACACATGTTATGATGTGAATAACTAAATTTAACCCTTCATCAAAACATAACATAGGTCATTATTCGTTTTCATTTAATCAAGACTTCACATATTAAGCTAACAATCATGCAAGCCTAGCACACTTCAGACTTTCATATACATACATGTTAAACATCAAAAACATACTTACAAGTTCTCAACTTAATGTATATATAGTTTATCAAGTTCATTTTCAAAACTTTAAGTCTCTATTAGTAAAATTCATTCAAGCATACGAGATGAGTCTGCATAGTCTAAATCATGCTTTCATAATCAGACAATAGATCACATAAGCATATTTGTAAGTTCAAAACTTAGTGTATATATAGTTCGTTTATACATAGCCAATAAGGTCCTTTTTCTTGAAATTTCTCTTTTTAATCATGCTTGAATATCTCACATTACTTTCAGCCATATAACCAATCATATTGACATATGTCAAGATATATCAGAACGTAACACACTCGCATCCAAGTTTAGAACATGTTTTACAAAAAGTTTATAAAAATTTAGTTTCCAACTCCTTAAACTTCTTTGAAAGCTTATACTTAAATCAACTAGCATGGCTTCTTCATACATAGCAAATCTCAGTCCACAAGTTAAGGTTGTTTGTATGCATATAATAATTAAAGTATATGCTCAGACTATCTTAAGGAGCTAACATGAGCAACTGTAATCTGCTACCCGCGCGGCCGCGTGGTTAAAGACTAGGGAAGTGGCACGGCCGTGTCACTATGCCCAGAAACAAAAATATGGCCTCTACTTCCGCAGAGGCTCAACTCCAACATTGCCAAACATCCATTTGCTGCAACTCAACTACTTCTAATACTTCTAAGCATGCATACTAACTTAAATAACACACTTAAAAGCCAATTCATACCAAATAACAAAGAATTCATAAGAATTACACGAATTTAACAAAAACCTAACTCAAGAACATAAGTAAAGATTTTAACCTCTTCTTTGGACCACAACTCACTTACTCTCAAATTATCATAGTTTTCAAGAACTAAAACAAAGCAACGTGAAAATTGAAAATGGAGCTACCATTTATAGAAGAAACTTGGACTGGGTATTTGTTTAGAATCCAAGGTGTAAGAAAAACACAATGGTTGATCAAGAGTAGTTCAACTACCATTTTCCAGCCATCTCCATAGCCACTGGCTTGGTAATGATCACCTATCCTAGCCACTAATCTTAGCTTGGAAGTTACGTAAATTAGCCTTAGGCTACTGTTCATGTACTGATTATTGACTTTCAATTTGGGACAAGCTCAGCAAGAAGTTATTTAAGGCTTGTTTTGGATACTATAATTCCCAAAATATAATATTAATGTGTTAATGCTACTACCCGAAGGAAAGTTGGGGATTATTTATGTACTTACATGAATGAATTAATTCTTACTACATAGTCTATATTTAATATACAGACATATTAATGTGCTACCTTGTACTATATAAAATATATAGTTAATTAGTATATAATAAAGGTTTAAATTATTGCATGCTTGCACAAATTAATCAAGTAAACATATAATCATTTTATAAATTATTAATCTCTTACTTATTAATTATTATTTAGTCATAATAATTATTAATTAACACATTAACAATTAATTACTCATAATTGAAATAAATCAATATGTTCAAATCTTGCTACTATATTCAAATAAATTAAATATTTAATTATTAATAATCCTATCAATTCTTTGATATCAAACTCTTAGGGTTAGTCCACTAGTTTAAATAAACTATTAATGACTTCTTTTAATCATCTCATAATTTCACATAACCACATAAGGTTTAAATAAACTCACAAAATTAACTCTAAAAAAAATTAAATCACATATTTAATTAAATAAGGAGTTTTAATTTCACGGTCATTACATCACTCCCCCCTTGTAAAAATTTTGTCCTCGAAATTGTAAAAATAAGGTTACTCAAATAAAAACGGATAATTCGCTCTCATTTTCTCTTGTAGCTCCCACGACGCTTCTTCTACTGCGTGGTTCCTCCAGATAATCTTAACGGAATGGATGATTTTATTCCTCAGCTTCTGTTCCTTCCTATCTAGTATCTGGACAGGAACTTCTTCGTACAATAAGTCTTTCTCGACTTGAATTAGTTCATAGGAGATAATGTGCTCAAGTTCAGGAGGTAATGCTACCTCGTACGCCCCTTCACCGACTCGCCTCAAAATCTCGAACGGTCCTATAAACCTAGGGCTCAACTTACCCTTCTTCCCAAAATGAATCTTCCCTTTCTAGGGAGATACTTTCAGAAATGCATAGCTTCCTAATTCAAAAACTCTCTTCTTGCGATGTAAATCCGCATACTTCTTCTGGCGATCTTGAGCTGCTACTAATCGTGCCCTTATCACCTTGATGATTTCTACCGTCTGTTGTACCAACTCTGGTCCCAACAGTCGACGCTCTCCAACTTCGTCCCAGCATAAGGGAGTTCTACATTTCCTCCCATACAGTGCTTTGTACGGCGGCATTCTAATACTGGCATGATAACTATTGTTATACGCAAACTCTACTAATAGGAGGTGATCCTCCCAACTACCCTTGAAGTCTATCACACAAGCTCGGAGCATGTCTTCAAGTGTTTGAATTGTCCTCTCGCTTTGCCCTTCGGTCTGCGGATGATACGCGGTACTCATTCGTAGTTGTGTCCCCATTCTTTCTTGAAGACTCTTCCAGAAGTTTGAGATGAATTGTGGATCTCTATCTGATACAATAGATATCGGCATCCCATGCCTCGAGATAATTTCCTTGACATACAATTTGGCTAACTGGTCCAAACTATACTAAATCTTAATCAGCAAAAAGTGAGCTGAGTTAGTAAGACGATCTATAATCACCCATATGGCGTCATGCCCTTTCTGCGTTGCTGGAAGTCCTACCACAAAGTTCATTGTGATGTGCTCCCATTTTCATTCTGGAATCTCTAATGGTTGTAATAACCCACTTGGTCGTTGATGTTCTGCCTTGACTCTCTAACAAGTTAGACATCTATTTATGCATTCCGTAACCTCTCTCTTCATGTTTGGCCACCAGAAGTGGTGACACAAATCTTGGTACATCTTCATGCTTCCTGGATGTATCGAATATCTCGTACTGTGAGCTTCTTGCAAAATCTCTTCTCTCAGTTCTGGTACTAACGGTACCCAAATTCTTCCTTTAAATCTTAGCAGTCCAGTGCTATCAATCTTAAATTTCAATTCATCACCTTCAGTTAATCGCTTCATGAGGTTATTGCAATCTTCGTCCAATAAGGTCGGGCTCGCTGACACTATAAATAATTGCTCGTCGGTCTCCATCGAATACCTAATTTCTAAGTTTAGTCGTTCGAAATCTTTCACTAATTCTTCTTGAATGGTCAACTTCAATAACTTCTCTCTGCCTTTTCTGCTCAAGGCATCAGCCACTACATTTGCTTTGCTTGGATGGTATAAAATCTCACAATCATAATCTTTGATTAATTCTAACCATCGGTGCTGCCTCATGTTCAACTCTCTCTACGTGAAGATATACTTCAGGCTCTTGTGATCCGTATATATCTCACACTTCTCGCCATATAAATAATGCCTCCAAATCTTTATGGAAAAAACTACCACTGCTAACTCTAGGTCATGAGTCGGATATCCCTTCTCATAATCTTTTAGCTGACGTGAAACGTACGCAATGATCCTGTCGTGTTGCATCAGTACACAGCCAAGACCCTTGTGTGACGCATCACTATACACTATAAACCCTCCCGTGTTGTCCGATAAAGCCAACACAGGTGCTTGACTAAGCCTTTTCTTTAATTCTAGGAAACTTTCTTCACACTTCTTCATCCAAATGAACTTAACTGTCTTCCTGGTAAGATTGGTCAACGACGATGCTAATTTTGAAAAATCCCGAATAAACCTTCGATAGTATCCCGACAATCCTAGGAAACTCCGAATTTCAGTCGGTGTCTTCGGCTGCTCCCAGTTGATAACCGCTTCTACCTTCGCTGGATCCACCGAAACACCATTTTTGTAGATAACGTGCCCCAAAAACTGCACTCTCTGCAACCAAAACTCACACTTGGAGAATTTTGCATACAACTTCTGCCTCCTTAATCTCTTCAACACTATCCGAAGATGCTCGCCGTGTTCTTTCTCCGTCTCTGAATAGACTAGAATGTCATCGATGAATACGACAATAAACTTATCCAAATACTGTTTGAACACTCTGTTCATCAAATCCATAAATGCTGCTGGCGCATTCGTCAATCCAAATGACATTACCAGAAACTCAAAATGTTCATACCGAGTTCTAAATGCCGTCTTTGGAATGTCCTCCGGCCTCACTTTCAGTTGGTGATAACCGATTCTCAAGTTAATATTTGAAAAGTACTTTGCCCCCTTCAACTGATCAAACAAATCGTCTATCCTAGACAATGGGTACTTATTCTTAATAGTGACCTTGTTCAACTCTCGGTAGTCGATACAAAGTCTTAGCGACCCATCTTTCTTCTTTACGAATAAGGCTGGTGCTCCCCATAGTGATACGCTCGGTCGAATGTATCCCTTATCTAACAACTCTTGTAATTGAGCCATTAGTTCTTTCATCTCTACCGGTGCCATACGATACGACGCTTTGTATACCGGTGCTGTCCCTGGTGCCAAATCAATGACAAACTTAATCTCTCTATCCGATGGCAATCCTGGAATCTCGTTTGGGAAGACATTAACAAAATCCCTTACAATAGGTATCTGACTCAGTTCACCCTCGACTTGTCGAGTATCAATCACATGAGCCAAATAACCTATACAACCCTTCCTAAGTAATCTCTGCGCTTGCACCATCGTCAGACAATGAGATTGTCTCGGTGATTTACTACCATGAAATACCACCTTTGACTTATTTGGAGTCTTAAGGTGTATTCACTTCTTCTTACAATCTATAACTGCTCCGTGAACCAATAACCAATCCATTCCAATGATTACATTGAACTCCCCTAAACGAATCGGTATCAAATCCACTTTGAGCTTAAATCCTCGCAATTCGGCATAACAATTCCTATGAATGTATTCTACGGGAATAATTTCCTTGTTCGCTACTTCTACGCTCATAGGGTGTTCTAATCTCTCACGGGGTAAGTCTAACTGTTTAGCAAATTCTTCGGAAACAAAAGAGCAGGTAGCACCCGAATCAAATAACACGTATGCATCTATATCATTGATCGGAATGATACCCGACACCACGTCTTTAGACTCTACTACATCCTGTACGATCATGTTGAACGTTCGGGTCGTTAGTCTATTGGCTTGACTGGCTGGCCCTCCAATGTTCAGCCTATTATTGTTATTGTTGTCGTTGTTGTTGTTGCGGTTGCCGCTAGCTACATTGCCCTTTTTCTTTGGACAGTCCTTGATTTGATGGTCTGTGGCTCCACACGAGAAACATCCTCCCTTCTACTTACTCGAACACTGAGGAGCCATGTGCCCTGGTTGTCCGCAACGATAACAAACACTCTTCCCCTTCATACACTCCCCTGAGTGATTCCTCCCACAGTTGTTGCACTTCATACTTTTTTTGGCCTCCCTTTTGGACTTATTACCTCCAGAGGATTGGCTCTCCGTCCATTTACGTTTATTGGGGTTACTGCCTCCGCTACTTCCCCATTTCTGTCCATCCTGACCGGTCTTCTTTTCTTGTTTGAATCGAGCGATGGCTTTATTGCCTCCTTCGGCAATGATAGCCCTTTCCAATAGATCAGAGTAAGTCTTAATCTTTAATACAGCCACTGCTTTTTGCACCCATGGTTTCAGTCCTAATTCGAACCTCCTTGCCTTCCTGGCCTCCGTGTCAACCTGATGTGATGTGAATCGAGCTAACTCGTTGAATTTTACCGCGTACTCTGCGACAGACATACTACCTTGCTTCAGTTCCAGAAACTTAACTTCCATATCCTGTTGCGTATTCTCTGAGAAGTAATTCTCAAGGAATAGCTCCTTAAATCTCTCCCAAGGAATAACACCCTCTTCTGCTCGCTCCTTATTGGCTTTTCACCAATAGTTAGCTTCGCCCTTCATCATGAAAGTGGCAAAACTCGTCTTCTATGCTTCGGCCACTCGTGCGACCTCAAACACCTTCTCCATTTCTTCTATCCATGTCTGGGCTTCAATTGGGTCCAAGGTTTCTTAGAACTCCGGTGGTCCTACCAATTTAAAGTTCTTAAAGCTAGCCAAGTGTTATCGTGGCTGCTCTACTGCTGGCGGGGGTCTATTTTGCATTGCCTCAATTACCAGGTTAACGAAGTTCTGCATTGGATCAACATTTTTCCCTCCACCATTGTTTACGGATCCTTCCTCCCTCTGATTCCGTTGAAGTCTCCTAGGCGACATGATCTGAGGAAAGGAAGAAACAATTAGGTTTTATGTGATATGCTATCCATGTTAGCATTAAGAAGTTTAAGACGTCTATTAATCATTTTTGATTTAAATAAACCACTTCAATATCACAACAAAACTCGATGGATTTCCTCCACCCATCACTTACATACTCTTCTAGAGTTTTCTGCTAAGGTTATAACCTAGGTTTCGTATTCCTAACGTTTATAACCTATAGCTTTGAAACCAACCTGTGACGTCACCGAATCCGGGTCCTCTGACCCCGGTTCGGTCATCACGATCAAATACAAACATCCACATCTAAACAACATACGATAACTAAAATGCAGAATATAATAAACGCACGTCGTTCATTCAAAAGGTGTTACTAGTCCCAAGATACGATAACCTTAATATCATCTTACACACAAACCCTATAATAACATTAGGGTTCATATTACATAATAGTAATGTAAAACTAGGCATAAGAAAAAAATATGCTCCTTGCCACTATTCTACATATTTCCTTTACCTTTGTCCTTCCCTGAGGTCTCCAGCTTAGCTGCAATATAATTCATGATATAGCAAGGATGAGCAACAAGTTTGCTCAACAAGTTTAAATACAACAATAAGGATATATCATGATGAATGGGAAATTTCTGACAATGAATTCAACAATATGAATATCTGAAGTATTCAACAAAATAAATATTAGAAGCAAAGATAATGATTGCTTTTAGAACAACTGCTAGTCAAGTAGACTTTGAACTATAACACTCCAATGGAATTAATAGCTAATTGACCCTTTGGTTACTGGCTACAGAATAAGTACTTGAGGGAATCAGCCTCGCGTACACCATGTATATGCATAACATTCAAATCTATTTTTTGTATCATATAATAGATACCTGGGGTACTCCCCTATCATAGAAGGGGTGTTCTTTCAGTCTAAGAATCCTTACCATCAATTGGTTTGGATAGCTTTTATAAAACTTCATATACTTGTCTGATCGAACAAAGGTTCAGACTCTATCTGACACAGTTCAAAAATTATAGAACTTTAAATGAAGTACAAGTCCAAGACTGTACGAATTCAAGTGCACTATGTGCGAATATCAAAAATATCAATGTGGAATAATTGTCGGGTAATTAAACCACTTAATAGCATGCTTGGAAATAAAGTTTCAGCTTAAATGAATAACTTTTAATTCAACAATAACCTGCTCAAATACAATATGAGAAGGATAAAAAACTTTCACAAAATTCAGAGTTGTGTAAGTTAGGAAACTTGCTCAAGTAAAAGAGTAAGAATTAAGGAACTTGCACAATCACATAGTGAAGTTCAAGAAAACTTGCTCAACAATAATTGGAGTAAGTTTAGGGAACTTGCAACACAATAAAATAGTGTTCGGATATTTGCTGAAGTAAACGAATAAGAGTTTAGGAACTTGCCTATTTGCTCAGCTACAATATAATTCTAGCTTTAGCTAACTTGCGCTGAAACGACCTAACATTAACAAGTCGGTCTTTCCAATTAGTATGTGTAAACTAATATGAGTCTACACTTACAAAAATCAAATCATCACATAACATGTGTCATTACATTACATGATTTGTTTCTAGCACCCATGTCATAGTTGAAATCACTATTGACTTTCAACGTTGCAAACACTAATTCATCATAGGTTTCTTTCAATAACAGGCTTATTATCACATGAATATTATACTGGACAAGTATTACCAATTAGAGTAACCATATAGGCATGCATCAGTTCTCAATTTATTAACAGAACTCAGACCTCACTACAGACTGGCGCGACCGCGCTTGGTTTGTACTGAGGAGTGGCGCGGTCGCGCTGCTCCTGGTGCAAACCAAGACATGGCTGCTCCTGCAGAAAACCAGTGTTCTCCCGTCTTGCACAAATATAAATAATCATGCATAACACACATGTTATGATGTGAATAACTAAATTTAACCCTTCATCAAAACATAACATAGGTCATTATTCGTTTTCATTTAATCAAGACTTCACATGTTAAGCTAACAATCATGCAAGCCTACCACACCTCATACTTTCATATACATACATGTTAAACATCAAAAACATACTTACAAGTTCTCAACTTAATGTATATATAGTTTATCAAGTTCATTTTCAAAACTTTAAGTATCTATTAGTAAAATTCATTCAAGCATACGAGATGAGTCTGCATAGTCTAAATCATGCTTTCATAATCAGATAATAGATCACATAAGCATATTTGTAAGTTCAAAACTTAGTGTATACATAGTTCGTTTATACATAGCCAATAAGGTCCTTTTTCTTGAAATTTCTCTTTTTAATCATGCTTGAATATCTCACATTACCTTCAGCCATATAACCAAACATATTGACATATGTCAAGATATATCAGAACGTAACACACTCGCATCCAAGTTTAGAACATGTTTTACAAAAAGTTTATAAAAATTTAGTTTCCAACTCCTTAAACTTCTTTGAAAGCTTATACTTAAATCAACTAGCATGGCTTCTTCATACATAGCAAATCTCAGTCCACAAGTTAAGGTTGTTTGTATGCATATAATAATTAAAGTATATGCTCAGACTATCTTAAGGAGCTAACATGAGCAATTGTGATCTGCTACCCACGCGGTTTAAGACTAGGGAAGTGGCGCGGCCGCGCCACTATGCCTAGGAACAAAAATATGGCCTCTGCTTCTGCAGAGGCTCAACTCCAACATTTCCAAACATCCATTTGCTGCAACTCAACTACTTCTAATACTTCTAAGCATGCATACTAACTTAAATAACACACTTGAAAGCCAATTCATACCAAATAACAAAGAATTCATAAGAATTGCACGAATTTGCCAAAAACCCAACTCAAGAACCTAAGTAAAGATTTTATACCTCTTGGGGCTAAATGACTTAATTTCCTACTTCTGTGATTGTTAACCTCTTCTTTGGACCACAACTCACTTACTCTCAAATTATCAGAGTTTCCAAAAACTAAAACAAAGCAACGTGAAAATTGAAAATGGAGCTACCATTTATAGAAGAAACTTGGACTGGGTATTTGTTTAGAATCCAAGGTGTTGAAGGAAGACACAATGGTTGATCAAGAGTAGTTCAATTACCATTTCCTAGCCATCTCCATAGCCACTGGCTTGGTAATGATCACCTATGCTAGCCACTAATCTCAGCTTGGAAGTTACGTAAATTAGCCTTAGGCTACTGTTCATGTACTGATTATTGACTCTCAATTTGTGACAAGCTCAGCAACAAGTTATTTAAGGCTTGTTTTGGATACTATAATTCTCAAAATGTAATATTAATGTGTTAATGCTACTACTCAAAGGAAAGTTGGGGATTATTTATGTACTCACATGAATGAATTAATATTTACTATATAGTCTATATTTAATATACAGACATATTAATGTGTCACCTTATACTATATAAAATATATAGTTAATTACCATATAATAAAGGTTTAAATTATTGCATGCTTGAACAAATTAATCAAGTAAACATATAATAATTTTATAAATTATTAATCTTTTATTTATTAATTATTATTTTGTCATAATAATTATTAATTAACACTTTAACAATTAATTACTCATAATTAAAATAAATCAACATGTTCAAATCTTGCTACTATATTCAAATAAATTGAATATTTAATTATTAATAATCCTTCAATTCTTTAGTATCAAACTCTTAGGGTTAGTCCACTAATTTAAATAAACTATTAGTGACTTCCTTTAATCATCTCATAATTTCACATAACCACATAAGGTTTAAATAAACTCACAAAATTAACTCTAAAAAAAATTAAATCACATATTTAATTAAATAAGAGTTTAAATTTCACGGTCATTACAATTACATATTGATGTGTTGAATTCAATTTTTGTAGAGCCAGAGGATCTCAACACTCAATTCCTCAAATTTGAAGCAAACAAAAAATATAACGATTAAAAGATATAATATTTATTGACAATTGTTGATTTGTAGTCAGAAAAAAAGAATTATTTAGAGAGAGAAAGTGAGAGGTGTATAAAGAGCTAGAGAGGAAGAGACAGAAGTAGATAGTCATTGTTCTTGATACCAATGTTAGAATTTTAGGTGGAAACTAACACATAAATAATACTTACATATGAATCGGTAAGTATTCACGAAGCGGAAGCGGTTGAACCGAATGCCAAATCTACAAGCGACACCACGAACATAGCTACTACGATCCTTCTTACTTCTCGTCAATATATAGTTGTTACAAGCAATCAATGCGAACAAACTATTTAAGTGTTCACACCAAGTACACCCAATACGTAAGGGAGTATTTAGTGAGAAACTGTATAGGAAAAATAATACGTTATTTTTCCTTAGCCCTACCCACAGTAAGCTTCAGTATTTTAATGTAAAATCCAATACGTAAGGGAAAAGTCTACAACTGACTAAATCAGGAGAGTTATCTCATATATAGTCCTAACCATATCACTTATTATTTAAAATACTTTCAAGTGATATGGGACTCTTCCAATCCTTATTGTGTTATCCAATACCCATACCCAAATGGATGTTCATGATCCACGGGTCCGACCCGGTTCAATTACTAACAGTTCTAATCTCGATACTATTGATTTGTTTGGGAAAAATAATTTGGACTTTTTAATGAGTTCTAACATAAGGATTATTAAAATTTGAGGGGAAAATAATTTAAGCTTTTTTAATGGGTTCTAACATAAGGATTAATAAATTTTTGGGGCCTTCTCAATTTTAGGGCCTCAAACAATTGCTTAACTTGCTTAACTGTAGGACCGACCATGCTTTGAGCACACAACCACTCTCTCCCTTCTTTTCCTCCTCCGCCCTCAAAGTGACCGCCCCTCTCCCCTCTCTCTCTCTCTCTTTGTTTGTTTTGGATAACTTGTCAGAGAAAAGAGAAGATAGAATAGATTTTTGTTTGTAAATAAGAAATATATTTTGTAACTCTCTTGCTCTTTCTCTCTATCATTTATTAAGGAGTTGCTTGCAAGCTAAATCTAATGTGTTGGTTAAACTAAAGCTTGACACATGGAAGAGTAGTTGGTAAGGGAATTAGTAAATCCGCTCATTACATCACATGCTCCACCATTTTCTCCTCCTTGCCCGAAATTTTGGGCCCTTTTCCTCCATTTTTGGTTCAATTTTTATTGCATTTTTTACTTACTTAAATGTCCAACAAGCTCCTTAATACATGGGCTTGGCTTTTGCTAATCATTTAATCTTTTGGGCTCTCTAATAAAAACATTTGGGCCATGAAATTAGATTAGGTCCAATAGTTTTAAGGTACAATTACATTTTCTATTAAATTTTTAAAAATTATTACAACAATAGTGCACTCATAAAAAATTTACACAACTAATGTATTTAAAATTTTATTTACATAATTAGTGAATTAGTATACAATTAGAATTCCTTAATTTAAGGGATTAGCTTATTAAATTAAGTAATTAATATCTCTCCTTCTCTCATCTTAATCAATGGAGGTGAGGTTGGTTCAAGCACGGAAGCCCAACGAGATTAAGAAGGCAACCAAGACGCATCTTCATCATCAGGTTCTAGTCAGAGAGCAGGCAAGTGGAGGAAGAATGTGAGAAAAAATGCATCTTTTGCTGAAAGGAAGGACTCGGTTCGATCTTATTGGAATTCCATGACTTTGGAGATGAAGAAGGACTTGCTTAAAGTAAGAATTTCCGACTCTGCGACGCATATGCAGAAGTCGGTTTGAAGTATAGGTATTTGAAGTCGTTTTAGAAGCTTTATCATTCGCTGTAGCTAATAAAGGGTGGAAGTTTTGGGTGTGTTGCCATTGCTGTGTGAAATTTTCTGACTCTGCGACGAATATGCAGCATGTTGTGTAAGAGCACATGGGCAGCCTATTGCCCAAAATGCAGTCGATTTTGCCTCAAAGTATAAAGAATGAATAATGCATTTAGTAATCAAACCATCATATCAAGGTAACCAATCAACCTCCACACTTTCAATTTTTTCATAGTGGAGTTGGTAACTAAACCTTCAGATCAAGATAAGCAAACCTTCATACCAAGGTAACCAATTCACATCCACATCTGCAGTTTTTTCATAGAGCAATTGGTAGCCAAACTGTAAGACCCCAACTTATTATAAATAAAATTAAATTTTCTCTAATTATTATTTTGAATAATAGGGTGTTAATTTGATATAATGCTTTGGTTATGGGTGAAATATGCAGATTTTGCAAAATAAGCAAGTGGTTATAAAATATTCATTTTATCGGAGAATATTCATTTGGTCGTGGAATATTCTTGCTGTCGGGAAATATTCGTACGACGGCGCAGTCATTTGTGGGCCCCATAACGAAAACGGTCGGATAAAGAAAATGACAAGTTTGAGTTTTTATAAATAACGGCGTAGTAATTACCGTTAACACTATTGGAATACCCGGTGGTTAAAATACAGTAATGCGCGTGGGTGCACAGTAGCACACGGTATTGCATAGTATTGTTGAATTATTGATCCTTACGTAAGAAGCTCAATAATTGTTACAGTAATTAATGTTCAATATTTTATTTTATTAGTTCAATAATTGCTGCGTTGATATTTTATATTATTGTTGTTTCAATAATTGTCACTGCACAATATCTCCATTATCAGATCAATAAATCTTATTATTTTAATAATATTATTATATAGCATTATTGACAATATCTAAGGAAGTTCTGTCTAAGGAGAGGTTTGGTCACCTAATTGCGCGCCAGTAAGGAGAAATCCTTGTCGAAAAGCCCTATCTTTCTTGGAAACGACCTGGTTGTCATAATTGTGATTCTGTAATATTATTTGTGAATAATTAATTATTGATTTATATGATAAGGAAATATTTGTTTTTATGTGGATATAAATGAATGATTTAATTTTGAGGTGTTTTATCAGTATTTTGTCGGAATGAAGGTTTTAAAAATCAAAACAGTGTTCTTAAAGCTCTATTGCGTGAGTTATAATTTTAATTCGACCGTTGAATCGTTGTGATTTTTGGATATGTTATACATATATAAGTTGAGTATATGTCCACAAATTTTGAACTGTTAAAAATTAACGTATGATTTGTTATGAATTTTATGAGGTATTAAAAATCATCCGTTTGTGAATTTAGGATATTTTCGGTTTGGAATTTAGAAAAACTTAAAGCTACAAAGTTGTAGAGAATTCGATTTCGTGTGGAATGGACATGAGATTCAAAATTTTCTGATAAAAGGGCTATTTTATATGAATTATTGAAGTTACTGATTATTTAAAATATTTTAAAAAATTTTAGAATTGGTGGGCCCCACTTTTGGTTGGTGAGAAATGTGCTAAAATTTTATTTCAAAAGTGGTGGGCAGGAATAGTAGCAGGTAAAGCTATCAGGTAGCAGGTTAAGTCTGCTTCGGCGTTCTAACATTTTCCTATAAATAGGGTGCTGAGTTAGAATTGAAAATTATACCAGAAATAAGTTTTTTTTTTTCTCTCTCTCTCTCTCTCTCTATATATATATATATATATATATATATATATATATATATATATATATATATATTATCGAGCGTATTTTCTGAGTATTTAGATACTTTGAGAGTTGCTATTCAGTGCAAGTTTCCTTCAGCGTATTTCGGTTAGAAATACTGTATTTTGAGGTAAGGGATGTTATTTTTTTTGTAAATGGTATTATTTCTTTCAATATCATTATGCCGAAATATTGGTCTGAACTTTTTATCAAATTTAGAACTTTTTGTGTCGGGGTTACTATTCACGTATACGACATTATTCACGAATACGGCACTATTCACTAAAAAATAAAATTTTCTCTTATTTGTCCCAGATGTCTATTATGGTTACTATCTTTGATTGTATCCATATTTTGATCGTCACTCTTGAATTTTTCTCCGTTATGTTTTATTATGGATTATTTTTAAACTTGAATTATCTAAAATACGAATATCTAAACTTTGTCCTTTTATCGTACTGGATTCGTTCTCTAAAATATTTTTCATCATCTTCAGTCCTTAATGGTGATACTTGATGAATATCTTTGGCCTGTAGTGCAAAGATGAATGATTACCTGATCAATATCTTTGGCCCGTAGTGCAAAGATGAACATGTGTTGAGATGAACATGACCAACTGGTAATACAAATGAATATCTTTGGCCCGTAGTGCAAAGATGAATATTTGATTCAAGATGTATATTGATTGATGTTATAGGGATAAAATATTGATAATGGACTTTTAAATTCATAGATGATAGTAGATTTCATTCTCTACTTAACTCTTCTAATGAAT
This sequence comes from Panax notoginseng, assembly GCA_016801055.1. Lineage (NCBI taxonomy): Eukaryota > Viridiplantae > Streptophyta > Magnoliopsida > Apiales > Araliaceae > Panax > Panax notoginseng. Next base: position 227,845,602 of record CM029012.1, on the reverse strand, counting down.
TATTATTTTCGCTGCAGTTGTTGATCTAAAACTTGTTGTCTATTATATTCTATCAGATTTTTTTCCTGTTGAAGACTAATGATAATTTGTTGTATATTATCTTAGCCATAATATTCTTTACTGGGCTAGTTGAGCTCACTCTTTTTCTTTTTGTTCTATTTTTCTTCTTAGGAGGTGAGAATATAGCAGGAACTAGCCGGGGTATGGAGTGATGGTTCTAGAAAGTTGTTTTAGCAGTCCTCACTATTTTTGTAAAATAGTGTATCGATAATTATAATGAGGACTCCTTTTGAGTTTTAATACTGTCTATTAGACAATATTTGTATTTAAACTCACAATTTATTTGTTGTCGTATTTTGCACGACAATTGTAGTAATGAAGTTGTAGTTGTTTCTGTACCCTGTATTTGGCTACTCAGAATGGGTGATGTATACCTATTTTAGGGGCGTCACAGTTGGTATCAGATCTGGCTTAGGGATATGGTCTCTGATGGAGATCGGGGAATAGAACTAGGAGGGGAGAGACGAGTAAATCCTTTGCTAGTGTGTCCTACCTAAGCTTATTTGTTGCTCAGTCATAATATAGGGATATTATGTGATATGTTAATTTGTTTAAATAACCCTTGTTTTATGGCAGTATTTAAGAATGGCAGCTGAGAACGTTAAGAATGGAGTAAATGAGACCGTGGAGACATCTTTGATCACCACCTAGGGGAACGTGCAACAGGAAGGCAGTATTCTTCCTGTAAACAACACTACCGAACAAATGATAAATGATGGGATGTTTAGAAGCTTTTTACAGTTCGTGCAAAATCAGACGAGGGAGACTCGTGTACAAAATACGGGTGAAAATGATAGCAACGCGCGGTTTGTCATAGCCTAGCAGTTTAAAGAGTTGGGACCACAAAAATTTTGGGGAAAGCCAGATCTGATTAAGGCGAAAATATGGGTCAAGCAAATTACCAAGATATTCGATGTTGTGGGATGCACGGAAGAACAGAAGGTTCCATTCGTCACCTTTATGTTCTGTGGTGTGGCAGATTACTAGTGGGAATCTGTGAAGCGTACCCAGCTTGCGCACTCAGCATGCCTTGGGAAACATTTCAGAAGCTGTTCAATGATAAGTGCTTTCCTGAAAGTATTCGTTATATGAATGAGGTGGAGTTTATCAGACTAGAACAAAATAACATGACTGTGTCTCAGTACGTGGCGAATGAGGAAAGTTATCCAGGTTTGCACCTCATTTGGTAGAGAATGAGGAACGAATGACACGGATGTTTCTGAGAGGTCTAAAACCCGAGATTCGGCAATATCTTATCTCTCATAATTTTTTTTTATATTCAGATGTTGTAAACAGGGCTCAATTATTAGAGCGAGATAATGAGTATGTTCAACCGAGGGACCACAACCAGGGTCATACCGGTGACATCAGTCATTAGAGCGATGAGAACTAGCGCGGAGAAAAAATACAGACAAAAGCGGTAACCACTCGGGTGGTAATCGTGGCCGTGATAACAGGAGAGGTGAGTCAAGTGGAAATTTCAAAAAGAGGAGATTCAACAATGATGGGAAGACATCAGCAGCAACACTAGCACCAACAACAAATTCTAGGGGAGGAGAACAACCGCCAGTTAGATGCTACAGATGCGGAGAGGAGGGACACATAAGTCCAAACTGTTCACAGCCTTCCAAGGTGTGTTTCAATTGTGGAAAAGACGGTCATATAGCCCGATTTTGTCTGGTAGCAAAGTCAAGTCCAATTGGGACGGCGGCACCAAAGGCGACTACGTACAAAACAAAGTCGGTGGTTCAAGGGAGGGCGTTTGTCGTAACTGGCCAAAACGCGAGAAACCCGAACGAGGTGATCACGGGTAAGCTAATCTTGAACTCTTGCGAAGTTTATACCTTACTAGATACCGGTTCTACCCATTCTTTTATCTCTCCTGCTTGTGCTCAACGTTTAAACCTGACTCCGGAGAAATTAGACTTTGACTTATCTGTAGAGACTCCATTAGGAGAAACTTTTATTACATCCACTGTGTATAAATTTTACTTGATCCAAGTGGGCACAATCACATTATTTGTCAATCTTATTTCTTTGAAAATACTTACATTTGATGTGATTTTAGGGATTGATTGGTTAACTATTCATCATGCCAAAATTAATTGTTTTCGTAAGGTTGTTAGTTTTCATATACCTAACCAACTTGTTATGCGAATTCAAGCTACCAAACCACTAAAATCAATCACTGTCATATCAAGCCATAAAGCTATTCGTTTATTGAAAAGCAGATGTCAAGCTTTCTTATCCCATGTCACGGACTTGAACAAAAACACGTCAGATTTGAATAATATTTCTATTGTTAGTAAATTTCCTGACGTATTTCTTGAAGAACTTCCCGGTCTACCCCCAGAACGTGAAGTTGAATTCTTTATTGACCTTGAACCTGGTACAAAGCTCATTTCTAAAACCCCATATCGAATGACTCTTATTGAACTTCAGGAGTTAAAAGTCCAACTACAGGAATTGTTAGATATCGGTTTCATTCGTCCTAGTACATCTCCTTGGGGTGCTCCTGTTTTATTCGTAAAGAAGAAAGACGGGAGTATGCGACTTTGTATCGACTATAGGGAATTGAACCATGGCACCATTAAGAATAGGTATCCGCTACCTCGCATTGATGACTTGTTCGACCAGTTGCAAGGAGCATAATTATTTTCAAAGATCGATCTTCGTTCTGGATATCATCAGCTGAAGATTAAAACTGAGGATATTTCGAAGACTGCCTTCAGAACTCGGTACGGACATTATGAATTCTTAGTCATGTCTTTTGGATTGACTAATGCTCCTGATGCTTTCATGGATATGATGAACCGTGTATTCAAAGAATATTTGGATTAGTTCGTTGTTGCCTTTATTGATGACATCCTCATCTATTCCAAAAGTCGTGAAAATCATGAGCACCATTTGAAGCTGGTACTCCAAAGGCTTCGCGATAACAAGCTATATGTCAAGCTGAAGAAATGCGAGTTCTGGCTTGAGAAAGTAGCATTCCTTGGGCACGTGGTGTCAAAATATGGAGTATCTGTTGACCTGGCGAATATTGAAGCCATACAAAGTTGAGAGCAACCGAAGTCGGTGACCGAAGTACGTAATTTTCTGGGCTTAACTGGTTATTATCGGAGATTTATGGAAGGATTTTCTTAAATTGCTACTCCGTTAACTCAGCTAACTCGGAAAGATACAAAATTCGTATGGAGCAAGAAATACGAGAAGAGTTTCTAAGAGCTTAAGAGGAGACTCATTTCGGCACCTGTTCTAACAATACCATCTGGTTCGGATGGATTTGTTATCTACAGCGATGCTTCAGGCAAAGGGTTAAGATGTGTTCTCATACAACATGGAAAAGTCATGGCCTATGTCTCGCGACAACTCAAAGAATATGAGAGGAATTATCCTACTCATGATCGAGAGTTGGCAGCAGTCGTTTTCGCGTTGAAAATCTAGAGGCACTACCTATATGGGGAGAAAGTGGAGATTTATACAGATCATAAAAGCCTCAAATATTTCTTCACCCAAAAGGAACTCAACATGCGGCAACGACGTTGGCTCGAGCTGTTGAAAGATTATGATCATACCATCCAATACCATCTTGGAAAAGCAAACGTAGTATCTGACGCATTGAGTAGAAGATTATATGCGGGTATAAGTGTGATATTATCAATACAAAGGCCCATTTTGTATGACTTGCAAAGGATGGAGATAGAGGTAAAGGCTCCAAGTACCCACATGATGATATCAAATATACGAGTAGAACCGACTTTAATAGATAAAGTTAAAGCTGCTCAAGCAACAGACCTGGAGCTGATGCGTATGAAGAAGAAAGTGCAAGAAGGTGCTATTCCAGAAGTAAGAATCGATGAAGAAGGAATACTTCGAGTCCACTCCAGACTTTGTGTTCCTAACGATTCTGACTTGAAGTATAGAATCATGATGGAGGCACACAACACACCGTTTGCAATCTATCATGGGGGTACCAAAATGTATCATGATCTTCGACATACATTTTGGTGGAGCAATATGAAGAGAGAGATCGTGGAGTTTATCTCGAGGTGTTTAACTTGTTAACGAGTAAAGGCGGAGCATCAAGTGCCAAATGGTCCATTGCAACCACTTGAGATTTCGAAATGGAAATGGGAACACATTACCATGGATTTCGTTACGGGTCTTCCTAAAGTTTCTCAAGGCATAGATGCGATTTGGGTTATTATTGATAGATTAACCAAGTCTACTCATTTCTTGCCTATACGGGAGACTTATTCCCTTGAACGTCTTGCTCGTATGTACGTGAATGAGATTGTGAGATTGCATGGCATGTCAGTATCCATAGTTTCAGATCATGACCCAATATTCACTTCACGATTTTGGGTTAGCTTGCAGAAAGCTATGGGCACGGATTTACGATTCAGCTCAGCATACCATCCTCAAACGGACGGGCAATCAAAAAGAACTATTCAAACTCTTAAAGATCTATTAAGACTCTGTGTCCTATATTTCAAAGGGAGTTGGGATAAGTACCTACCATTGGTGGAATTCTCCTACAACAACAGTTATCAAGCAAGTATATGCATGGCTCCATTCAAGGCGTTGTATGGAAGAAAATGTCGTTCCCCAGTATGCTGAGACGAGGTGGGTGAAGTAACGTTGTTGGGACTAGAATTGGTACGTCTGACTAAAGAAAAAATCCAAATGATCCGACAACATATACAAACGGCACAAGATCGACAAAAGAGTTATGCGGATCTTCATCGAAAGGACGTGGAATTTAATATTGGGAATCATGTATTGTTACGTATTGCTCCATGGAAGGGATTTATAAGATTTAGAAAAAAAGGAAAGCTCAATCCAAGATTTGTTGGTCCATTTGAGATTCTTGACCGAATAGAAAATGTGGCATATAAACTCGCATTACCTCCAAGCAAGTCTCGTGTTCATAATGTTTTACACATATTTATGCTTCGTAATTGAGTTAGAACCAGACGAGATAGCTGAAGATTTAACGTACGAAGAAGTACCTGTTAAGATCTTGGATAGGAAATAGCACATCCTACGCACCAAGGTTATACCACAAGTTAAGGTTTTGTGGAGGAACCATGCTATTGCAGAAATGACCTGAGAGTTAGAATCGAAAATGAAAGCGAGGAATCCTCACCTTATTGAAACACCAGGTACGTACGTCAATTTTGAGGACGAAATTTCATAAGAATGGGAGGTTGTAAGACCCCAACTTATTATAAATAAAATCAAATTTCTTTTAATTATTATTTTGAATAATAGGGTGTTAATTTGATATAATGCTTTGGTTATGGGTGAAATGTGCAAATTTTACAAAATAAGCAAGTGGTTATAAAATATTCATTTTGTCGGGGAATATTCGTTTGGTCGTTAAATATTCTTGCTGTCGAGGAATATTCATACGACGACGCAGTCATTTGTGGGCCCCATAACGAAAAACGGTCGGATGAAGAAAACGACAAGTTTTAGTTTTTATAAATAACGGCGTAGTAACTACCGTTAACACTGTTAGAATACCCAGTGGTTAAAATGCAGTAATACGCGTGGGTGCACAGTAGCACACGGTATTGCATAGTATTATTGAATTATTGATCCTTACGTAAGAAGTTCGATAATTATTACAGTAATTATTGTTTAATATTTTATTTTATTGATTTAATAATTGCTGCGTTGATATTTTATATTATTGTTGTTTAAATAATTGTCACTACACAGTATCTCCATTATCAGATCAATAATTTATATTATTTGAATAATATTTTTAGATAGTATTATTGACAATGTCTAAGAAAGTTCTGTCTAAAGAGAGGTTTGGTCACCTAATTGAGCGCCAGTAAGGAGAAATCCTTATTGGAAAGCCCTCTCTTTCCTGAAAACGACCTGGTTATCATAATTGTGATTCTGTAATATTATTTGCGAATAATTAATTATTGATTTATATGATAAGAAAATATTTGTTTTTATGTGGATATAAATGAAAGATTTAATTTTGAGGTGTTTTATCAGTATTTTGTCGGAATGGAGGTTTTAAAAATCAAAACAGTGTTCTTAAAGCTCTATTGCGTGAATTATAATTTTAATCCGACCGTTGGATCGTTGTAATTTTTGGATATGTTATACATATATAAGTTGAGTAAATGTCCATAAATTTTGAACCGTTAAAAATTAACGTATGATTTGTTATGAATTTTATGAGGTATTGAAAATCATCCGTTTGTGAATTTCAGATATTTTTGGTTTGGAATTTGGAAAAACTTAAAGCTACAAAATTTTAGAGAATTCGATTTCGTGTGGAATGGACATGAGATTCGAAATTTTCTGATAAAAGGGCTATTTTATATGAATTATTGAAGTTACTGATTATTTAAAATATTTTAGAAATTTCAAGAATTGGTGGGTCCCACTTTTGGTTGGTGAGAAATGTACTGAAATTTTATTTTAAAAGTGGTGGGCGGGAATAGTAGCAGGTAAAGCCATCAGGTAGCATGTTAAATCTGCTTCGGCGTTCTAACATTTTTCTATAAATAGGGTGCTGAGTTAGAATTGAAAATCACACCAGAAACAAATTTTCTCTCTCTCTCTCTCTCTCTCTATATATATATATATATATATATATATATATATATATATATTATTAAGCTTATTTTGTGAGTATTTAGATACTTTGAGAGTTGCTATTCAGTGCAAGTTTCTTTCAGCGTCATTTCTGATATTCCGGTCAGAAATACTGTATTTTGAGGTAAGGGATGTTATTTTTTTTGTAAATGGTATTATTTCTTTCAATATCATTATGTCGAAATATTGGTCTGAATTTTTTATCAAATTTAGAATTTTTTGTGTCGGGGTTACTATTCACGTATACGGCACTATTCACGAATACGACACTATTCACCGAAAAATAAACTTTTCTCTTCTTTATCCCAGATATCTATTATGGTTACTATCTTTGATTGTATCCATGTTTTGATCGTCATTCTTAAATTTTTCTCCATTATGTTTTATTATGGAGTATTTTTAAACTTGAATTATCTAAAGTACGGATATCTAAACTTTGTCCTTTTATCGTACTGGATTCGTTCTCTAAAATATTTTTCATCATCCTCAGTCCTTAATGGTGATACTTGATGAATATACTTGGCCTGTAGTGCAAAGATGAATGATTACCTGATGAATATCTTTGGCCCGTAGTGCAAAGATGAACAGGTGTTGAGATGAACATGACCAACTGGTGATACAAATGAATATCTTTGGCCCGTAGTGCAAAGATGAATATTTGATTCAAGATGTATATTGATTGATGTTACAAGGATAAAATATTGATGATAGACTTTTAAATTCATAGATGATAATAGATTTCATTATCTACTTAACTCTTCTAATGAATTATTATTTCCGCTGCAGTTGTTGATCTAAAACTTGTTGTCTATTATATTCTATCAGATTTTTTCCTGTTGAAGACTAATGATAATTTGTTGTATATTATCTTAGCTATAATATTCTTTACTGAGCTAGTTGTGCTCACTCTTTTCCTTTTTGTTCTATTTTTCTTCTTAGGAGGTGAGAATATAGCAGGAACTAGCCGGAGTATGGAGTGATGGTTCTAGAAAATTATTTTAATAGTCCTCGCTATTTTTGTAAAATAGTGTATCAATAATTATAATGAGGACTCCTTTTCAGTTTTAATACTGTCTATTAGACAATATTTGTATTTAAACTCACAGTTTATGTGTTGTCGCATTTTGTACGATAATTGTAGTATTAAAGTTATATTTATTTCTGTACCCTATATTTGGCGACTCAGATGTGTGATGTATACCTATTTTGGGGGTGTCACACAAACCTTCAAACCAAGGTAACTAATTCAATTTTATTAAGTTACCAATTTAGTTTGAATGTGATGCAGTTGATAACCAACCATTCATACAAAGGTAACTATTTTAGTATTTGTGAGTAACATAATAGTCATAAAAAGAAATTCAAAACAGTAAAAGGTACATCTATTTATTTTTAAACTTTTTGTAAGGCGAATCTTCTTCTTCTTCTCATTGGCGTTTTGAACAACAGAGATTCGCGGCAGTGTAGTGGCGGAGTAACGGAATAGAAGCCGGAGGGAAGAGAGAACTAAAAAAGAAAAAACTGAAGCAGAGCCCAATTTATATTTAGAGATATTTTATTTATTTATTTACTTATTTGTTAACTATTATTTCAAAGTGTATGCGAGGGAGATGAAGATTTGAATTTGAATTATTATTTTGAATTTGAATTTTTTTTTTTGTTAGATCCCAAATATTTGAATTTAAATTATTAATTATGACAGTTATTTCTCCTTGATTTTAGGTTTTCTTATTAATGTGAATTGTATAATTTTTGTAATATGTGTCCTAATTAATTACATTCTTTTTGTAATTATTTTGTTGATGTACCAATGGTGTAATTACTTTCTAATTGTTGTATATTTCTTTAAATAACCCTACTTTTAATTCTATCCTACCCTAATCAATTAATTAGGGTTTCCATTAACTCAATTATAATTTAAATCCTTACTCATGTACATTTAATTTCTTAACCTAATTAGACTTGCTTTAATTTTATTATAAAAATAATTAATTGAGATGTATAAAATAAATTTCTTAGGGTTATAATATACATTTTAAATATTATTATTCTTCTATATTATAACCCTTAAGTTATTTAATTCACATACCTAATGTATAATTAGGTTATGTAACTTTCTATTTAATTTTTCTTTATATAATAAATAAATATATATACTAAATATATTTATTTATTTAATCACATACATATTTCACATAAATCACAAAGTATTTAAAAAAAATATCCTCATCTACCTTGTGACCTAAATCCTTGATTATACTTAATTCATTAATTAAGCAAAATTTTCGGGTTATCACATTCTTCCCCCTTATAAGAATTCCGTCCCTGGAATCACTATTGTACCAAAAGCACAAATAAATTCTTTCTAGGGTTTTGGATTTTCGCAACCCATATTTTTTCAGTTCTCTTTTAATTATTAAACCGTATAGGTTTTTCTTAAAATTTTTAAATAAATCATCTATTTTCACTCTAGATTTCAAACTTTAACCTTTAATTTAATCATTCAAGATCTTTTAGATTTTCGGGTTGTCTATATTTATATTTGTTTTTTAATTTTTTAATTTGTGTAAATAATTTTTATTTGTGTTTCTAATTGTAACTTTATAATTTGTTTAAATATCATTATTTTCTTATACTCTTTAACATATTTTATTATAAAATATTTTATTTTATTTTCTAATTTATAAATTAATTGATCTTAAGATTAAAAATTTTCTCACTTTTTTCTATTGGAGGATTTGATTGATTAAGTATGTAACTTATTTATTGGGTAAACTAAACAATTAGGCATGTGTTGCTTGAGTGATCTTTTGACCAACATTTTAAATAGGAGGTTTTGGGATCAAATCCATGGAATAACAAAATTTTTGATGAAATTTGAGTTTAAATATACATCAGTGATGTCACGTGTGACGTGTCAGCAAGTCAACGCCCATGTGGCACCTAGGAGCTCAATTTCTAAATTTTTGAACATAAAGGAGCTCGATTTGCAGTGACTAAAAGAAAGGGGCTCAATGCCCAAAAATGCCTAAGTTCAGGGGCAACATTTGCTTCTTACCCATTTTTTATCATTGAGCTATGAGCGGCTTGGTCTAGCTAATCTTCAATCTAAAATACTAATATATACTCCCTCTGTCCTCAAAAGAATAAGTAAAATATAAATTTTACACATAATAAGAAAAACATAAGTAGAAGAAATATAGTAAATAAAGTTCTAAATTTATCCTTAGTGATCCCACAAGATTTATAAAATGATGAGTAATTTTTATATTTTTATAGAGTAAAATACACTAACACCTCTTGTAGATAATTATAATAACACTCACCATTCATTTAGTTTTTCAAGTAACAGTCAGTACCTCTCTAGTCTACAATATGTAACATTCACTATCCCTAGTTTGGTTGACCAACTAATATCTAAAAATATTTTTAATATAATGTCTACTACACCCTTCAAGTTATAATATTTAATTTCTCCACTAAATATAAATTTGTATATTATAATTCTTACTTTACTTGATCTAATTAATTAAATTATGAACTTGTGCGATAAATAACATAAATGTTAAAAATAATTAATAAATATTCATTTTATAAGGAAAATAAAGTCATACAATTTTTTGCTAATTAAATTTCTCAAAGATTAAAATTTACGTGATATATATTCAAATATATTTTTTTTGTAATTAAAAAGTAAAATTTTAATACCCATAAAAATTACAAATTAATGCAATAAAATTATAATTATTTTTTCTAAATATTAAAATTTACGTAAAACAAACTTATTATTACAAAATGAATCTTATTATTTATATAAAAAATATTAAATATTTTTCTCATATATTAAACTAAACATAAGTCACACTTGAGCATAATTATTTACTGTAAAAATGACAAATGTTGTTACTCAAAAAAAGAAAAAATATATTAAAAGAAACTTCTTTTTACAACATAGAGGTAGTAATAAATATTATTATATTTAACATTGCATAAAAACAACGTTAACTGTATACTAAAAAAATGTAATCAAAATCATAAACATCTCAATTTTTTACACATACTCAAGAAAATTTAACATATAAAAATCATAATTTTAAGACCCCAAATTTTATGAAATAAAAGTATTCAATTTTTCTATTTAGTAAATGGTTAAATTGATAAAATGTTAAAGTTAAGGGTGATATATGAAATTTTTTCAAACTACGCAAGTGGTTATAAAATATTCATTGTTGTCGGGGAATATTCGTTTGGTCGTGGAATATTCTTTCTGTCGAGGAATATTCGTACGACGGCGCAGCTATTTGTGGGCCCCATAACGAATAATTGTCGGGTGAAGAAAATGACAAATTTGAGTTTTACCAAATAACGGCGTAGTTGTTACCGTTAACACTGTTGGAATACCCGGTGGTTAAAATACAGTAATACGCGTTATTGTACAGTAGCACACGGTATTGCATAGTATTTTTGAAATTATTGATTCTTACGTAAGAAGGCACTACTCAATAATTGTTACAGTAATTACTGTTCAATATTTTATTTTATTGATTCAATAATTGATACGTTGAAATTTTATATTATTATTGTTCAATAATTGTCACTGCACAGTATTTTCTATTATCAGATCAATAATTCATATTATTTGAATAATATTATTAGATAACATTATTGACAATGTCTAGAAGGTTTGGTCATCTAATTGCGCGCCAGTAAGGAGAAATTCTTATTGGAAAGCCCCCTCTTTTCTGGGAACGGCCTGGTTGCCATAAATGTGATTCTGTAATATTATTTGTGAATAATTAATTATTGATTCATATGATAAAAAAATATTTATTTTATGTGGATATAAATGAGGGATATATTTTTGTGGTTAAAAATGAAGGAGTTATGTTGAGGTGTTTTATCTGTATTTTTATCGGAATGGAGGTATTAAAAATCAAATTAGGGTTTTTGAGATATTTTGCGGGGGTTATAATTTTTAATCCGACCGTTGGATCGTGGTAATTTTTGGATATGTTATACATATATAAGTTGAGTATATGCCCACAAATTTTGAACCGTTAAAAATGAACGTATGATTTATTATGAATTTTACGAGATGACTGGTTCAGAAATTGTTGAATTTTCGGAGTTTATCATTTTGGTAGAAAATTCTAGAATTGGTGGGCCCCACTTGTGGTTGGTGAAGAAATGTGCTGAATTATATTTCAAATGTGGTGGGTGGGAATAGTAGCAGGTAAAGCCATCAGGTTGCAGGTCAAACCTACCAAAATTTTCTTATAAATAGAGGGCTAAGTTAGAATTGAAAATCACACCAGAAACATAAGCTTTCTCTCTTTCTCTCTCTATATTATGAAGCATATTTTGTGAGTTTTTAGATACTTGGTGAGTTTCTATTCATCAGTGCAAGTTTCCTTCAGCATCATATCCGATATCCAGTCAGAAGTACTGCTCTTTTGAGGTAAGGGATTGTAAGGGATTGTAAGGGATAGGAAGGGATAGTAATGGATTTTAAGAGTTGTTATGATTTTCAGTTTCGTAATTTTTCTGATCTTCAAAAATTATGAAAAAATTTAAAATGATATTTTGATGAGTTTTATTGATTGTGTCCAAAAATGGTGATTTTTGGATGTATAGATTAAGAGTTATGAATCTTACGGGAAAAGACTATTTTAAAAGTAACCGCTTATAATTCCTTGTGGTTAACTCCAAAATTGATGAAATTTTTATTGGGAGTACATGTGTATGATAGAAGTATACTCTGTAAATTTCAAAATTTTTGGACAAAAGTACAATTTTTGATAAATGTCTAAATATTCGGTGGTTTTGGCCATATGAAAAATAGTAAATGAGTTTTAAAAATTCTAAGAAAAATATATGTTCAATATGGGACTATATTATGCTAAATCCCAGAAAAGAAATATTTTTGGAACTGATTTGGTATTTTTCATGAAAATGGACTAGTTATGAGTAAATGAATTAAATATGTTATGTGAAGTAAGAAAATTGAAAAATAGGATTTTATGGCTTGAGAATCCTATATGAGGTATATGCAGATTTTTTATGAGGGTTTTGATTATTGGTGATAAAATCTTATGAGTTTGGTATTTTAGAATGATTAAATGCATTATTTAGTAAAGTGTAAACAATTTAAATAAATTGTTTATAAGCTTAAGAAATATTATTCTTTCAATATCATTATACCGAAATACTGGTATGGATTTTATTGTGAAATTTTTACCTTTCTGTGTCGAGTTACTATTCATGAGTTACTATTCACGAGTTACTATTCACGATAAAAATTGATTTCTTTTTCTAACCAAATTATAGTTGAGTTATGAATATTACTCTTGAGATTAAAACTATGTATTGATTATATTGATTTTATTATCATATATAACATTTTTATAACCCTGATGTTGAAATTCTCTTTCACTAGAGTGTAAAGATGGGTAGATTATTGGTATGATCATGACTAGGGTTCTCTTTGGCCTGTAGTGTAAAGTTGAATTGTGACTGGTATGATCATGACCATTGAATTTATAAGTGAATATCTTTAGCTTAAGTGCAAAGGTGAATTGATCAACATGGTTATAATTATTGTTTATATAAATTCTGAAATGATTATATATTTCTTTGAGATATTAATATCTTTGGCCTGTAGTGCAAAGATGAAATATTGATGAATATCTTTGGCCTGTAGTGCAAAGATGAATTGTTGATGAATATCTTTGGCCCGTAGTGCAAAGATGACATGTTGTTGAATATCTTTGGCCAGTAGTGCAAAGATGAACAGATGTTGAGATAAACATGACCAACTGGTGATACAAATGAATATCTTTGGACGTAGTGCAAAGATGAAGTTATTAGTATGATTATGAACAGGAAATGTGATTTGGTGTAACCATGATCTTTGATGTTTCAGGTAAAGATAGGTGATGAAAATTATCATCGTCCTGGATGAGAAGAGGAATTTAGAACTACAGTTATGATTATGAGTTATTCATATGATTGTGGACCAGAATTGTTAATTGATGTTACAGGGATAAAACATTGTTGGTGGATTTTTAACATGGAGAAGATAATAGACTTTATAGTCTATTTGACTCTTCTAATGGATTGCTCGTTCCGCTGCAACTATGGTTGAAATTTTTATCATTTACCATATGTACTAAATCTCTGATTTATTGTTGATGAAGGCTATTGATAATTGAATTATCTTTAGTCATGACATTCTTTACTGAGCTAGTTGTGCTCACCCTTTTGCTTCACAATTCCTTTCAGGTAATAAGAGTGTAGCTGGGTCGAGCGGGGGGGTAACAAGGGAATAGAACGGTGGTCATCATTTAGTAGTTATATTTGGTGAAGAAAATAGGGTGAGGCGAACCCAACGTTGGAAGGGTGTTTTGTCACTATCATACAAGATGTCTAATGACATACAACCTCGTGTCATCATAAGACAGGGTTGTGCTCATCCACTTGTTGAGTATATTTACGAGCACTACCTATATAATCTTGGTGTTTGTTTGAAGTATAATTCTCAATTAGAGACAGTGGAGATAATGATAAGTCAAGAGAAGACTCACCATAGGGAAGAATATAATAGTAATCTTCTCGTTTTTCTTTGGGGTATATTGGGTCAACCAAGAATAATTCTGTGGCCATATGATATCTATCATAACCTAGACGCATGGCCTCCCATGTACGAAGGTTTCCTTGAGCACTTCCCAAAGATTCTAATTTATAAAACAGTTTTTGACTATACCTTTATGTAAGGTGTCATTGTGAGGTGATGTCCACGGTTGGAACATGAGTCACATTTGGTATATATTTGTATCCAAACTCACAGCATATGTGTTGTTGTATTTTACACGACAATTGTTGTAATAAAGTTGTAGTTATTTTCTGTACCATGTATTTGGCGACTCAGAATAGGTTGGATGGAATGGACCTGTTTTGGGGTTGTCACAATAATATGAAACTAAAAATTCAAATAATATTTTTTGTTGTTAAACACCAAAAACCAAACTATCAACATACTTAATCACTCTAATTAGAATAGCTCCATTAATAATTTAATTTAAAATTTTTAATATTTGTATCACTTATCCAAAAATATGTGTTAATTAAACTAAATTAGTTTTTTTTATAAGTTACCAACAATTTAATTGAGATAGTCTTAATTACAAATAAAACTATAATTAAAATGTATTGAATTAAAAAAAGATTATTAATATATATATATATATATATATATATATTAAAATTTGATAACATACAAGGATAAATATGTAATTTTATCTATTTAGTCAACCTTAAAAACTTATAGGGGTACTAACTATTACTTAAAAAACTAGAGGGGTGTAAATGTTATTATGATTATCTAGAGGGGATGTCACTGTAGTTTACTCTTTTTATATTAATGGACTCTACTAAGTGACTTTGGGGTTGAATTGAATATTTTAGAAATTTGGGGGCTGAATTGAAAATTTCAAAAACTTTACCAAATTATAATTTGATAGAAGAAACAACAAAATTTTGACGAACAGTGTCGCTCACTGTAGCGATGAACAATTATGTTGAACTTTTTTCCCCCCTGGATTGATGGAGCTAGATTAAGGCGACATCGATTTTTGCTGCAGATTGTACTTTCGTCTTAGAAAATAGTTGTCGATTCTCTAGCGAATTTCGACAATTTGATAGAGGCCAAAAAAATAAAGTAGTAAGGAATTGGGTGAAATCAAACTATATTAAGAATTTTGGCTCTTGATACCATTATGATGCAGGACGGGGTAGGAAGAAGGAATAAGAGTATCTATCTCTGCAGAGAATCAATACACACATAAAAGCACACAACTTTAATCTCAAATCAATATATTCAATAATCTAATAATAATAAAGTATTACGATACTTAAATAAAAAACTTTTCACTTTATGTATTTTATCTCATCTTTTTAAGATAAAATAATTGTATCTTTAGTCATCCTTTTGAGAACAGAGAGAATAGTTCATTAAATTTACTTTCTTGTCCTAACTTAAGTAGGGACACTGTAGGGCTCTCAATAAAAGCACCAATGATACAAACCTTAGCTCCTTTGACCCACTTTGAAAAGTTAGTTATCGAAAGGGAGAGACTAAGACCTATATCAACCCACATCAAATTATATTTATAACTAATGTAAGACTATTCTTTATAATCTAGTATGAAATTCGCATCAATAGCTCTCTCCTTTTCGGAGGTAAACAAATTTTGGATATGTATGTTCTCACGTACATTGAGGACATGATCTATATTGTGCAAGTTGGCATAACTTTTAACATATTCAAAACATATTTGTAGAAGGTAAAATATATACTCTTGTTTACACAATACTTTTTTTTAAAAAATCAAAATATAAATACTTGTCAGAGTTAGGTTACCACATTGCCCTTTAAAAACAAATTTATATACTTAATTTTCAAGATATTATATGATACTGAAATATTTCGTTTGGATTGAAATAGTGGAATGTTTAATTATTGGTAATGATAGTAGGTGATGTCATATAATAACAAATTTATCACATATTTATTGCATTGAAATGAATTTTATTCTATCTTTTTCATATGGAATAAAAAATAAATGGATGTAATAAATTTTCACTCTATCAGAATAGTTTATCCTTCAATATGATCATTAAATGTACTATTTTTATTTTATAAATTCATATATGCTATTCAGGATATTAACTGATACATGATTTATTCAGTATATGTTCTTTTTTTGACCATTTCATGAAAGTTTTTCCACTCAAAAAAATGGGGTTGAATATGTCGGCCAATAAAAATCTCAATTTATTTATTTATTTATTTTTAAATATGGGAAAGAAAGCCCACGAAAACTGATCCAGCTATAGTTGCTGCAAGGGCATATATGTTTTTTAAAGTCAACCAAACACAGCTTAAGCCTCAACAACTCTTATTATTTTTGTCAGGCTGGCCAAGAGGCAAGAGGGGGTTGGTTTGGTTTCCATTCCACAGTGTGACAGTGCCCGTTCTTTAGGCTTTTAGGATTGGAGGAAATCTTTGCCATTTCAGTTGTCTCCTTTTGATGTGACCCTCCATTAATTGTTTTGAACGGTCAACTCAAAAGTCTTATGAGCAAATAGTCAAAATCTGATTAGATAATTGAGCATGACTATGATCATCAATTCATCATCATGCACAATGGCCCTCCATTTGGTTCATTGAAAAACAAGTAAGGATTTTGATTTGATTTTATATTATTATGGAATTATGTGCAAATTACAATTAAACAAACAATCGTAATGTTATATAACAATCATGTATGGGTGTAATAGAAAATAATGGGTTAATTAATGTTTTAATCACTCTACGATTTTTATTATAATTATCGAATATTTTTTTATTACAAACACATTAATATACTAAAAAATATTATAAAATGATCATCGCTTAACATTCTGTCCAAAAAAATAAACGAAAATGCTGACTAGACTAACGGTTAACGTGTATTAATTATATAACATGTGACGTGTATCGGGTTAATTAATGTTTTGGTCATTGTATTAGAGTCGATTTTTTATTTTGGTTACTGATTTTTTTAATTATATTTTCGTTATCGAAATACCAAAAATATTACAAATTAGTGATTTTATAATTTTTCGAACAAAATATTATCTAAAAAGCTTACTTGGCAAATATATGACATCTTGATGTGTAATATTCTAATGAGGTAGCATGTGTGGGTCGACTTGCAGAAATAAAATAAAATACTCATCTAGAAGAAAATAAATAAGATAAAGTTAGACTAATTATTTTAATACTCCATAATATTATAAGAAAATAATTAAAGTTTTAAGAAAAAAAGGAATATAATTTAAAGAAACAAAAACAATTAAAAATTAAAGTTCATCCTCCTCTTCTAACTACGAACGACGGACTTATCGAAAAAAAATGATATTCTACACCTTATGTACATCAACTCTTTCTCTCACCGTGAGCCAAGTCGGAATTACAGTCTCTCATCGGAAATCTAATTTAGAAAATAGGTCCCTCTTATACATCTGTATACTCGTCAGAAAAGCAAAAAAATACAAAGAAAAGAAGATAGACAAATTGACGATGTCGGTGTTCAAAACTACTTGTTTCACTTCGAAATAAGAGTGAAATAATTTATATTAAACCGATTTTTGCAGTAGTCGACAGATCTGAAGGGGATTATTGGGTCAATTTTCTCCTTTATTTTGCAGTTTGATTTGGTGTTTAGAATGGTCCAAATAAAATATGATTTCGGAAAATTGATGAATTTAAATTAGCTATGTTGTACTTTCTCTTCATACATGCATGTTGTAATATTTTGTAATAAAATAACTAATTTATAATATTTTAGGTACTTCGATAATGAGAATGTAACAAAAAAAAAATTTTAGTATCCAAAATAAAAATCGACCTCTAATATAATGACCAAAATATCAATTAATCATATTTACGTCACCTACCACATAATTAACACTTGTTAACCGTTAGTCTAGTCAACATTTCCGTTCATTTTTTTAGATGGAATGTTAAGCAATGACCATTTCGTAAACTTTTTGAGTATAGTAATGTGTTTGTAATAAAAAAAGATTCGGTAACCACAATAAAAATTGACCCCTTAGTACAGTAACCAAAATATCAATTAGACCATAAAATAATTGTTATTACAAACGTAATTTTATTTTAATTATAACATAATTGAGGGAAGTAAATGTTATTACAAAATAATTGTTATTATAGACGTAATTTGACTAGGAGAATAAATTATATTCGGATGGCTAAAAATAAAATTTTACATCTTTCAATAATAACATGACATGTAAGGATTCAGGAGAAAATCAAGGGATAAAGATATAAATTGTATCGACACATTTTGTATTTGTTATTTACCATAACAAAACTGTTTAACTAACCATATTAAAATTTAAATTCCATAATTTTTTTTACCTGAATTTTCTACGTGTTATGTTCTTATTGGAGGATATTAAACTCTAATGTTACCGACCATCTCAATATAATTTATTCTCCATCAATTTGAAAATGGCTAGAGGCCACAACTCTAATAATATAAAGTATTAATAAATTTAAAACTTGGAACCACAATTTTAGATTTAATTTTTGTATTTCAGTTAAATTTCAACACAACATAGTTTTATTTAGATTTCAAAGTCAAAACGTTAATAAACTTTATCAAACCTTTAGTTTCATTAAACATTGTTAGCAAAACTTACCGAGTAAGCGTGACCACTTGAACTAATTTATACTAGCATTCAAAAAAAAGGAAAGAAATGTAAAACTAATTCATATTTTTTTAAAAAAAATGACATAACTTGAGACAAAAACATCCATGTAATTATTTATACCTTTGTTGCAAGTATACGTAATAATAAATTATGAAAATTATTAAATTTACAACAAAAAATATTATTTTCACAATAAAAATGTCGATACAGATGTATAACGACGGTTCCATAAATTATCTACATAACTATATATGTATTCATTGCAACTACTCGTAACAAAAATCGACATAATTTCATCACAAATATACCATACTCTTGTGTAAACTTTGATACAACAGTTAAGTGACATTGCCTTGCCTAATTGTAGGATTTCACTTCTAAATCAAAAAAATGAATTATTGGGCTCCCATTTTGTGTCAATGGCATTATAACAAAAAGGCCCATCTAAAGGATCCTGCTCCTTGGAAGAAAGAAGAAATGCAAACCAACAAAAGAGAAATGCAACTCCACATAATAAAATACAGTAAAGCCCCTATTTAGGAATAGACTTGGGACCAAACTATTTTTATTCTAATTGAGAAGTTATTATTAAATAGAGGTATTGATACAAAATATTTTCCGAACACCCAAAAATATCTATTTTAACAAAAATATCAAAAAGAACTCCTTAATAATTATTATTCAAAAAATATTTATGCAAAGTAATCTTTTATAGAAAAATGTGATCTTTTATATAAAATATAGTCTTTTATAGGAAAATATAATTCTTTATAAGAAATGTAATCTTTTATAAAAAATATAGTCTTTTATAATTAATATTGTCCCTCCCTCATATATATATATATGAAATTATTACTATATAAAGATATAATTTCTTAACACGGGACTTAAAAAATATATAATATATTACAATTTAGAAAGTATTCCTATTTATAACTGGCCCAAATTGGGACCAAATTTTTTTAAAATATTATAGAGGTTATTCTTATATAAAGTATTCCTAAATAAGGGTTTTACTGTATTCCCTTGAATCATTCTTCTCTTTCCAACCAAGAAGTTGATAAAAACAAGGCACTAACCAGTCTCATTTATCAACTAAAACAAAACCGTAATGTACTAGATGTGCATATAATGCTGTGGACACTTGTATGGCAATCATCAAAATTAATGATGGCTTCACCATATTCGTCTCGACAACAGTATCAAGATGGCGAAGATGATACCCAAATTTGCTGAACCAAAATGTATTCGTTAGGATCGACAGTCCTAGATAAAGATTAAGAACTACATTTATAATGTTCTAGGATAAACTTTTCTGCATAAGATGGATACTTTTTGTCGAATGTATGCTCGAAGACACTTTCTGTAAGAGAAGTCTATCCATCCACCATCAACTCTTATTACAAATAAGCACCTTGACTGTCTAAACTGTGTATGCCGATCAACCTAGGCCAAGAAAGAAAAGTTTAAGAGCATGTTAGACGACTAATATAACTGCAAATGCTAATAAAAAAAATAGTCAATATAATGATCAATATCTGTCGGCCAGTGTTGGCCAAGCATTTTGCTAGGTTCCTCGTAAAAACAGCTCAAATCTGAAGTAAACCAGACAACAAGAGCCATTTAGCTCTCAGCATCATTATATTAATAGGGGCCTAGGGGCCAGGGGGCAAAGGACTGAACTATCCAAAACAATACCGAACCATTATAGTTAAAAAACTGCAACAACTACATATTACAAAATCTATCAATTTATCAATTGCTCCATAATGTGGATAAAATATGTTACGTGTATTAATCATTATACTCTCTCTGTTCAAAGTATAAGATCAATTTTGGCTTTTTGAGATCATTTTATGACATTTTCAAATTCCAAACTGATGTGATACATTTAAACTTATTTTAAATTAATAAATCTTGTAATATTAGTATTTTTTGTTAGAAAGTTATCAATATTCATAATTGTATTGACTAATATTAAATGAATTTATATCATTTCTGAGTTTGAAAATAACTTCAATTAATCTCATAGGGGCAAAATTAGTCTTATATTTTGAAGCGAAGGAAGTATGACCTAATTAAACTCTAGTCAGAAGAATTAATGGAAAATAAACTAAGATTTAAACTCCACATTTAAACCACTAAGATCTCTTAAGTATATCAACACCAAGATAGATAAAATACTTCTGCGGGTATGATACATCTACGGCATGAATAAAATAATCAACTTCAATATCAATAGTCTGTAGTCTAAATGACTTGTGGAGACTACATCACTATTTAAAGAGACACAAAACCCTAAAATTACTTGTGGAATAATAAAAGTATTAAACGACTAAAATACCCTTATTAATAATTCCTAATCACTAATTAATGTCCTAAATCCCACTAATAAATAAAATACATAAATCACATCCACTTTTACATTAAACATAAAAAAACTCCAAATAATAATTATAAAAAAAATCCTTCTTTGTTCTTTGACTTGGAGTCCTCGTCATTCTCTTGTTAGAGAAATTCGACCTCGAGTTTTATAATATGATAGAATAATCCATGAACTCCTCTACAACAGAAGAACATTTTGAAACGCTTTTGACAACATCACGCGATAAGGCTCAAATTTTTTTGGAAAGAGAACTAATGAGAGCATTGCTTTTGTATTCAAAGGTGCTAAAAAGAAGTTTTCTGGAACAACGAAATCAACAATGTCAACTTCGATTGGATCAACTTCTCGAATCGTCCTTTCTTCAGTAACGACCAACTTAAAAGTAACTTTAGAGGTTTTCTTAATCTGTTCCTCATACATAATCTCTGGTTCAACTTTTGGAACTTCAAGAATTTCCATGTACACGTCACAACTGTCTGTAACCCCAAAATTTGGAACCTTTTATAGCCCGTAAGTCAATAAGGCCTTTTATAGAAGATGTCATCTTTTAATAAAGAGAGATTATCAAGCATAGAAGAACATATAAAACTCACTTCATATGTAGCCTTTTGAAGTTCTCTTGCTTTAACTTGTTGACATTTCCTTGCTTCAACTTTTCATTGTTCATCTTGATATCGACGTAATTTTTCAAGGTAATCTTATGCATCAATCATATCCCATCTAAGCTCTTTCTTCTTGTGTTTCAAATATCTATGACCACATGTATTATTAAGGTAGTATATTCGGTCACTTTCATCGTCAAAAAACTAAATATACTCTTTTGCTTCAACAATCAATTCTTTAGTGGCTTGAGACAATAAGTTATAAAATAAAAAAATAAAACTTTTTTTTTGATAACTTAAGGGTCTCATTGAAAAAAAAATAAAAAACAGGGGCTAAAGTACGAATGCAGAAAGTGTAGGGGTTTATTTGAAATGATAAAAGGATATAAGTGAAAATTATAGAAACTATGGGCTAAAACTGAAATATTAGATGAAACTGTGGGGAGTAAACTATAATTTTGGTAAAGATATTTGTAAGTTAGATATTATAGTTACCACTCATATCATATTAGACGACGGCAACATACGACAACAATTTCTCTCTTCTACCTTTATTCTTTCTCTTTTTTTTTTGAACAGTGAATCACGATGAACAGTAATTTCGGTTGGCGATGAATAATTTATTTTTTTTTGAAAACCCAAGCTCTCCCCATCAGCACTGGCTTGACACATCATGGGAAACAATAGAGATGAGAGAAGATTTTCAATGCAGGGTGCTTTGGTATCAAGCTTCATTTGATAGACTAACTTAATAAGATGAATATAACAAACCACAAGTGAATGTGTCCTATGAAATAAAAGGATTTGTGGATTGAAATTTGGGTGATGTTGTGTGACCCCTCACCTCACCAGACTTATTGTAATTTAAAGGATTTTAGGAAGGTAAATTCACTTGATAGTGATCATGCTCAGCTAATTTAGACCAAAAATATTCTGACTCCTACTGTCTGAACATTCAAAAACATAGTAAACTTTCATTTAGGAACATTAAATATGGAGATCCAAAACTTTTTCTCCTAATTTACTTAAATTTCTATTCAGCAAGCATGATTGCAACTTTGCTTTATGATTTATAAATGAAAAACATACTTTATATAGCCTTGGGCTATACCTATACAATCAATGACAAAGTCAAAATCTAAAGGAAGGCTAAGATCGACTATCTGAAATCAACCTCTAAACTATCAAGGATATTTACAAAGTATAATAATCACATAAGTAAATCTAGAACAACATAAGTAAAGCTAGAACATTATATTTGGTAATATATAAAAGAAGATTCTTGGGAATGTGATACGGAGGGAACAAGAAAATTAAGAAATTTATAACTATTGTTGTATTGTTATTATTTATATTAAATAAGATATTCTAAGAGTTTTAATTATAGTAGTAGATTTTAATTAGGATATTATTTTCTTTTTATAGTAAGATTTTTTACTTGGTCGTTAAATTGTAGATTTCCTACATAATTCTTTATTTTTTTTCAGATTATTAAATTATTGATTGAAATTTAAGTTTCGAGCTTTTATGTGTTTCTTTAGGGGGATAGGTACTCTTATTCCTTGTTTTCACATGGTCTTACATCAGAATGTCAACTAAGGTAGCCAAATGAGCGCATTGTGGAATGTGGATGTTAAATGGTCATAGCATAATCTCGTTAAGATGATCTTGCTGTGACACTACGCTTAAAAACAACTCAACTAGTTTTAATTGCATCACAACTATTTCATATTCCAAATAAACGTATTTTTACCAACTAAGAAGTTCAAAAAAAAAAAAACTATCCCTACCACACTCCATACCACTTCGTACCATGAAATGTGATGTTTTCTTTCTTCATTTTGTTCCACGTGCCGCATCGACCCACAATTTAAGCAACATTGACCTAGATCATGTTTAATCATGTATATCTATTTTTATTTTATGTTTTGATAGGCATCATGTATATCTATCTTCAGATTGTGACGACCCAAAATATTCGTATTGAGAAGGGTGCTGGGAAAAGGTTAGGGAATAGTGTACCAATATATTATGTATGGTAATACTGATTTTTATACTGGTGCGTAAAGGGGAAAAAAATTAGTAGAAAGAGTTGCAAAAGCGATAATCAAGGCTAATTGGAAAAATCTGGTGGAAAACTGAAGTCATGGGGTGGATCATAGATGTGTGGTCTGTGTGATAGAGGGTGCTTTATGCAGAGAATCCTGAACTTGCATAAGATGGCTATGGATGCATAACGCACCATAGGAGGAATTAAGGATAAGGAGTAGAAGGAGATAGACTTTTTGCTGTTTCGTCTGTTAGAGGTTGAGTTCTCTCAAGATGAGATTACTGGGGAAGAGAAGCGAGTTCAGAACTTTCTCAAATAAGTCTAATTATGCATTCTCTAGGAAAGCAGAGCTGGAGACTTTCCTTCGAAAAGCATTTGGAGGGCATGGGCTCCTCAAAAGATTTCTTTTTAGTCTTGGTTAGCAACTCTTGGTTCTATATCGATCACAACAATTTGAAGTGGAGGCACAAGCTGCAAGTTTAATTTCAAAGAACGGTTGACCCTTGCGCACCCATTAGAAATTCCCACTAGACGCATGGTACACTGTTCATGTTTCACATACTTGCAATGAGAATATCAGGTAAAGCTTTTCAACATAAATACTTTTAAGATGAAACTAAATTCTAACATAAAATAGTTATATGTTTTATTAATTATTCCTGTTATATGCATGCTCTGGCCTCCTTGGCCTTTCTCCAAAGATAAAAAATATATCAAATATCTAACCCATGTAGGAGCATTAGACTGGTGGGCAGTAGCGGAGCTACATGTTGGGATGGGAGTACAATTATCCCTCGAAAAAAGAATTTTAAACCCGATTTAGCATTGAAAATTTTTAATATGGTACCCCCAATTTTAATAAATATGCATCTCTAATCTATAAAACCATCAAAATAAGTACCGCAATTTATAAATGAGTCAAAATAGATACCCCACTTTTCAAGAAAAAGGAAACAAAAACCACCCAACATCGTTGCCTAATTTAATTTTTTCTGTAGTTCCTTGAAAATATTAACAGCCCCCCAATCTCTCCCCCCCCACCCCCCTTCTTTTTATGAAAGTCAAGCTCCACTACTTTTAGCTAATTGCAAAGTTCATTTCTATCCACTTGATGGGGGTAAGGAAAAATAAAATGGCTCAATGAATGCATTGGATACTGTTATTGTGGTTAATGTATAAGTGGATATATGTGGACTCTAAATTACAGAGTGAAGTATAACAAGCATGTCAAGCAGTATGCATATTAGCACCACAAGAACTTATACAATATGTTTGTGTCATGTAGTGGCCTTGAGACTTCAAAATGTTCAATGATCTACCTTTGAAAAAAAAAACTAGTTTTTTATTTTATGTTTAAATTTTGGGCATGGCAATCCCAATATGAGGTCATATAATCAGGAATTGTTCAGGAAGCTTTTACGTTTAGCGTGTGTGTGAGAGTATATATATTAAAAAAATTTATTTAAAAAAAGGGTAAATAGAAGCATACAGTTCGTGTATACCTTTTCTTCATCACTAAGGTTCTTAATTGTTTGCTACAATAATTCTTCTTACAAAAAGGATGGGTAAAATATTCATAAGAAACTGAAAGGAAAAAAGAGCAGCTCAACATAATCTGGTGGAGAAAAGCTGGGTAATTAGATTACCTTAAAACCAGCAGACCACAATATAATAGTCTGAAAACCATTGCATTAAGGATCAAATTGATTACATCACATATGAAAAGCTTACTCAACATTCGTTTATTTTCAAAACTGTAGGGTCACTTCAATCTATCACGACCGATGGTCCATATATGTAAATCAAAGATGCATTGTTCTTATGCACATATTTCGGGTCCAAATTTGGGGATATGAATTCCTGTTTGTGATTTTGCAGAAATACAACCAGGCTCCATCTAACAGGTTTTATAGTACTGCAAATCCATCAAAGACTACAAAGGATCAATTTACGCCACCAATCAAGTTTGTTTTGGTACCAAATTAGGAAAGATGGTGTGCCAAAAAGAAAAAGAAAAAGAAATACTTCATATAGTCATTATCACTGCAAAGATTTATTTTGTTCAGCCAAAGATACACATGCGCACAGAGCAGAAATGTTGAGAACAATTAGTCAACAAAGACAAATTGTGGCCTTACTAAATAAAACTGATGAAGAATAACATGCAAAATGATCTTGCACGTGACATGATTACAGCATGCAAAAAGAACTTTAATATGATTAAATTTCTAGTGAACTTGGCCAATAAAGAAATATTCTCCTTCAAGTAAAATAAATAAAGGAAATATTTCATGAAATATTTGTGCAACTTACCATTATAGAATCAAGTCCACATCCAATTTTATCTTCAGAATGAGGATGATATGGTAGAAGCTTCTCTACCACAATTTTCTCATCTTCCGCTGTAAGAGTTTCTCCATCAAAATACCTAAGGGAAAGAATAGCATTCAATATATCGAAATCATTTGAAAAATCACTCACGAGAGAAGCATAATTTTCAAACATTGCAATATAGAGCAATCAGTATAGGCTAAATTGCACATCCCTTATGAGATCACCAGAAAAATAACCTGTGTGCTCCGGTTTCAATTCTAAACGAGGGGGAGAGACCCTGCCAGTAAAGAACATCTGATGCTACAACACCAGTTAAGTTTTGCACTACATCAACTAACACGGCTTTTCCATCCTCGAGTAATCAAATTTTGCTAAAATGCCAGTGAATTGTTTTGTACCACTACTTATCCCTAATCAAACTACAATCAAGTTTTGAATTAAATTGTGTGTTACATGTGTATGTATTCCTTGAAATATTTTCAATGATGCACCTCTACAGACCAAAGAGAAAAAGAGTAATATTGTTAGAAAGCTGATTTCAATGGCCAAAATATATTAATAAGATGATGAACATTCTTTAAGTAATTACAGATTTAATACCTAGATAATCATACTTTGAAGTTTGCGATAGATGAAGTTTATTAGTGACATAATCTAAGCCAAAAGGCAATAACTCTTGTATTGGGACAAGGGGCAAATGGTTACTAGTTCAACACATGTCAACTTATCCATATATCACACATCAAATTAAATACAGGAAATTATTGCAGAACGCCAGAACCCAAGTTAACTGAGCTCAGACTAAAAACACTTGAACAAAGTCTCCCCAATACCATATAATTTGCACATTACAACCCTAACCATTGATTTCCTTCTGCAACAATCGAAATAGTCCACTTACGTCACAACTATTCTAAGACCACAGTATGTACTTTGGACCTCCCCAGTCCCCATATTAATAAACGTAAATATGAGTGGCGCTTTTAATCAAAATTCATTTCAAATGTTGAAAAGAGTGTTTATTTGGTGATTGGCGTCCCATTACCATCTGAACTGATTCAAATAATAACACACTAGTTTAAAAGGTATAAATTTAAACTCAAGAGTACCTCCCCAAAACAGTTGTATGTTATTAGATGAAATGACACTTTTCCATCATTAACAATACAGAGACCCTATATCACATATCTATATGTATAGATTCTTAAATAATGATTGAGCCCAAAAGTAAATTATTAAATTCCATAAAAGTATTACGAAATTGACACAAAATAACAAAACCCTAAAATCTCAAATGGAATTGTAAAGTGATAATAGGCTCAAAATGGGACCTTTGGGAGTGGAGAATTTCTTTGACGAGTAAAGCTATGGGCTCTATATCTTTGAGTATCTCTTCTTTTTTATCTTTCCATTTCCTAAAATCTGGATCGTCTATCCTCGGGTAACTGGGTGGCTCTTTGGAACTCGGTACCGAGATGTTCACCGCATAGGAAAAGTTCTTGTCCGGCCGGGTCAGCTCGGCGGAGGTGGAACACCGCCGGCGGGTCAGTAAATTGACGGCGACGGCGAGACTTTGGAGCCGGAGCCGGAGCCGGAGCCGGGGTAGGCCTCTTAGAAGCGGGGAGCAACCATCTGTTTTTGCTCGCTCTTTCTTGAATAAAAAAATATATGAAAATTGGACATGAATTTGACATTAAAAATATAAATAAATAAAATTTAAATACAATCATATTTAATTTTCATCTCCAATTTCCATTAGCTCTTCTTGAATTACATTTGGATGTCTCACCAACCATCTTACCAACTCCGAGTAGGTCCACCACGTCTCATCCTGCGTGGAAAGTCTCCAACTTTGACTCGCCCTAACGCACCCCACCACGCCCCACGCCAACCCAACCCCACGCCACCCCACCCCACTCACCAACCCTCACCTGCATCACCAACCCCCTCGCTCACCAGCATTATATAGTATTTGATAATTTAAATTTAAAAAATAAAGGGAGGACTGGGATCTAGTTACAATGACGTGATGTAAAATACTACCCATTAAGTCAAGTCGTGCTTGTGTTCCATGACCCGATTGCATTATCGGGCTTTAGGTGCACTTTGCACGTAGACATAATATATTTGATTGAATTATAGTAGTAATGGAATCGTAGTTTTCAGTTTACCTATAATTTAACTAATGTATGCTAAATACTTTATATACTTTATAACATAAAATTATAAAATGTATCTATAATATTTAAGAAACTAATAAAAAAAATATATCTTTAATTTTAGAATCAAAAAGCACAATTATTGACATAATTTTTTCCCCTAATAGTGAGCTTTAAAAATAATATATCCAATTATTTAATAAATAAATACAGCTTTTCACAAGTTTTATAGTTTTAATTTGCCTACGTTAACTAATCTTTAAAGATTCATTTCGTATAATAGTAATAAAAAAAGTAATCTATAATATTTCTTCGAGTGCAAGATAATTATCATTGTTATAATGTCAATTTCAAAAGACAATTATTACAATGACATTAAATATAGGAGTTATGGATCACAGACGTAAACTTATTATTTAAAGCTTGTTCAAAAAAAAAAGGCATAACCGGAAAACTCATCTATATTACAAAAAAAAAATAAAAAAAAATCTCATTTTTCTTAAAATATTAAGTGATTTAATATTTAAATGCATGCGTGGTTTCATATATTTGATAATTACAAGTTCTACCTACAACCTCCATTTATTCATGTACTAAAATACCCTTCACCAACTCCTCTCTCTCTCTCTCTCCTTTTTATACATCTCGTCTGTGCCAGTCACACCGAATCAGTCTTCCTCCATGGCTCTCTTCCTTCTCTTCATCTCCTTCATCATAATTTTCCTCACATATCAACTCTACCAAAAGCTAAAATTCAAGCTCCCACCCGGCCCACGGCCCTGGCCCGTCGTCGGCAACCTCTACGACATAAAACCGGTGAGGTTCCGATGTTTCAACGACTGGTCCCAGTCTTATGGCCCAATCATATCGGTCTGGTTCGGGTCGACCCTTAACGTTATCGTAAATAACACAGAACTTGCCAAAGAAGTGCTCAAGGAGAATGATCAGCAGTTAGCAGACCGGCACAGGAGCCGATCGGCAGCTAAATTTAGCAGGGAAGGGCAGGATTTGATTTGGGCGGATTACGGGCCTCACTATGTTAAAGTTAGAAAAGTTTGTACGCTTGAGCTGTTTTCTCCTAAGAGGCTTGAAGCTCTCAGGCCCATTAGGGAAGATGAAGTCACGGCTATGGTGGAGTCTATTTATAAAGATTGCACTAATCCAGGTATATATATTTATAGTTTTGATCGGCTTAAAGATAGAAATATTTGGCAAATATAGTTCATTTTCGGTTTATTTCATATTAGTTTGAAAATAGAAATCTTTGGAATGTTTATTTCGGTTAATCAGTCACTGCATAAATTTAAACGGCTGATTGTTTTAAAAATACAAACTTTTCAAAAATTACAACTGCTTTTATAGAAATTTTAATCCATAAATTTTATGAAGTTATATCATATTCATTATTCATACCATCTTTTGTTTGGCATATTTACTCTTAAATACTCCTTTTTATTGTTATTTTTTTTTTTCTTTTATGAGATTTCCTTGGACAAAAAAATGTTTAAATGTATGGTTGATAGTTATGTGTAAAATAAAAATGAATAATCCAATCAGACTTTAATTTTGATATATATATATATATATATATATATATATATATATATATATGAATACATATAAATTATATGTGTGTTTGTGTGTTATGGGTCATGTGAGTTGTTGGGTTGGTAAACCACAATGGAACCTAAAGTTATAATGATAATAATAATAAATTGGAATAATTAAAAAGCATTTTTACAGCTTCTAGCTCATTCTTTTTAGGACGATGAACCCAATTGGACCTAAAGTTATCTTAATGGTGTCAAACTACAAATTTATCCCTTTTCAAAACAAATAAATTCAATATATTAATGACATTGATTCAACCCCATTAAGTTTGGACAGGCAGGAAGTCTCTATTGTGGAAATAATGGATCTGGTTAGGGTGAAGTTTTCAGTAAGTTCTATAACTTATTATTGCATTCGGTATAGAAAAAATTGTATTAATAAGTTCTATAACTTTTTATTGCAATGGTTAATGCCAACATTTTCTATATCCAATGCAATGCAAAGTTATATCTAGGGTTAAGTTGGTGCCAACTTTTCACCCTAACCGGATCTGAAAACAACATAGTTGGCTCTATTAGTAACCCTTAATAGAGAGTATGATATTGTGCATTTTAGTTAATTTTTAGGGGAAAAAGTGTTATTGTTCCTCATAAATAAGTTGTACAAATGAATTTTTTTTACATATATTTTGTACATCTCTCATGGCAGTATGCCCATTATTAGGAAAAATGGTCGAAAAATAATATTTATGGAGTTAATTTTAAGTAACAGGCATACATGTAGTATTTGTTTTCTATTTTTCTATGAACCAACTGATAAAAATAAATTTTTGGACGATTTGTTTTTTAAAAAAAAGTTTTAGCTTCTTCTGTTCTGTGTAACGGATGAAAATTAATTTAATCTGAAGATCTTAAATGTATATATGAAGGCTGGTGATATATCATGGAGTATACGTTTGAGAAATTCTCTGGACTAAAGGAGTCAAACTGTAAATTGGATCTTTTACTTGTACCAAAGTGGAGGATTTATCAGGAGTCAGTATAAAGACAAGCAGTACAAACCATGTTCCACTTCACGGACAAAAATTAGTTACACAATAGTAGTGCGAATAACTAAGTAGAGGTTCAAGGTTAGTTATCATATTTGTTTATTCAGATGACATTTGAAGTTGTGTGATTTAGTTTAGAAGCGCAAGTCATTTACACTATGTCCTAGGTCAATGACAACTATGCCCAAGCCCAAAATAGCTGAGACTCCTATGGGCTTTAATCGTATTCAGATGTTGAAATTTTAATTGCGCCTAAGATTCCATTCTACTCCATATGCCATCCATGAACAATCGACTGTTAGGTGTTTTGAAACATGACACGAGACAACGTTTGTATGCACAGATAACATGGGGAAGAGTTTTCTAGTGAGGCAGTATCTAGGAGCAGTAGCATTCAATAACATCACCAGGCTTGCTTTTGGGAAGCGATTTGTGAATTCCGAGGGCGTGATGGATGAGCAAGGCAAAGAGTTCAAGGCTATTGTTGCAAATGGCCTGAAACTTGGTGCCTCTCTTGCAATGGCCGAGCACATCCCATGGCTCCGATGGTTGTTTCCACTCGAGGAGGAGGCATTCGCCAAGCATGGAGCACGTAGGGATAATCTCACCCGAGCTATCATGGAGGAACACACCCTTACTCGCCAAAAGACTGGTGGCACCAAGCAACATTTTGTTGATGCATTGCTTACCGTTCAAAGTAAATATGACCTTAGCGAGGACACCATAATTGGTTTACTTTGGGTATATTTCTTACTTTTTCAATTATTTCTAGTTCTATGACCTTTTTTCTCTACTTCATTTTTCTTCTAAATTTTCATTGTTAAATATTTGAACTCTTCTAAGCTTGCACCATCCTAGAAATCCAGGAGGGGTGGCTGCCAATAAGTCGAGGATTCTTAAATCGGAGTAAACAGGCCCACTATCTAACTTTGGGATGTGTAGTTATTATTAAATCGTAAAAAGAGTATATACAATGACACTGGCTGTTGGGCCCTTAATTTCAATTTGACTATAAGCAACTAAAAAATGCTCTCATGAGATTATGAACATATGATTGGAGGCTAAAGCTGATAATTATTTTATGTTAAATGAAACAGGATATGATCACAGCAGGAATGGACACAACTGCAATCTCAGTTGAATGGGGAATAGCTGAGCTGATTAAGAACCCTAGGGTCCAAGAAAAAGCCCAAGAGGAGCTTGACCGTGTGATTGGATATGAACGTGTTTTAACTGAATCAGACTTTTTGAATCTCCCCTACCTTCAATCGGTGGCAAAAGAGGCACTGCGGTTACACCCCCCAACCCCATTGATGCTCCCTCACCGTGCCAATGCCAATGTCAAGGTTGGTGGCTATGACATCCCTAAGGGCTCCAACGTGCATGTAAACGTCTGGGCCGTGGCCCGTGACCCAGCCATGTGGAAAAGCCCGTTGGAATTCCGGCCCGAACGGTTCTTAGAGGAGGATGTTGATATGAAGGGACATGATTTTCGCCTACTACCATTTGGAGCTGGAAGAAGAGTTTGTCCTGGGGCACAATTAGGGATCAACTTGGTGACATCTATGTTGGGCCACCTTTTGCACCATTATTCGTGGGCCCCACCTAATGGGCTGGGCCCAAAAGAGATTGATATGGCAGAGAGCCCTGGATTGGTCACATACATGAGGAACCCACTACAGGCTGTCCCCACGCCAAGGTTGCCAAGAGAGCTGTATAAGCGAGTGGCTGTGGATATGTAAGTTATTAATGGATTTGATTTTAGTAGCATGTCTCTGGGTTTGCCCATATTGTATAATGAATCAGACTATAAATTGTATTGGCTTGGTTTTTGATTTCAAGCTATTGAATTCCTCACAAAAGCATGATTCCAATATCAGCATATCTTGTTTATGTTCTGTATAGGAGGTGTGACATTTGGCTAACTGAAAAGATATAGTACTTGATCTTGGGGTACTCTGACCCTCGGTTGTGTATTTTATTTTCCTAGTTAATAAGTGCAGTTTTATACTTGTGTCCAGTCATTCCATACATCAAGGTGATTTTTGATGATTGTACTTCATTTTTGATAATTTCCATTAGATTTTAGATTTGTCAACATTTATTTGTTTCGATGTAACAATAAAATGTTATTTGTAACATGTAATTTTCTTTGGTTGGTTAATTAGTCACGTTTTATTAATGAAATGGGTTGAATTGGTATTAGTCTGAATACAACAAAATCATTCTATTAGATTGGATAAGCACATTTGATCTATTAAGTTTCATTAAATATTATTCTTTGTTTTAAAATTAGAAATACATTTGTAAGACGATTTTTAAGGATAATTTTATGTTCTCAACTATAACCTTAATATTAACTATGAATTCATGATTTGATATCAAAAATTATATTGAAGATCGTAGAGTTTATGAATCGTAGAGTTTACCAATCGTTGAGTCAGTCTAGTCAAATACTCTACGATCAACATGAAACCCTACGATTAGAAAAATCGTAGAGTATATCAGCTCTGACGATGAACTGACAATGTCAAGACTCGTAGAGTGAAGATCCTAAGATAGTTGTTGAATATCTTAAGATTAAAAATAAGATTAGATCGAATTGTGTCTAACAACTAGTTCAACAAAGTGACAACAATCCATGTGAATGTCACTGAAGTAACTGAAAGTAACAATCCATGTGACACATAACAACCGAAAGTAAGCCGACACATACTCTCTAAAAGTAGAGGTCTTCTAGGATCGGAGTATTAAATGAGCAATGACAACTTTCCAACAGGAAAATCTCAAGGACGTCTATAAAAGGCACACAAATTCAATCCAACAGTAACGATCAAGAAACATACAAGTTGAATCGCAGCTCAAATCTAAAGAATTCTACTCTACAATCTAGAACGACTTTTTTTGTTGCCAAGTCTTTCATCACTAAACTTAAAGCCACTTTGTAACACCTCCAAATCACTCGTTCTATTTGTGATTGTTTAGGTTTTAGTGACCATCTGTAACCAAGTTTAAGTGACTTGAAGGGTTCTATGTGAACCGGTCTAAGTGACTTGTGTAACTATTCTTCGTAAACAGATCTTGGTGATTGCACATCTTTAGTGGATTATACCTACTCGAAGAGTAGAAAAATGAACAAAGAGATCTTTGTGCTATGAATCACTTAAAATTCTCTATCTTCTTTACTTTCTGCATTTACATTTCTGTAAAGTATTTAATTTGTTTGCGACTTAATTTCACTGATTCGATAAATTCAGAATTGCGAATTCTTTTAAATCTTTGAAGAAGATTTTCATAATATTATTCTGTTGTGCATAGTTAAATTAGCCTGCTTAATTTATAAGCTAGTAATAATTCTTTAATTTTTTTTTAAAGATCTATCAACCACCTCTTTTAGATCTTAGTGCCTTTGGGATACAACACAATCTACTCCCAAGTAAAGTTGTAAAATGAGCAAACAGTTCGAACTCGATTCGTACTCGCTCGACTAAAAGTTCGACTCGAAATATAAATGAGTCAAATATGAGCACATTTTAAAGTTCGATAAATTACTCGAACCTCCTCAAATTATAATTTACTATTGATACTCGGATCATATTTGTTAAAAAAGTCCAAACTGCTCGGGCTCGATTCGGAATCGTATTCGACTCGGTAGCTAAATAAGCCTCAATCAAATCTTATTTTATACTCGATAAATTTTGTGAACCAAATATGAACTTAATACTCGAATCGACTCGGTTCGTTTACACCCTTACTCCCAAGACGTCTGCTACTCAACCTAATAAATGAGCCATGAAATATACCTTCTGTAAGACCCCAACTTTTATAAATAAAGATGAATTTTCTATAAATATCATTTTTGAATATTATGAAGTTAATTTGATATAATGTTATAGTTGTGGGTAATATTTATAAATTTTGCAAAGTAAGTAAGTTGTTATAAAATATTCGTTTGGTCGGGGAATATTCTTTTTGTCGGGGAATATTCGTACGACGGCACAATCATTGGTGGACCCCACAACGGAATTATTGTCGGATTGAGAAAACGACAAAATTATCTTTCTATAAAAATAACAGCTGAGGTATTACGTTAAAATCGTTAAAACTGTTGAACTACTTGGTAGTAAAAGTACAATAATACGCGTGGTTGCATAGTAGCACACGGTATTGATTATTGATGCTTACGTGAGAAGTCACTCAACTATACTCAATTATTGCTACAGTAATTGCTGCATCATATCTCTTAAATTATTGTCATAGTATCATCTGTTATATTATTGAGACGTTGTGGTAAGTTTGGTTATTTTATGGGGGGCCATATGTCATCATTTAAGAGTCTCTTCGTCAATAGTAATTACCGTCGTCAATAGTAATTACCGTCGTCAATAGTATTTACCTTGGTCAGTAGTAATTACCTTCGTCAATAGTATTTACCTTGGTCAATAGTAATTACCTTCGTCAATAGTATTTACCTTGGTCAATAGTATTTACCTTGGTCAATAGTAATTACCTTCGTCAATAGTATTTACCTTGGTCAATAGTAATTACTTTCGTCAATAGTAGTTGTCCCTTCAATATTACCAAGAGTCATTTGACCCTTCGTTAAGATCAAGAGTCATTTGACCCTTCGTTAAGACCAAGAGCCACCCTCAGTTTTTCTATAAATAGAGGCCTAGGGCTTCATTATTTTTCACGAATTCATTTAAGCTATAGAGAGAGAAAGTATAGAGAGAATAAGAGAGAGAGAGAGACTAAAAGTATTCTGCTACATCACTTTTCTAATATCCAGTTCTTTTAAGGTAGGGAATATTATTTCTTTTATATTCATGAAGAGAACTTCTGTTATTCCATTTGTTATTATTCTGTTGGAATAACCAGTATACGCTGTCTACCCTATACTTGGTGACATTCTTCTATTATTCTGTTGGAACATCCTGTCTGTGTGTTTTACACCGGACCTGGTTCCGTTTATTATTCTGTTGGAACATCCTGTCTGTGTGTTTTACACCGGACCTGGTTCCGTTTTATTATTATTCTGTTGGAATATCCTGTCTGTGTGTTTTACACCGGACCTGGTTCCATTATTTATTATTCTGTTGGAATATCCTGTCTGTGCGTTTACGCCGGACCTGGTTCCATTATTTATTATTCTGTTAGAATAACCTGTCTGTGCGGTCTATCGCATGCATGGTGATTTCTTTTGTTATTCCATTCTTTATTATACTCAGTTGGTTAAGTTTTGACTTCTATACTCCATGAAATTTGTGGAATATCCTTGATAATTGCGGTTCATCCAGTATCCTTTTATGAAAATATTCTTTAAGCATTCTTGAATTTTACTCCACAATGCAGTATCATGTTGACAATTTGAACGTTGTTAATTCCTGGATAAATTAATTATTGAACTTGTTTTATTGAATTCTTATATCATTGTCATCATCCTCATGTTTATAAAATGTTGAAAGTCATCTGTGGCCTGTATTGCATAGATGGACTTGGTATGATTATGACCAGGGATTATTCGGTATAATCATGACCGTAATGTTACAAATGATGTGGTAAAAGTCCTCATTGGCCCGTAGTGCATTGATGGACAGTTGTTGGCATGATCATGACCATTAATGAATACACGAATATCCTTGGCCGTAGTGCAGGGGTGATTCGATGATGTGGATTATTTTATTAAGCTGAGTCTCAGCGATTACAGTGTTGAAAAACTTTTTAAATCATAAAAGATAGTAGAGTTTATTTTCTACTTGACTCTTTTAATGGATTGCTTGTTCCGCTACAGTTAAACTTGATGTCTATTATATTTTATCAGTTTAACATTGTTGAAGGCTAATGATAATTTATTCTGCATTATCTTAGTCATAATATTTCTTACTGGGCTAGTTGAGCTCACCCTTTCTTTCACTGTTCTCTTCAGGAAATGAGAACGTAGCTGGGACAAGTCGGGGTACGGAGTGATGGTCCGAATGATAGTATTAGTTAGTAGTCCTCACTATTCTATGTAATGGTGTGTTAATAAATGTAATGAGGACTCCTTTTGAGTATGAATACTCTCTAGAAGATAATATTTGTATTCAAACTCACAGTTTATGTTTTGTCGTATTGTACACGACAGATGTATTAATCAGTTGTATTTGTATTCTGTACTATGTATCTGACGACCCAAGATGGGTGATGTATACCTAATTTTGGGGGCGTCACAGTTGGTATCAGAGCTTAGGGATATGATCCATGGCTAAGATGTGAGAATAGAACTAGGAGGGGAGAGACGGGGAATTCCTTCGCTAGTATGGCATACCTAAGTTTATTTGCATGGTATTTAATTGGTCGGTCATAATATAAGGAAAATATATGACATATCAATTAATTTTTTTTTGTGACAGTATCTGAAAATGGCATCTGAGAATGTTGAGAATAGCAATGGAGCACAGACGACTGTTGATTCACCACATATCAATAATCAGGATAATGTGCATCAGGAAGGTGTCAATCCTCATGCAAACAACAACACTGACCAAATGATGAATGATCAAATGTTCAGAGGCTTTATGCAATTCATGCAACAACAGGTGAAAGCGGCTCCTGTCCACAACGTAGGTGGAAATACTGGAAACTCTCAGGCGGTCACCGCTAAACAGTTTAAGGAGCTGGGACCACCGGAGTTTAAGGGAGAACCCAAACCACTTGTAGCTGAAACATGGATAAAGCAGATCACCAAGATATTTGATGTCTTGGGTTGCTCCGAGGAGCAAAAGGTTCCCTTTGCCGCCTTTATGTTGCGAGGAGAGGCAGATTACTGGTGGGAATCGATAAAGCGTACTCAACCTGCCGCACTGAAGATGTCTTGGGAGAAGTTTCAAGATCTGTTTAACGACAAATACTTTCCCGAGAGTATTCGTCACATGAAGGAGGTGGAGTTCATCAAATTGGAGCAGAATAATATGACCGTGTCGCAGTACGAGGCAAAATTTGCGGAGTTATCCCGGTTTGCGTCCCACCTGGTGGATAATGAAGAAAGAATGACGCGGATGTTTTTAAGAGGTTTGAAGCCGGAGATACGTCAACATCTTGTTTCTCATAAACTGTGTTTGTATTCAGATGTTGTAAATAGGGCTCAGTTGGTGGAGCGCGATAACGAGACAACGCAACCAAAAGAGAGCAGCCGGCAAAATGATAATACCAGTGAGAGCAGTCATCGAAGCGGTGACAACAAGCGTGGAGGGAATCAACAGGCCAGAAATGGTAACCACTTCGGTGGTAATCAGGGCCAAAACAATAAGAATGGACATTTCAAGAAGAGGAGATTCAACAATGACGGAAAGACGTCAGCACCAGCACCTGTCGTTAAGGAAGGAGAACGACCACCTATCATATGTTTCAAATGCGGAGGGGAGGGACACATCAGTCCAAACTGCGCGATGCCGTCCAAAGCATGTTATAATTGTGGAAGAGAAGGTCATTTAGCCCGATTTTGTCGTTTACCGAAAACAAATTCAGCTAGGATGGAGGCACCAAAAGCCGTCCCAGAAAAGTCAAAACCGGTTGTGCAAGGGAGAGCGTTTGTTGTGAACTCCCAGAGAGCAAGGAACCCGAATGAGGTCATCACGGGTAAGCTTATCATAAACTCTAAAGAAGTTTATACTTTATTTGATACCGGTTCAACCCATTCTTTTATTTCTCCTACTTGCGCTCATCGATTAAATTTGATTCCGGAGAAATTAGACTTTGACTTATCTGTGGAAACTCCGTTGGGAGAAACCTTCATTACCTCCACTGGTTATAAGTCTTGTTTGGTTCAAGTTGGTACCCACACATTACCTATCGATCTGATTTCATTAAAAATACTTGCATTTGACGTGATTCTAGGGATTGATTGGTTAACTACTCATTATGCAAAAATTGATTGTTTTCGTAAGGTTGTTAGCTTTCATATTCCTAATCGACCTATTATGCGAATTCAAGCAACCAAACCATTAAAATCAATCGCTGTCATCTCAAGCCATAAAGCTATTCGTTTATTGAAAAACGGATGTCAAGCTTTCTTAGCTCATGTCACAGATCTAAACAAAAATACGTCAGCTTTGAATGATATTTCTGTTGTTAATAAATTTCCTGACGTATTTCCCGAAGAACTTCCTGGCCTACCCCCAGAGCGTGAAATTGAATTTTGTATCGACCTTGAACCCGGTACAAAACCCATTTCCAAAGCCCCATATCGAATGGCTCCTATTGAACTTCAGGAGTTAAAGACCCAACTGCAGGAATTGTTAGACATTGGTTTTATTCGTCCTAGTACTTCTCCTTGGGGTGCTCCTGTTCTGTTCGTGAAGAAGAAAGATGGGAGTATGCGACTTTGTATTGATTATCGGGAGTTGAATCATGTCACCATCAAAAATAGGTACCCATTGCCACGTATTGATGACCTGTTTGACCAGTTGCAAGGAGCACAATTCTTTTCAAAGATCGATCTTCGTTCTGGATATCATCAGCTGAAGGTTAGAACTGAGGATATTCCAAAGACTGCCTTCAGAACTCGGTATGGGCATTATGAATTCTTAGTTATGTCTTTTGGATTGACTAATGCTCCTGCTGCCTTCATGGATATGATGAACAGGGTATTTAAGGAATATTTGGATCACTTTGTGGTCGTCTTTATCGATGACATCCTTGTTTATTCCAAAAGCCGTGAAGATCATGAGCAACACTTGAGGCTGGTACTCCAAAAGCTTCGTGAATACAAACTTTATGCCAAGTTGAAGAAATGCGAGTTCTGGCTGGAAGAGGTAGCATTCCTTGGGCACGTAGTATCAAGTCGTGGAATATCGGTTGACCCGGCAAAGATTGAAGCTATTCAAAGCTGGGAGCAACCTAAATCAGTAACCGAAGTACGTAGCTTTCTTGGTTTAGCTGGTTATTATCGGAGATTCGTGGAAGGATTTTCTCGAATCGCTACTCCATTAACTCAGCTGACTCGAAAAGATACAAAGTTCGGTTGGAGCGAAGAATGTGAGCAGAGTTTTCAAGAACTCAAGAGGAGACTCATTTCAGCACCTGTTCTAACAATACCATCTGGCTCGGAGGGATTTGTCATCTACAGTGATGCTTCGAGCAAAGGGTTGGGATGTGTTCTCATGCAACATGGAAAAGTCATAGCCTATGCATCAAGACAACTCAAGGAATATGAGAGGAATTATCCTACTCATGATCTAGAGTTGGCAGCTGTTGTCTTTGCACTTAAAATTTGGAGGCATTACTTGTATGGGGAGAAGGTGGAGATCTTTACGGATCATAAAAGTCTCAAATATTTCTTCACTCAAAAGGAACTCAACATGCGACAACGACGTTGGCTTGAACTGTTGAAAGATTATGATCATACCATTCAATACCATCCTGAAAAGCGAACGTGGTAGCTGACGCATTGAGTAGAAGATCATATGCAAGTACGAGTGCGATATTGTCAACACAAAGACCCATTTTGTGTGATTTGCAAAGGATGGAGATAGAGTTAAAGACTCCAGGGACCCATGTGATGATGGCGAATATACGAGTAGAACCGACTTTAATCGATAAAGTTAAAGCTGCTCAAGCTACAGACCTGGAGCTGATGCGTATGAAAAAGAAAGTGCAAGAAGGTGCTATACCGGAAGCAAGAATCGATGAAGAAGGAATACTTCGAGTCAACTCCAGACTTTGTGTTCCTAACAACCCTGATTTAAAGTATGAAATCATGATGGAGGCGCACAACACACCGTTTGCAATCCATCCTGGAAGTACCAAAATGTATCATGATCTTCGTCATACATTTTGGTGGAGCAATATGAAGAGAGAGATAGCGTTGTTTATCTCAAGGTGTCTAACTTGTCAACGAGTCAAAGCGGAGCATCAAGTACCAAAAGGTCCATTGCAACCACTTGAAATTCCAGAATGGAAGTGGGAGCACATTACCATGGATTTCGTTACCGGTCTTCCTAGGGTTTCTCAAGGTATTGATGCGATTTGGGTCATTGTTGATAGATTGACCAAGTCTGCTCATTTCTTACCGATACGAGAAACTTATACACTTGAACGTCTTGCTCGTATGTACATAAACGAGATTGTAAGACTGCATGGTATGCCAGTATCCATAGTTTCTGACCGAGACCCAAGATTCACTTCACGATTTTGGGTTAGTTTACAAAAAGCTATGGGCACGGAGTTACGATTTAGTTCAGCATATCATCCTCAGACGGACGGACAATCAGAGAGGACTATTCAAACTCTTGAAGATCTATTAAGACTCTGTGTCTTTGACTTCAAAGGAAGTTGGGACAAGTTCTTACCATTGGTGGAGTTTTCCTACAACAACAGTTATCAAGCAAGTATTGGCATGGCTCCATTCGAAGCATTGTATGGAAGAAAATGTCGTTCTCCAGTATGCTGGGATGAGGTGGGCGAAGCAACGTTGTTGGGACCGGAGTTGGTACGTATGACTACAGAAAAGATTCAAACGATCCGACAACGTATAAAAACCTCACAAGATCGACAAAAGAGTTATGCTGATCTTCATCGAAAGGACGTGGAATTTGATGTAGGAGATCATGTGTTCTTACGTGTTGCTCCATGGAAAGGAGTTACGAGATTTGGAAAGAGAGGAAAGCTCAATCCTCGATTCATCGGTCCATTTTTAATCCTCGATCGAGTAGGAACTGTGGCTTATAGACTCGCTTTACCGCCAAGTATGTCTCGTGTTCATAACGTTTTCCACATATCCATGTTACGCAAATATGTGGAAGACCCGAACCACATTATTGAGTTAGAACCGGACGAAATAGCGGAGGATTTGACGTATGAAGAAGTTCCTGTTCAAATCTTGGATAAGAAGGAACATATTCTACGCTCCAAGGTTATACCTCAAGTAAAAGTTTTGTGGAGAAACCACGATGTTGAGGAAATGACTTGGGAGTTAGAATCAGAAATGAAATCAAGGTATCCTTACCTCTTCGACATACCAGGTACGTACCCTAATTTCGAGGGCGAAATTTCATAAGAAGGGGAGGTTGTAAGACCCCAACTTTTATAAATAAAGATGAATTTTCTATAAATATCATTTTTGAATATTATGGAGTTAATTTGATATAATGTTATAGTTGTGGGTAATATTTATAAATTTTGCAAAGTAAGCAAGTTGTTATAAAATATTCGTTTGGTCGGGGAATATTCTTTTTGTCGAGGAATATTCGTACGACGGCACAATCATTGGTGGACCCCACAACGGAATTATTGTCGGATTGAGAAAACGACAAAATTATCTTTCTATAAAAATAACAGCTGAGGTATTACGTTAAAATCGTTAAAACTGTTGAACTACTTGGTAGTAAAAGTACAGTAATACGCGTGGTTGCATAGTAGCACACGGTATTGATTATTGATGCTTACGTGAGAAGTCACTCAGCTATACTCAATTATTGCTACAGTAATTGCTGCATCATATCTCTTAAATTATTGTCATAGTATCATCTGTTATATTATTGAGACGTTGTGGTAAGTTTGGTTATTTTATGGGGGGCCATATGTCATCATCTAAGAGTCTCTTCGTCAATAGTAATTACCTTCGTCAATAGTAATTACCGTCGTCAATAGTATTTACCTTGGTCAATAGTAATTACCTTCGTCAATAGTATTTACCTTAGTCAATAGTAATTACCTTCGTCAATAGTATTTACCTTGGTCAATAGTATTTACCTTGGTCAATAGTATTTACCTTGGTCAATAGTAATTACCTTCGTCAATAGTATTTACCTTGGTCAATAGTAATTACTTTCGTCAATAGTAGTTGTCCCTTCAATATTACCAAGAGTCATTTGACCATTCGTTAAGACCAAGAGTCATTTGACCCTTCGTTAAGACCAAGAGCCACCCTCAGTTTTTCTATAAATAGAGGCCTAGGGCTTCATTATTTTTCACGAATTCATTCAAGCTATAGAGAGAGAAAGTATAGAGAGAATAAGAGAGAGAGAGACTAAAAGTATTCTGCTACATCACTTTTCTAATATCCAGTTCTTTTAAGGTAGGGAATATTATTTCTTTTATATTCATGAAGAGAACTTCTGTTATTCCATTTGTTATTATTCTGTTGGAATAACCAGTATACGCGGTCTACCCTATACTTGGTGACATTCTTCTATTATTCTGTTGGAACATCCTGTCTGTGTGTTTTACACCGGACCTGGTTCCGTTTATTATTCTGTTGGAACATCCTGTCTGTGTGTTTTACACCGGACCTGGTTCCGTTTTATTATTATTCTGTTGGAATATCCTGTCTGTGTGTTTTACACCGGACCTGGTTCCATTATTTATTATTCTGTCGGAATATCCTGTCTGTGCGTTTACGCCGGACCTGGTTCCATTATTTATTATTCTGTTGGAATAACCTGTCTGTGCGGTCTATCGCATGCATGGTGATTTCTTTTGTTATTCCATTCTTTATTATACTCAGTTGGTTAAGTTTTGACTTCTATACTCCATGAAATTTGTGGAATATCCTTGATAATTGCGTTCATCCAGTATCCTTTCATGAAAATATTCTTTAAGCATTCTTGAATTTTACTCCACAATGCAGTATCATGTTGACAATTTGGACGTTGTTAATTCCTGGATAAATTAATTATTGAACTTGTTTTATTGAATTCTTATATCATTGTCATCATCCTCATGTTTATAAAATGTTGAAAGTCATCTGTGGCCTGTATTGCATAGATGGACTTGGTATGATTATGACCAGGGATTATTCGGTATAATCATGACCGTAATGTTACAAATGATGTGGTAAAAGTCCTCATTGGCCCGTAGTGCATTGATGGACAGTTGTTGGCATGATCATGACCATTAATGAATACACGAATATCCTTGGCCGTAGTGCAGGGGTGATTCGATGATGTGGATTATTTTATTAAGCTGAGTCTCAGCGATTACAGTGTTGAAAAACTTTTTAAATCATAAAAGATAGTAGAGTTTATTTTCTACTTGACTCTTTTAATGGATTGCTTGTTCCGCTACAGTTAAACTTGATGTCTATTATATTTTATCAGTTTAACATTGTTGAAGGCTAATGATAATTTATTCTGCATTATCTTAGTCATAATATTTCTTACTGGGCTAGTTGAGCTCACCCTTTCTTTCACTGTTCTCTTCAGGAAATGAGAACGTAGCTGGGACAAGTCGGGGTACGGAGTGATGGTCCGAATGATAGTATTAGTTAGTAGTCCTCACTATTCTATGTAATGGTGTGTTAATAAATGTAATGAGGACTCCTTTTGAGTATGAATACTCTCTAGAAGATAATATTTGTATTCAAACTCACAGTTTATGTTTTGTCGTATTGTACACGACAGATGTATTAATCAGTTGTATTTGTATTCTGTACTATGTATCTGACGACCCAAGATGGGTGATGTATACCTAATTTTGGGGGCGTCACACCTTCGCTGCAAGTATTCGTAATAATAAATTATTTATATAATTATATATGTATTAGACCGTACCATTGCAACTACTCTCAACAAAAATCTACATAATTTCATCACAATATACCATAATTTTATGTAAACTTGATAGGGTAGTGAAATTGTACGATCCATCCCACATCAATTCATCCGACCCAATAAGTATGTTGGACCACCTCCTTACCTAAAAGGTTAACCTATTAGGTTGAGGCTTTAACATACTTATTAACCCATCTACACTCTTGAATTTATCCAATGTGGGATTCATGTGAAATACCCCAACAATCTCCACCTTTCACTTAAATACACATCACAAATATCATACTAGAATATTCTATTCTTATCATTAAGCACACCTTTGATTCCTTCA
Source organism: Panax notoginseng (assembly GCA_016801055.1). Taxonomy (NCBI): domain Eukaryota; kingdom Viridiplantae; phylum Streptophyta; class Magnoliopsida; order Apiales; family Araliaceae; genus Panax; species Panax notoginseng. Next base: position 227,800,643 of record CM029012.1, on the reverse strand, counting down.
AGAGCTCTCTGCGAACAAAGACGAACCGAACCACATGATTCGCGAACATGTTTGATCGAGCAATTGAACGGAACACAATGTGCGAACTCAACTCGACTCGACTAGGTGAGCAAGTTGAACTCGAACGAACCAAACTCGAACTGATTTGCGGTTCTTTTGCAGCGCCCATCTAAAGGATCCTCTACCTTTAACCTGCTCCTTGGAAGAAAGAAGAAAACAGGTTGAACAAATAGTTATAATGTACCAAATGAGGCAAAACCAACAAAAGAGAAATGCAACTCCACATATTAATATTCCCTTGAATCATTCTTCTCCTTCAAAGTTCAAACCAAGAAGCTAATAAAGACAAGGCACCAGCCATCATTTATCAACTACAACAAAATGTATTCATTAGGATAGACGACACTATTAAGATGGCGAAGATGATACCCAAATTTGCTGAACCAAAATGTATTCATTAGGATCGACAATCCTAGATAAAGATTAAGAACTACGTTTATAATGTTCTCGGAAAAACTTTTCTGCATAAGATGGATACTTTTGTCGAATGTATGCTCGAAGACACTTTTGGTAAGAGAAGTCTATCCATCCACCATCGGTTCTTATTACAAATAAGCACCTTGACCGTCTAAACTGTGGATGCCGATCAACCTAGGACAAGAAAGAAAAGTTTAAGAGCATGTCAGTCGACTAATATAAGTATATAACTGCAAATGCTAATAAAAAAATAGTCAATATAATGATCAAAATCTGTCAGCCAGTGTTGGCAAAGCATTTTGCTAGGTTCCTCATAAAAACAGCTCAAATCTAAAGTAAACCAGACAACAAGAGCCCTTTAGCTCTCAACATCATTATATTAATAGGGGCCTAGGGGGTAAAGGACTGAACTATCCAAAACAATACTGAACCATCGGATCCGGATTTCTCTGTGAGGATCTTGTGAGGGTTTTAATGTGGGGTTGACAACACATTAAAAAGAAGATCCAATAGCTCACAACTATTTTCCTTGTCTGTGTATCAAAACGACGTCGTTTTGATAAGAATTTTTTTTTACAAGTTGACAAAAAATTGGAAGCCACCAAACGCCGTTTACTTTTACCAAACAAACGAAGTAAAGTAAAAAGAGTACATTTAAAATAGTATTTGAGTTGTGATGGTGATTGTCTCCGTTGAGCAGTGGATTAAGAGAGGTAAAGTAAAACGATTATTAATAATAAAAAAAGATATAAAGAAATATGTAAATAATAATAATTGATAGGTCTAGAATATTTTTTAGGTTGACCCAGACGGCCCAATGGTTAGAGTAAATAATAATAATATTTTCAATGGTGAAAGTAAATTTTTTTTATGGAACAGATAAATACAAATTATAATAATAATAATAAATAATAATATAAATAAACAAACAAAAACAATAATAAACGAAAAATAACTAAAGTCACATTGAAAACATTAACGATAATTATAACCGATATATTTATTTATTTTTGAGCCAAGTTTATATTTATCCTAATATTAATAGCAAGCTAAGTTATTAAATATAAAAAAAATCATATACAGAATAATCAAGAAATTTAAAATAATTATATGTAAAAATAAACGGTGTTTGGTGACTTTAAATTTTTTATCAACTTGTAAAAAAAATTCCTATCAAAACAACATCGTTTTGATACACAAATAAAAAAAAGAGTTCTGAGCCATTGGATCTCCTTTTTAATGTGTTGTCAACCCCACAGCAAAACCCTCACAAGATTCTCACAGAAAAATCCTCATAGAGGATCCGGATCCTGAACCATCATAGTTAAAAAACTGCAACGACGACGTATTACAAAATCTATCAATTCATCAATTGCCCCATAAAGTGGATAAAAAATGTTACGTGTATTAATCATTGTACTCTCTGATCAAAATATAAGATCAATTTTGGCTTTTTGAGATTATTTTACGACATTTTCAAATTCCAAATTGACGTGATACATTTAAATTTATTTTAAAATAATAAATCTTGTAATATTAGTATTTTTTGTTAGAAAGTTATCAATATTCATAATTGTATTGACTAATATTAAATGAATTTATATCATTTTTGAATTTGAAAATAACTTCAATTAATCTCATAGGGGCAAAATTAGTCTTATATTTTATAGATTAACTACACATAAATGTTAATTAATGTACTCGCTTGACACATCATAGAGAGATGAAAAGATTAACTAAACATAAATGTTCATTTGATAAACTAACCTCACTAATAAGATGAAAATAACAAACCACATGTGAGTGTGTCCTATGAGAAAGAAGGATTTGTGACTTGAAATTTGGGTGATGTTGTGTGACCCCTCACCCAGACTTATTGTAATTTAAAGGCTTTTAGGAAGGTAAATTCACTTGATAAGTTATCATGCTGGTCTAATTTAATTTAGACCGGAAATATTCTGTGACTCCTACTGTCTGAACATTCAAAACATAGTACACTTTCATTTTGGAACATTAAATATGGAGATCCAAAACTTTTTCTCCTAATGTACTTAAATTTCTATTCAACAAGCATGATTGCAACTTTGCTTTATGATTTGTAAATGAAAAGCATACTTTATATAGCCCTTGGGCTATACAATAAATGACAAAGTTAAAATCTAAAGGACGGTTAAGATCGACTATCTGGAATCATCCTCTAACATATCAAGAATATTTACAAAGTATAATAATCACATAAGTAAATCTAGAACAGTTTATTAGGTAACATATAAAAGAAGATTCTTGGGAATGTGATGTGGGAGAGAACATGAAAATTAAGAAATTTATAACTATTGTTGTATTGTTATTATTTATATTAAGTCAGATATTCTAGGAGTTTTAATTATAGTAGTAAATTTTAATTAGGAGATTATTTTTTTATATTAAGATTTTTTACTTGGTCATTAAGTTGTAGAGTTCCTACATAAAGGGTTGCATTCTTTATTGCTTTTCAGATTATTAAATTATTGATTGAAATTTAAGTTTCGTGCTTTTATGTGTTTCTCTAGGGGCATAGGTACTCTTATTCCTTATTTTCATCTTGTCTTACATCAGCATGTCAACTAAGGATGTCAAATGATGACATAGCATAATCTCGTTGAGATGATCTTGTTGTGACACTACGCTTAGAAACGACTTAACTAGTTTTAATTGTATCACAACTATTCCATATTCCAAATAAACGTATTTTTACCCACTAAGAAATTCAAAAAAAAAAAAAAAAAAAACTATCCCTACCGCACTCCATACTACTCCGTACCATGAAAAGTGATGTTTTCATCCTTCAATTTGTTCCACGTAACATTGGCCTAGGCCATGTTTAATCATGTATATCTATTTTTATTTTATGTTCTGATAGGCATCATGTATATCTATCTTCAGATTGTGACAACCCAAAATATTCTTATTAAGAAGGGTACTGGGAAAAGGTTAGGGAATAATGTACCAATATATTATGGTAATACTGATTTTTATGTTGGTGCGTAAAGAAAAAAAATAGTAGAAAGAGTTGCAAAAGCGATAATCAAGGCTAATCGGAAAAATCTGGTGGAAAACTGAAGTCATGGGGTGGATCATAGATGTGTAGTCTGTGTGATACGGGGTGCTTTATGCAGAGAATCCTGAACTTGCATAAGATGGCTATGGATACATAAGCTATGGTGACAGATTATGCGACTGTGATTGATGGTAGGCATTATTGGTAACGCAACATAGGAGGAATTCAGGATAAGAAGTTGAAAAGGATCGATTTTTTGGTGTTTCGTCTGTCAGAGGTTGAGTTCTCTCAAGATGAGATTACTGGGGAAGAGAAGAGGGTTCAGAACTTTCTCAATTAAGTCTAATTATGCATTCTCTAGGAAAGCAGAGCTGGAGACTTTCCTTGGAAAAGTATTTGGAGGGCATGAGCTCCTCAAAACCTTTCTTTTTAGTCTTGGTTAGCAACTCTTGGTTCTATATCCGTCACAACAATTTGAAGTGGAGGCGCAAGCCGCAAGTTTAATGTCAAAGAATGGTTGACCCTTGCGTACCCATTAGCAATTCCCACTAGACACATTGTATACTGTTCATGTTTCATATACTTGCAATGAGAATATTGGCTAAAGCTTTTCAACATAAATTCTTTTGAGATGAATCTAAATTCTAACATAAAATAGTTATATGTTTTATTAATTACTCCTGTTATATGTATGCTCTGGCCTCCCTGGCCTTTCTCCAAATATAAAAAATATATCAAATATCTAACCCATGTAGGAGCATTAGACAGGTGGGCAGTGGCGGAGCTACATGTTGGGATGGGAGTACCATTATCCCTCAAAAAAAGAATTATAAACCCAATTTAGCATTGAAAATTTTTAATATGGTACCCCCAATTTTAATAAATATGATATCTCTAATCTATAAAATAATCAAAATAAGTACCAGAATTTATAAATGAGTCAAAATAGATACCCCATTTTTCAAGAAAAAGAAAAAATAAAACTGCCCAACATCGTTGCCTAATTTTATTTTTTTCTGTAGTTCCTTGAAAATATTAACAGCCCCCCCTTCTTTTTATGAAAAGTCTAGCTCTACTACTGTTAGCTAATTGCAAAGTTCATCACTATGCACTTGATGGGGGTAAGGAAAAATAAAATGGCTCAACGAATGCATTGGATACTGTTCTTGTGGTTAATGTACAAGTGGATATATGTGGATTCTAAATTACGGAGTGAAGCATCAAAAGAACTTATACAATATGTTTGTGTCATGCAGTGGCCTTGAGACTTCAAAATGTTCAATGATCTACCCTTGAAAAAAAAACTTGTTTTTTATTTTATTTTTAAATTTTGGGAGGGATAGCATCGTTATCCCAATATGAGTTCATATAATCAGGAATTGTTCAGGAAACTTTTACGTTTGGCGTGTGTGATAGAGTATATATATTTAAAGGTTTAATTAAAATAAAAAAAAGGTAAGTAGAAAGCATACAGTTCGTGCATACCTTTTATTCATCACTAAGGTTCTTAATTGATTTGCTAACATAATTCTTCTTACAAAAAGGATGAGTAAAAATATTCATAAGAAACTGAAAGGAAAAAAGAGGAGCTTAACATAATCTGGTGGAGAAAAGCTGGGTAATTATATTACCTTAAAACCAGCAGACCACAATATAATAGCCTGAAAACCATTGCGCTAAAGATCAAATTGATTACATCACATATGAAAAGCTTACATGTTACATTCGTTTATTTTCAAAATTGTAGGATCACTTCAATCTATCATGACGGATGGTCCATATATGTAAATCAAAGATGCATTGTTCTTATGTTCATATTTGGGGTCCAAATTTATATGAATTCCTGTTTGTGATTTTTCAGAAATACAACCAGGCTCCAACTAACAGTTTTTATATTACTGCAAATCCATCAAAGACTACAAAGGATCAATTTTCCCCACCCATCAAGTTTGTTTGGGACCAAATAAAGTAAGATGGTGCACCCAAAAAAAGAGATACTTCATTTAGTCATTATCACTGCAAAGATTTATTTATTTACTTGTTTATAAGTTTTTGTTCAGCCAAAGATACACATTTGCACAGAGCAGAAATGTTGAGAACGATTAGTCAACAAAGACAAATTGTGGCCTTGACAAAATAAAACTGATGAAGAATAACATACAAAATGATCTTGCACATGACATGATTACAGCATGCAAAAAGAACTTTAATATGATTAAACTTCTAGTGAACTTGGCCAATAAAGAAATATTCTCCTTTTAAGTAAAATAAATAAAGGAAATATTTCACGAAATATTTGTGCAACTTACCATTATAGAATCAAGTCCACATCCAATTTTATCTTCAGAATGAGGATGATATGCTAGAAGCTTCTCTACCACAATTTTCTCATCTTCTGTTGTAAGAATTTCTCCATCAATATACCTAAGGGAAAGAATAGCATTCAATATATCGATTTTTTAAAAAAAATCACTCACGAGAGAAGCATAATTTTCAAACATTACAATATAGAGCAATCAGTATAGGCTAAATTGAGTATCTCTTATGAGATCACCAGAAAGATAACCTTTGTGCTCCAGTTTCAATTCTAAACGAGGTAGAGACCCTGCCAGCAAAGAACAACTGATACAACAACACCAGTTAAGTTTTGCACTACATCAACTAACACGGCTTTTCCAACCTTGAGTAACCAAATTTTGCTAAAATGCCAGTGGATTTTTTTGTACCGCTACTTATCCCTCATCATACTACAATCAAGTTTTGAATTAAACTGCGTGTTACATGTGTATGTATTCCTTGAAATATTTTCAATCATGCACCTCTACAGACCAAAGAGAAAAAGAGTAATATTGTTAGAAAGCTGATTTCAAATTTTCAATGGCCGAAATATATTACTAAGATGATGAACATTCTTTAAGTAATTACAGATTTAATACCTAGATAATCATACTTTGAAGTTCGCGATAGATGAAGTTTATTAGTCACATAATCTATGCCAAAAGGCAATAACTCTTGTATATTGGTATTGGACAACTAAATTGTAGGTTGAATAATTACACAAATTTTAAGGCTAATTTATTGGGAAAAGGGGCAAATGGTTACTAGTTCAACGCATGTCAACTTATCCATATATCACACATCAAATTAAATACAGGAAAATATTGCAGAACCCAAGTTAACAAAGCTCAGACTAAAAACACTTGAACAAAGTCTCTCCAATACCATATAATTTGCACATTACAATCCTAACCATTGGTTTCCTTCTGCAACATTCGAAATAGTCCACTTGCATCACAACTATTCTAAGACCACAGTATGTACTTTGGACCTCCCCAGTCCCCATATTAATAAACGTAAATATGTGTGGCATTTTAAATCAAAATTCATTTCAAATGTCGAAAAGAGTGTTTATTTGGTGATTGTCATTCAGATTGGAAGCCACTACCATCTGAACTGATTCAAATAATAACACACTAGTTTAAAAGGTATAAATTTAAACTCAAGAGTACCTCCCCAAAACAGTTGTGTTAAAATAATGACACTTTTCCATCATTAACAATACAGAGACCCTATATCACAAATTTATATGTATAGATTCTTAAATAATGATTGAGCCCAAAAGTAAATTATTAAATTCCATAAAAATAAATGATATTACATAATTGACACAAATCACAAAACCCTAAAATCTCAAACGGTATTATAAAGTGATAAAAGGGCTCAAAATGGGACCTTCGAGAGTGAAGAATTTCTTTGACTAGTAAAGCTATGGGCTCTATATCTTTGAGTATCTCTTCTTCTTTATCTTTCCATTTCCTAAAATCTGGATCGTCTATCCTCGGGTAACTGGGTGGCTCTTTGGCACTCGGTACCGAGGTGTTCACTGCAGAGGATAAGTTCTCGTCCGGCCGGGTCAGCTCGGCGGAGGTGGACCACGGCCGGCGGGTCAGCAAATTGACGGCGACGGCGAGTCTTCGGTGTTGGAGGCGGAGGAGGGGGAGTCCTCTTTGAAGCAGGGGAGCAGCCATCCTATTAAATGGCATGTGACTGAAAATGGTGTATACTGTATACTGTGTTTTGCCTTTGACCATCACATTTAAATAATTGAACTTTTTTTTTACTTTTTTTTAAAAAATTTTTCGCTGTCAATTAATTGAATTTACATTTTCATTATTTATATTTAAAAAAGTGAAAAAAAAAACATCTCAGGTCTCAACGGGTAAGGCTTACATGTATGTCAAATTATCTTATGACGTGATTAACGTCATAAAATAAGCAAATAGTTCGGGTTTGATTCGTAGTAGTTCAATTAAAAATTCAATTCGAGCTCGATTTGAAATATAAATGAGTCAAATATTAGCACATTTTAAAGTTCGATAAATTATCCGAACCTAGTCAAATTAAAATTTTCTATTGATACTCGGATTATATTTGTTCGAAAAGTTTAAACTACTCGGCTCGATTCAGAATCGTGCTTGACTCGGCAGCTAAATATGCCTCAATCAAACCTTATTTTATATTCGATAAATTTTGTAAACCAAATCTGAATAACTTAATACTCGGATCGACACCCTTAGTTGTCATGTCTAACTGGGAATTAATACTCCCTCCATCCCATAGTTATAGGCTGATTTCTTTTGGCACATAGTTTAAGAAAATTAGTTGATGACAATTTTTAATAAAATTTTTTCACATATACCCCTCAATATGGAATTAATGAATAAGTTAATTACTCCTTACTTATCTAATTGGAACTCTCAACTTCATTGATTGACCATAGAACTTAAACCAAAGATGAAGTCTTATTACATTGGAACTCTCAAGTTTTATTGAGAATACAACAACATTAAATATGGTAATAAAAATAATGACATTGAATATTATTTTTTCAAAAAAAGAGTAGTGGTTGAATATTTATTATAAGGGCATAAAAGTAAAACAATGAACCAACTAAATTTTATAAATAATAAGTAGCCTATATATTGGGACATCCCAAAATAGAAAATCAGCCTATAACTATGGGACGGAGGGAGTATTAAATTCATAAAACTAAAATATTTTATTAAATATAGTACTCCTACTCATTCTAAAATATAATATTAGTATTAATTTTTTAAATTTAATTAAAATATTATTAAATTTAAAATTAATTTAATTTTAAATAATACTGTTATAAAAATTGTACACTATTTAAGTAATATTATTAATTATTAAATTTATTGTGTTTAAAAATTAAATAAATCGTATTAATATTATTTAAAAATAAATTTTAAATTAATTATGAAAAGTCAAACTTAATTCCATATTTTATCATGAACCCGTTTCCTTCCTCACAAACTCATCTTCATGACTTTATTGTTAATTGATTTTCTCGTTTGTTTTTATCTTTTGCGGATTTTTACTACTACCTCCGTCTCTAAAAAGATGAATAAAAGTATAATTTATATATATATTAAGAAAAAGTAAAAGAATTTTTTTTTAAAAAATTTATCCTCAATTACCCATAAGATTATATAAAGTGGCGAATACTTTTATTTTTTTTAAATTAATGAACCCCACTAAATAATATATTTACCTTTTATATTTAGTCATCCTTTTGAGAACGAAGTACTTTACAACATTGCCTTTTAATAAAATTTGAGTGTTTACATGGGTTATCATGTGACGCCCCCAAAAATAGGTATACATCACCCATCTTGGGTCGTCAGATACATGGTACAGAATACAAATACAAACTAATTATACAATAATCGTGTAAAATACGACAAAACATATGCTGTGAGTTTTAATACAAATATTGTCATCTATACAATATTCATACTTAATGGAGTACTCATTACATTTATTATTACACTATTTCACAGAATAGTGAGGACTACTAATGCACCATCTAGGATCATCACTCTTTTCCCCGACTAGCCCCAGTTACGTTCTCATTTCCTGAAGAGAGCAATGAAAAAAAGGGTGAGCTCAACTAGCCCAGTAAGAAATATTATGACTAAGATAATGCAGAATAAATTATCTTTAGCCTTCAACAATGTTAAACTGATACAATATAACAAACATCAAGTTTAACTGCAGCGGAACAAACAATCCATTAAAAGAGCCAAGTAGAGAATAAAATCTACTATCTTATATGATTTAAAAGGTTTTTCATCACTTTTATCGCTGAGACTCAGCTCAATAAATAATCCACATCATTAAATCATCCCTGCACTATAGGCCAAGGATATTCTTTAGTATCATGACCACGAATTATCCATGCACTACGGGCCAAAGATAATCGTGCTTTCATCAACGGTCCTTATCATGCCATAAAATAATTCATCTTTGCACCCTTGGCCGAAGAGAATCCATAGCCATAATCATGCCAAAAACTGTCTATCAATGCATTATGGGCCAATGAGGACTTTTTCTACATCATTTGTAACATTACAGTCATGATTATACCGAATAATCCCTGGTCATAATCATACCAAGTCCATCTATGCACTACAGGCCACAAATGACTTTTAACATAATATAAACATGAGGATGATGACAATGACATAATAATTCAATAAAATAAGTTCAAGAATTAATTTATCCAGGAACCAATAACGTCCAAATTGTCAACATGATACTTCTTTGTAGAGTAAAATTTAAGAATGCTCAGAAGAATATTTCCATGAAAAGATACTGGATGAAGCGCAAATATCAAGGATATTCCACTAATTTAATGGAGTATAAAAGCCAAAATTTTAACCAACTGAGTATAATAGAATATATGAAACTGCAAATGGATTTTCGCCGCCATGCGGTAATCCACTTAGACAGATCATGTCCACAATTTAATAAGGAATGAACACAAAGGATCATTCACCATGCATGTGGTAATCCACATAGACATGTTATTCCAACAGAATAATAAAGAATGAAATAACAGAAGGATTCACCATGCGTGCGATAGACTGAACAGACAGGTTATTCCTAACAGAATAATAAATAATGGAACCAGGTCATGCGTAAACGCACAGACAGGATATTCCGACAGAATAATAAAGAACAGAACTAGGTCAGGTGAAATTCGCACCGACAGGATATTCCAACAAAATATTAAAAAATGGAATAACAACAGAAATTACTATGCATGCGATAGACCGCACAGACAGGTTATTCCAACAGAATAATAAAGACGGAACCAGGTCTGACGTAAAACGCACAGACAGAATGTTCCAACAGAATAATAAAAATGGAATAACAGAATAATTTCACCAAGTATAGGGTAGCCCGCGTATACATGTTATTCCAACAGAATAATAAAGAATGGAATAACAGAAGTTCTCTTCATGAATACAAAAGAAATAATACCCCTTACGGGTACAACAAATAATATCTCTTACATTAGAAAGAAGAGTATTGGATATAGGAGTAGTGAAGTAGCATAACACTTTTCTTCTTTCTCTCTATAGTTTCTCTCTCTAGCGTTTTAGTGAATTCGTAAGAAATAATGAAGGAATGAGCTTCTATTTATAGAAGAATGGACTGCATAGTAACTGTGACGCCCCCAAAATTAGGTATACATCACCCATCTTGGGTCGTCAGATACATGGTATAGAATACAAATACAACTTACTAATACAACTGTCGTGTACGATACGACAAAACATAACTGCGAGTTTGAATACAATTATTGTCTACTAGAGACTATACAAAACTCAAAAGGAGTCCTCATTACAATTATTATCACACTATTTAACAGAATAGTGAGGACTACTAATACTATCATCTGGTCCATCACTCCGTTCCCCGACTCGTCCCAGCTATATTCTCATTTCCTGAAGAGAACAGTGAAAAAAAGGGTGAGCTCAACTAGCCCAGTAAGAAATATTATAACTAAGATAATGCAGAATAAATTATCATTAGCCTTCAACAGTGTTAAACTGATAAAATATAACGAACATCAAGTTTAACTGCAGCGGAACAAGCAATCCATTAAAAGAGTCAAGTAGAGAATAAAATCTACTATCTTCTATGATTTAAAAGGCTTTTCAACACTGTTATCGCTGGGACTCAGATTAACAAAATAATCCACATCATCGAACGGTCAAGGATATTCTTTAGTATCACGACCACAATTATCCATGCACTACGGGCCAAGAATATTTGTGTATTCATTAATGGTCATGATCATGCTAACAACTGTCCATCAATGCACTACGGGCCAATGAGGACTTTTACCACATCATTTGTAACATTACGGTCATGATTATACCGAATAATTCCTGGTCATAATCATACCAAGTCCATCTATGCACTACAGGCCACAGATGACTTTCAACATTTTATAAACATGAAGATGATGACAATGATATAAGAATTCAATAAAACAAGTTCAAGAATTAATTTATCCAAGAATTAACAACGTCCAAATTGTCAACATGATACTGCTTTGTGGATTAAATTCAAGAATGCTTAGAATAATATTTTCATGAAAAGATACTGGATGAAACGCAATTATCAAGGATATTCCACTAATTTCATGGAGTATAGAAGTTAAAACTTAACCAACTGAGTATAATAAATAATGGAATAACAAAAGAAATCACCCGGCATGCGATAGACCGCACAGACAGGTTATTCTAACAGAATAATAAATAATGGAACCAGGTCCGGCGTAAATGCACAGACAGGATATTCCGACAGAATAATAAATAATGAAACCAGGTCCGGCGTAAACGCACAGACATGATATTCTGACAGAATAATAAATAATGGAACCAGGTCCGGTGTAAAACACACAGACAGGATGTTCCAACAGAATAATAATAACAAGACGGAACCAGGTCCGGTGTAAAACACACAGACAGGATGTTCCAACAGAATAATAATAAAAACGGAACCAGGTCCGGTGTAAAACACACAAACAGGATGTTCCAATAGAATAATAGAAGAATGTCACCAAGTATAGGGTAGACCGCGTATACAGGTTATTCCAACAGAATAATAAGAAATGGAATAACAAAAGTTCTCTTCATGAATAAGAAAGAATAACACCCCTTACCGTTTTAAAGAAGAACTGAAATAAGGAAGTAGTTAAGTAGCAGAATACTTTTCTTCTCTCTCTTTATAGTTTCTCTCTATAGTTTCTCTCTCTAGAGTTCAGTGAATTCGTAAGAAATAATGAAGTAATGAGCTGCTATTTATAAAAAAATAGAATGCATAGTAACTAATCCATGAACGGTCCAGATTGATTACTTTAATCTGACGGTCCATATTTAAAGAAAAATCTTTTAAATAAAATATAATATATTCTATTTATAGAATAACTTTAATAAAGTATTCTGTTTTATATAAAAAGATGTTTCTGTTTTATTATATTAATAATACGAATAAAACAAAACTTCATTATCGCTAAATAATTCATATTATTAACTGACAATAATTGAATCAAACTGAGTGACTTCTCACATAAGCATTAATAATCAATACCGTGTACTACTATGCAACTACACGTATTACTGTACTTTTACTACCGAGTAGTTCAACAGTATCAATGGTAAAACTTTCGCCATTATTTTTAATAAAATATTTTTGTCGTTTTCTCAATCCGACAATAATTCTGTTGTGGGGTCCACTAATGATTGTGCCGTTGTACGAATATTCTCTGTTAAAACGAATATTCCCCGACCAATCGAATATTATATAACAACTTGCGTACTTTGCAAAATTTATAAATATTACCCACAACTATAACATTATATCAAATTAACTCCATAATATTCAAAAATGATATTTATAGAAAATTCATCTTTATTTATAAAAGTTGGGGTCTTATAACCTCCCCTTCTTATGAAATTTTGCCCTCGAAATTAGGGTACGTACCTAGTATGTCGAAAAGGTAAGGATACCTTGATTTCATTTCAGATTCTAACTCCCAAGTCATTTCCTCAACATCGTGGTTTCTCCATAAAACTTTGACTTAAGGTATAACCTTGGAGCATAGAATATGTTCATTCTTATCCAAGATTTGAACAGGAACTTCTTCATACGTCAAATCCTTCGCTATTTCGTCCGGTTCTAACTCAATAATGTGGTTCGGGTCTTCCACATATTTACGTAACATGGATATGTGAAAAACGTTATGAACACGAGACATACTTGGCGGTAAAGCGAGTCTATAAGCCACAGTTCCTACTCAATCGAGGATTAAAAATGGACCGATGAATCGAGGATTGAGCTTTCCTCTCTTTCCAAATCTCGTAACTCCTTTCCATGGAACAACACGTAAGAACACATGATCTCCTATATCAAATTCTACGTCCTTTCGATGAAGATCAACATAACTCTTTTATCGATCTTGTGACGTTTTTATACGTTGTCGGATCGTTTGAATCTTTTCTGTAGTCATACGTACTAACTCCGGTCCCAACAACGTTAATTCACCCACCTCATCCCAGCATACTGGAGAACGACATTTTCTTCCATACAATGCTTCGAATGGAGCCATGCCAATACTTGCTTGATAACTGTTGTTGTAGGAAAACTTCGCCAATGGTAAGAACTTGTCCCAACTTCCCTTGAAGTCAAGGACACAGAGTCTTAATAAATCTTCTAGAGTTTGAATAGTCCTCTATGATTGTCCGTCCGTCTGAGGATGATATGCCGAACTAAATCGTAAATCCGTGCCCATAGCTTTTTGTAAACTAACCTAAAATCGTGAAGTGAATCTTGGGTCTCGGTCAGAAACTATGGATACTGGCATACCATGCAGTCTTACAATCTCGTTTATGTACATACGAGCAAGACGTTCAAGTGTATAAATTTCTCGTATCGGTAAGAAATGAGCAGACTTGGTCAATCTATCAACAATGACCCAAATCACATCAATACCTTGAGAAACCTAAGGAAGACCGGTAACGAAATCCATGGTAATATGCTCCCACTTCCATTCTGGAATTTCAAGTGGTTGCAATAGACCTTTTGGTACTTGATGCTCCGTTTTGACTCGTTGACAAGTTAGACACCTCGAGATAAACAACGCTATCTCTCTCTTCATATTGCTCCACCAAAATGTATGATGAAGATCATGATACATTTTGGCACTTCCAGGATGGATTGCAAACGGTGTGTTGTGCGCCTCCATCATGATTTCATACTTTAAATCAGGGTTGTTAGGAACACAAAGTCTGGAGTTGACTCGAAGTATTCTTTCTTCATCGATTCTTGCTTCCGACATAGCACCTTCTTGCACTTTCTTCCTCATACGCATCAGCTCCAGGTCTGTAGCTTGAGCAGCTTTAACTTTATCTATTAAAGTCGGTTCTACTCGTATATTTGCCATCATCACATGGGTCCTTGGAGTCTTTAACTCTATCTTCATCCTTTGCAAGTCACACAAAATGGGCCTTTGTGTTGACAATATCGCACTCGTACTTGTATATGATCTTCTACTCAATGCGTCAGCTACCACGTTCGCTTTTCCAGGATGGTATTGAATGGCATGATCATAATCTTTCAACAGTTCAAGCCAATGTCGTTGTCGCATGTTGAGTTCCTTTTGAGTGAAGAAATATTTGAGGCTTTTATGATCCGTAAAGATCTCCACCTTCTCCCCATACAAGTAATGCCTCCAAATTTTAAGTACAAAGACAACAGCTGCCAACTCTAGATCATGAGTAGGATAATTCCTCTCATATTCTTTGAGTTGTCTTGATGCATAGGCTATGACTTTTCCATGTTGCATGAGAACGCATCCCAACCCTTTGCTCGAAGCATCACTGTAGATGACAAATCCCTCCGAGCCAGATGGTATTGTTAGAACAGGTGCTGAAATGAGTCTCCTCTTGAGTTCTTGAAAACTCTTCTCACATTCTTCGCTCCAACCGAACTTTGTATCTTTTCTAGTCAGCTGAGTTAATGGAGTAGCGATTCGAGAAAATCCTTCCACGAATCTCCAATAATAACCAGCTAAACTGAGAAAGCTACGTACTTCGGTTACTGATTTAGGTTGCTCCCAGCTTTGAATAGCTTCAATCTTTGCCGGGTCAGCAGATATTCCACGACTTGATACTACATGCCCAAGGAATGCTACCTCCTCCAGCCAGAACTCGCATTTCTTCAACTTGACATAAAGCTTGTATTCACGAAGCTTTTGGAGTACCAGCCTCAAGTGTTGCTCATGATCTGCACGACTTTTGGAATAAATAAGGATGTCATCAATAAAGACGACCACAAAGTGATCCAAATATTCCTTGAATACCCGGTTCATCATATCCATGAAGGCAGCAGGAGCATTAGTCAATCCAAAGGACATGACTAGGAATTCATAATGCCCGTACCGAGTTTTGAAAGCCGTCTTTGGAATATCCTCAGTTCTAACCTTCAGCTGATGATATCCAGAATGAAGATCGATCTTTGAAAAGAATTGTGCTCCTTGCAACTGGTCAAACAGGTCATCAATATGTGGCAATGGGTACCTATTTTTGATGGTGACATGATTCAACTCCCGATAATCAATACAAAGGCGCATACTTCCATCTTTCTTCTTCACGAATAACACAGGAGCACCCCACGAAGAAGTACTTGGACGAATAAAGCCAATGTCTAACAATTCCTGCAGTTGGATCTTTAACTCCTAAAGTTCAATAGGAGCCATTCGATATGGAGCTTTGAAAATGGGTTTTGTACCGGGTTCAAGGTCGATATAAAATTCAATTTCACGCTCTGGGGGTAGGCCAGGAAGTTCTTCAGGAAATACGCCAGAAAATTTATTAACAATAGAAATATCATTCAAAACTGACGTATTTTTGTTTAGATCCGTGACATGAGCTAAGAAAGCTTGACATCCGTTTTTCAATAAACGAATAGCTTTATAGCTTGAGATGACAGCGATTGATTTTAATGGTTTGGTTGCTTGAATTCGCATAATAGGTCGATTAGGAATATGAAAGCTAACAACCTTACGAAAACAATCAATTTTTGCATGATGAATAGTTAACCAATCAACCCCTAGAATCACGACAAATGCAAATATTTTTAATGAAATCAGATCGACAGGTAATGTGTGGGTACCAACTTGAACCAAACAAGACTTATAAACCATGGATGTAATGAAGGTTTCTCCCAATGGAGTTTCAACAGATAAGTCAAAGTCTAATTTCTCCGGAGTCAAATTTAATCGATGAGCGCAAGTAGGAGAAATAAAAGAATGGGTAGAACCGGTATCAAATAAAGTATAGACTTCGTTAGAGTTTATGATAAGCTTACCCGTGATGACCTCATTCGGGTTCCTTACTTTCTGGGAGGTCACAACAAACGCTCTCCCTTGCACTACCGATTTTGACTTTTCTGGGACGGCCTTTGGTGCCTCCATCCTGGCTGAACTTGTTTTTGGTAAACGACAAAATCGAGCTAAATGACCTTCTCTTCCACAATAATAGCATGCTTTAGAAGGCATCACGCAGTTTGGACTGATGTGCCCCTCCCCTCTGCATTTAAAACATATGATAGGTGGTCGTTCTCCTTCCTTAACAACGGGTGCTGGTGCTGACGTCTTTCCATCATTGTTGAATCTCCTCTTCTTGAAATGACCATTCTTATTGTTTTAGCCCTGATTACCACCGAAGTGGTTACTATTTCTGGCCTGTTGATTCCCACCACGCTTGTTGTCACCGCTTCGATGACTGCTCTCACTGGTATTATTATTTTGCCGACTGCTCTCTTTTGGTTGCGTTGACTCGTTATCGCGCTCCACTAACTGAGCCCTATTCACAACATCTGAATACAAACACAGTTTATGAGAAATAAGATGTTGACGTATCTCAGGTTTCAAACCTCGCAAAAACATTCGCGTTATTCGCTCTTCATTATCCACCAAGTGGGACGCAAACCGGGACAACTCAGCAAATTTAGCCTCATACTGCGACACGGTCATATTATTCTGCTCCAATTTGATGAACTCCACCTCCTTCATGTGACGAACACTTTCGGGAAAGTATTTGTCATTGAACAACTCTTGGAACTTCTCCCAAGACATCTTCAGTGCGGCATGTTGAGTACGCTTAATCGATTCCCACCAGTAATCTTCCTCTCCTAGCAACATAAAGGCGGCAAAGAGAACCTTTTGCTCCTCGGAGCATCCCAAGATATCAAATATCTTGGTGATCTGCTTTATCCATGTTTCCGCTATAAGTGGTTTTGGCTCTCCCTTAAACTCTGGTGGTCCCAGCTCCTTGAACTGTTTAGCGGTGACCGTCCGAGAGTTTTCAGTGTTTCCACCTACATTTTGTACAGGAGCCGCTCTCGCCTGCTGTTGCATGAACTGCATAAAGCTTCTGAACATTCCATCATTCATCATCAGGTCAGTGTTGTTGTTTACATGAGGATTGTCACCTTCGTGATGCACATTATCCTGATTATTGATATGTGGTGAATCAACAGTCGCCTGTGCTCCATTGCTATTCTCAACATTCTCGGATGCCATTTTCAGATACTGCCACAAAATAAAAGTTAATTGATATATCATATATTATCCTTATATTCTGACCGACCAATTAAATACCATGCAAATAAACTTAGGTAGGTCATACTAGCGAAGGAATTCCCCGTCTCTCCCCTCCTAGTTCTATTATCACATCTTAGCCAGGGATCATATCCCTAAGCTTTGATACCAACTGTGACGCCCCCAAAATTAGGTATACATCACCCATCTTGGGTCGTCAGATACATGGTACAGAATACAAATACAACTTACTAATACAACTGTCGTGTACAATACGACAAAATATAACTGTGAGTTTGAATACAATTATTGTCTACTAGAGACTATACAAACTCAAAAAGAGTCCTCATTACAATTATTGTCACACTATTTAACAGAATAGTGAGGACTACTAATACTATCATCTTGTCCATCACTCTGTTCCCCGACTCGTCCCAGCTATATTCTCATTTCCTTAAGAGAACAGTGAAAGAAAGGGTGAGCTCAACTAGCCCAGTAAGAAATATTATGACTAAGATAATGCAGAATAAATTATCATTAGCCTTCAACAGTGTTAAACTGATAAAATATAACGAACATCAAGTTTAACTGCAGCGGAACAAGCAATCCATTAAAAGAGTCAAGTAGAGAATAAAATCTACTATCTTCTATGATTTAAAAGGTTTTTCAATACTGTTATCGCTGGGACTCAGCTTAACAAAATAATCCACATCATCGAACGACCAAGGATATTCTTTAGTATCACGACCATAATTATCCATGCACTACGGGCCAAGAATATTTATGTATTCATTAACGGTCATGATCATGCCAACAACTGTCCATCAATGCACTACGGGCCAATGAGGACTTTTACCACATCATTTGTAACATTACGGTCATGATTATACCGAATAATCCCTGGTCATAATCATACCAAGTCCATCTATGCACTACAGGCCACATATGACTTTCAACATTTTATAAACATGAGGATGATGACAATGATATAAGAATTCAATAAAACAAGTACAAGAATTAATTTATCCAAGAATTAACAACGTCCAAATTGTCAACATGATACTGCTTTGTGGAGTAAAATTCAAGAATGCTTAGAATAATATTTTCATGAAAAGATACTGGATGAAACGTAATTATCAAGGATATTCTACTAATTTCATGGAGTATAGAAGTTAAAACTTAACCAACTGAGTATAATAAAGAATGGAATAACAAAAGAAATCACCCGGCATGCGATAGACCGCACAGACAGGTTATTCTAATAGAATAATAAATAATGGAACCAGGTCCGGCGTAAACGCACAGACAATATATTCCGACAGAATAATAAATAATGGAACCAGGTCCGTTGTAAAACACACAGACAGGATGTTCCAACAGAATAATAACAAGACAGAACCAGGTCCGGTGTAAAACATATAGACAAGATGTTTCAACAGAATAATAATAAAAACGGAACCAGGTCCGGTGTAAAACACACAGACAGGATGTTTCAACAGAATAATAATAAAAACGGAACCAGGTCCGGTGTAAAACACACAGACAGGATGTTCCAACAGAATAATAGAAGAATGTCACCAAGTATAGGGTAGACCGCGTATACAGGTTATTCCAACAGAATAATAAGAAATGGAATAACAA
Organism: Panax notoginseng; assembly: GCA_016801055.1. Lineage (NCBI taxonomy): Eukaryota > Viridiplantae > Streptophyta > Magnoliopsida > Apiales > Araliaceae > Panax > Panax notoginseng. Next base: position 227,781,006 of record CM029012.1, on the reverse strand, counting down.
AAGTTCTCTTTATGAATAAGAAAGAATAACACCCCTTACCATTTTAAAGAAGAACTGAAATAAGGAAATAGTTAAGTAGCAGAATACTTTTCTTCTCTCTCTCTATAGTTTCTCTCTATAGTTTCTCTCTCTAGATTTCAGTGAATTCTTAAGAAATAATGAAGGAATGAGCTGCTATTTATAGAAAAATAGAATGCATAGTAACTAATCCATGAACGATCCAGATTGATTACTTTAATCTGACGGTCCATATTTAAAGAAAAATCTTTTAAATAAAATATAATATATTCTATTTATAGAATAACTTTAATAAAGTATTCTGTTTTATATAGAAAAATGTTTCTGTTTTATTACGTTAATAATACGAATAAAACAAAACTTCATTATCGCTAAATAATTCATATTATTAACTGACAATAATTGAATCAAACTGAGTGACTTCTCACATAAGTATTAATAATTAATACCGTGTGCTACTATGCAACCACACGTATTACTGTACTTTTACTATCGAGTAGTTCAACAGTATCAATGGTAAAACTTCCGCCGTTATTTTTAATAAAATATTTTTGTCGTTTTTTCAATCCGACAATAATTCTGTTGTGGGGTCCACCAATGATTGTGCCGTTGTACGAATATTTCCTGTTAAAACGAATATTCCCGACCAATCGAATATTATATAACAACTTGCGTACTTTGTAAAATTTATAAATATTACCCACAACTATAACATTATATCAAATTAACTTCATAATATTCAAAAATGATATTTATAAAAAATTCATCTTTATTTATAAAAGTTGGGGTTTTACAGTAACTAATTCATTAACGGTCCGTATTGATTTACTTTTAATCGGACGGTTCATATTTAAAGCAAAATCTTTTAAATAAAATAAAATATATTCTATTTATAATCTAATAAAACGAATAACTTTATAAAAGTATTCTGTTTTATATAAAAAAGATTTTACTATGCAAAATACTATGCAGACACTATGCATAATAAAATATAATATATTCTAATTATTGTCTAATAAAATAAATAACTTTATAAAAGTATTTTGTTTTATATAAAAAGATATTACTATGCAAAATACTATGCAAAATATAATATTATATTTTCTATTTATAGTCTAATAAAACGAATAATTTTATAAAAGTATTCTGTTTTTTATAAAAGCTTTTCTATTTTATTACATTAATAATACTAATAAAATAAAACTGAGTGACTTCTCACGTAAGCATCAATAATCAATACCGTGTGCTACTATGCAACCACGCGTATTACTGTACTTTTAACACCGGGTGTTTCAACAGTTAACGGTAAAACTTCCGCCGTTATTTTTATAAAAATATTTTTGTCGTTTTCTCAATCCGACAATAATTCCGTTGCGGGGTCCACCAATGATTTTGTCGTTGTACGAATATTCCCTGATAAAATGAATATTTCCCGACCAATCGAATATAATATGACCACTTGCATACTTTAAAAAATTTATAAATACTACCCACAACTATAACATTATATCAAATCTACACCATAATATTAAAAAAAATTTATTTCGAGAAAATTAAATCTTATTCGTAAAATTTGGGGTTTTACAATCTCCCCTCCTTATGAAATTTCGCCCTCGAAATTTACGTACGTACCTAATATGCTGAACATGTGAGGATACCTTGACTTCATTTCAGATTCTAACTCTTGAGGAATAACCTTTGAGTGTCGAATATAATCCTTCTTATCCAAGATTTTAACACGTAACTCCTCATACGTTAAATCATCCGCTATCTCGTCCGGTTCTAAATTAATAATGTGGTTCGGGTCATCCACATATTTACGTAACGTCGATACGTTAAAAACGTTATGAACACGCGACATACTTAGCAGTAAAACGAGTCTATAAGCCACAGTTCCTACTCGATCGAGGATTTTAAATGGGTCAATTAAATCGAGGGTTGAGATTTCCTCTCTTCATCGATTCTTGCTTTTAGAATAACGCCCTCTTGAACCTTCTTCTTCACATTCATCAGCTCTGAGTATGTAGCTTGAGTGGTTTTAACTTTATCGATTAAAGTCGATTCTAATCGTATATTCGTTATCTTTACGTGGGTCCCTAGAGTCTTTAACTCTATCTTTATCATTTGTAAGTTATACGAAATGGGTCTTTGTGTTAACAACATCTCACTCGCATACGATCTTCTACTCAGCGCGTCAGCTACCACGTTCGCACTTCCACGATGATATTGAATGGTACGATCGTAATCTTCAACAGCTCGAGCCAACGTCTTTGGCGCATAATACGTTTGTTTTAGTTGAAGAAATATTTGAGGGTTTAAGAAATGGGTTTTGTACTGGGGTCAATACAAAATTCGATTTCACGCTATGGGGTAGGCTAAGAAGTCTTCAAGAATACGTCAGAAAATTTATTAACAATAGAAATATCGTTCAAAACTGTGACCCTCATCCAAGACTTGGATAGCACGTCACATTGATACCTATCAACTTGCCATCGTCATTCACGATGTCGCCTACAGAAAGTCTGGCTTCGGTGTATTCCACACAAGAAAGTCACAAGATAAAGGCTCAGGGCTCTTTACTTATGGCTTGATATGACAATGATTGACTTTAGTGGTTTGGCTACTTTGAATTCGCATAGCAGGTTGGTTAGGAGTATGAAAGCTAACAACCTTACAAAAAAAATATGATGAGTAGTTAACCAATCGATTCCTAAAATCACATCAAAGGCAAGTATTTTTAAAGAGATACGATCGACAGGTAACGTGAAAGTGTTGATTTGAATCAAACAAGATTTATAAATAGTGGAGGTAACGAAGGTTTTTCCCAACGAAATTTCAACAGATAAATCAAAGTCTAACTTCTCCGGAGTTAAGTTCAAACATTGAACACAACTAGGTGAAATAAAAGAGTGAGTAGAACCGGTATCTAACACGGTATGGACTTCAAAAGAGTTTATGACTAACATACCCGTGATAATTTTATTCAGGTTCCTCGTCACGAAAAAAAAATGCTCTCTTAAACTACCGGCTTTGGCTTGTCTGGGACATCCTTTGGCATCACTATCCCAGCTGGACTTGACTTCATCATATGACAAAATCGAGCTAGGTGACCTTCTCTTCCGCAATTAAAACACACTTTGGATTGCTGCGTACAGTTTGGACGGATGTGTCCCTCCTGTCCGCATTTGAAACATACGACCGGTGGTCGTTCTTCTTCCTTTGAAACGGGTGCTGGTGCCGACGTCTTCACGTCATTGTTGAACCTTCTCTTCTTGAAATGCCCATTCTTATTGTTTTGGCCATGATTACCACCGAAGTGGTTACCATTTCTGGCATGTTGATTCCCTCCATGCTTATTGTCACCTCTTTGATGACTGTTATCATCAGTATTATCATTTTGTCGGCTGTTCTCTTTTAGTTGGGTAGACTCGTTATCGCGCTCCAATAACTGAGCCCTATTAACAACATCTGAATACAAACACAGTTTATGAGAGATAAGATATTGACGTATCTCAGGTTTCAAACCTCTTAGAAACATTCGCGTCATTCTCTCTTCATTATCAACCAAATGGGACGTAAATCGGGACAACTCGGCAAACTTGGCTTCGTACTGCGACACGGTCATGTTGTTTTGCTCCAACTTGATAAATTCCACCTCCTTCATGTGACGAATGCTTTCGAGAAAATACTTGTCATTGAACAGCTCTTAGAACTTCTCCCAAGACATCTTGAGTGTGTCAGGTTGGGTATGTTTTACAGATTTTCACCAGTAATCTGCCTCTTCATGTAACATAAAGGTGGCAAAGGGAACCTTTTGCTCCTTTGAGCATCCCAAGATATCAAATATCTTGGTGATCTGCTTTAACCATGTCTCTGCCTTAAGTGGTTCTGGCTTTCTCAAAAACTCCGGTGGTCCCAGCTCCTTGAACTGCTTAGCGGTGACCAACCGTGGGTTGCCATTATTTTTACCTGCATTATGAACAGGAGCCGCCTTCGCCTGATGTTGCATGAATTCTAAAAAACTCCTAAACGTACCGTCGTTCGTCAATTGATCAGTGTTGTTGTTTACAGGAGGATTATCGCCATCTTGTTGCACATTGTCCTGATTATTGATCTATGGAGACTCAACGATCTCCTGTGCTCCATTGCTTATCTCAACATTTTCAAATGCCATTTTTAAATACTGCCACAAAACAAGGGTTAATTAACATATCACATATTATCTCTATACTCTGACCGACCAACTAAATAACAAGTAAACTTAGGTAGGTCATACTAGCGAAGGAATTTCCCGTCTCTCCCCTCCTAGTTCTTATCTCACATCTCAGCCAGGGATCATATCCCTAAGCTTTGATACCAACTGTGACGCCCCCAAAAATAGGTATACATCACCCATCTTGGGTCGCCAGATACATTGTACAGAATACAAATACAAACTAATTATACAACAATCGTGTAAAATACGACAAAACATATGCTGTGAGTTTTAATACAAATATTGTCATCTATACAATATCCACACTCAATGGAGTACTCATTACATTTATTATTACACTATTTCAAAAAATAGTGAGGACTACTAATGCACCATCTAGGACCATCACTCTGTTTCCCGACTAGCCCCAGCTACGTTCTCATTTCTTGAAGAGAACAATGAATGAAAGGGTGAGCTCAACTAGCCCAATAAGAAATATTATGACTAAGATAATGCAGAATAAATTATCGTTAGCCTTCAACAGTGTTAAACTGATACAATATAACAAACATCAAGTTTAACTGCAACGGAACAAACAATCCATTAAAAGAGTTAAGTAGAGAATAAAATCTACTATCTTATATGATTTAAAAGGTTTTTCATCACTTTTATCGCTGAGACTCAGCTCAATAAATAATCCACATCATTAAATCATCCCTGCACTATAGGCCAAGGATATTCTTTAGTATCATGACCACGAATTATCCATGCACTACGGGCCAAAGATAATCGTGCTTTCATCAACGGTCCTTATCATGCCATAAAATAATTCATCTTTGCACCCTTGGCCGAAGAGAATCCATAGCCATAATCATGCCAAAAACTGTCTATCAATGCATTACGGGCCAATGAGGACTTTTTCTACATCATTTGTAACATTACAGTCATGATTATACCGAATAATCCCTGGTCATAATCATATCAAGTCCATCTATGCACTACATGCCACAAATGACTTTCAACATAATATAAACATGAGGATGATGACAATGACATAATAATTCAATAAAACAAGTTCAAGAATTAATTTATCCAGGAACCAATAACGTCCAAATTGTCAACATGATACTTCTTTGTAGAGTAAAATTCAAGAATGCTCAGAAGAATATTTCCATGAAAAGATACTGGATGAAGCGCAAATATTAAGGATATTCCACTAATTTCATGGAGTATAGAAGCTAAAACTTTAACCAACTGAGTATAATAGAATATATAAAAATGCAAATAGATTTTCGCCGCCATGCAGTAATCCACTTAGACAGATCATGTCCACAATTTAATAAGGAATGAACATAAATGATCATTCACCATGCATGTGGTAATCCACATAGACATGTTATTTCAACAGAATAATAAAGGATGGAATATCAGAAGGATTCACCATGCGTGCGATAGACTGAACAGACAGGTTATTCTTAACAGAATAATAAAGAATAGAACCAGGTCATGCGTAAACGCACAGACAGGATATTATGACATAATAATAAAGAACGGAACCAGGTCAGGCGAAATTCGCACCGACAGGATATTCCAACAAAATATTAAAGAATGAAATAACAACAGAAATTACTATGCATGCGATAAACCGCACAGACAGGTTATTCCAACAGAATAATATAGACGAAACCAGGTCCGGCGTAAAACGCACAGACAGGATGTTCCAACATAATAATAAAAATGGAATAACAGAAGAATTTCACCAAGTATAGGGTAGCCCGCGTATACAGGTTATTCCAACAGAATAATAAAGAATGGAATAACAAAAGTTCTCTTCATGAATACAAAAGAAATAATACCCCTTACGGGTACAACAAATAATATCCCTTACCTTAAAAAGAAGAGTATTGGATATAGGAGTAGTGAAGTAGCAGAACATTTTTCTTCTTTCTCTCTATAGTTTCTCTCTCTAGAGTTTCAGTGAATTCGTAAGAAATAATGAAGGAATGAGCTTCTATTTATAGAAGAATGGACTGCATAGTAATTAATTCATGAACGGTCCAGATTGATTTACTTTTAATCGGACGGTCCATATTTAAAGAAAAATCTTTTAAATAAAATATAATATATTCTATTTATAATCTAATAAAATGAATAACTTTATAAAAGTATTATGTTTTATATAAAAAAATTTTACTATACAAAATACTATGCAACACTATGCATAATAAAATATAATATATTCTAATTATTGTCTAATAAAATAAATAACTTTATAAAAGTATTCTGTTTTATATAAAAAGATATTACTATGCAAAACACTATACATAATAGAATATTATATATTCTTTTTATAGTCTAATAAAATGAATAATTTTATAAAAGTATTCTGTTTTATATAAAAAACTTTTCTGTTTTATTACATTAATAATACTAATAAAACAAAACTGAGTGACTTCTCACGTAAACATCAATATTCAATACCGTGTGCTACTATGCAACCACGCGTATTACTGTACTTTTAACACCGGGTGTTTCAACAGTTAACGGTAAAACTTCCGCCGTTATTTTCATAAAAATATTTTTGTCGTTTTCTCAATCCGACAATAATTCTGTTGCGGGGTCCACCAATGATTGTGCCGTTGTACGAATATTCCCTGATAAAATGAATATTTTTCGACCAATCGAATATAATATGACCACTTGCATACTTTATAAAATTTATAAATACTACCCACAACTATAACATTATATCAAATCCACACCATAATATTTTATTTCGAGAAAATTAAATCTTATTCGTAAAATTTGGGGTTTTACATATCAAATTATGGATAATAATATATATTGTGACATTACATGTTGACTTTTTTATTGTTAGTTATGTGAATAAATCTAATTGATAATATTTCTACAATATATTTGATATAATGAACCAAATTTATAATTCTATCAAATCTCATATATTAATATACGGCGCAATCATAATTCAATAAAAATTATTGGCAATATATATATATATATATATATATATATATATATATATATATATATAGTAGGATTCTTAAATTATAAATATGCAATATAGTAGTTGTCACATGGTCTACAATTTGACACTAAATTTTTTGCGTCTTTGTTCTTCTTGTGATACACTGGTTCGCCCAACCAGTCAGCAAGACTTACCCACTCGCCTACAGTATGTAAATCACCCACAGTTTATTTAAACAAGCCAACACAAATTTACAGGCAAACGCCCAACCTTTTATTGCTTTTCAATAAATTAGGAATTACAAATTGACTTAGGCTTGCAGACTTACACTTGCTCAGTGTATATTTGCATGCCCACCCCTACATGTATATATAGACATACAAAATCTAGGCTGCAGGTGACAACCTCAACTGCTAGGGACATTTAGCCAATAGAAACCCAGCATTCAAATTGTAACCGCCCACCAACTGCCCACTAACAGGATGTGTGCGCCCCATGATGTGCAACTGACTGGAGACATGCCAGTTATGTACATGGAGGTTGACTGCCAGCAACTGCCCACAACTGCCTGTCAGTTGGGTCTTGCTCCAGTCAGCCACTCCTAACTGACTACAGTGTCAGCCCACCTTGTTGATGTCTTTGCCCAAAGTGTCAGCCCACATTATTGATGTCTCAGCCCACGAGTTGCCCATCATGTTGCCACAAGATGCTTAGTCCTTTTTAGCCCATGAATTTCTAACTAGCCCAACATTTGCCCAAGGTGTTGTCCAAGCCTGATGAGCACGTCCAACCCATACATCTGTCCACATGCTATAGCCTTGTTGCATGTTGGGCACCAACCCATGCCATGCTTTAACATGCCAAGTCCAACGCCTAGCCATGCCCAATAATGTCCCAACGTCTAGCACGCATCACCCATGGCACCTGCCCATGGTCCCGGGTGACCTTCACGGAGCAACCCCCCTTATAGTAGCACTTATGAAAATTTTCAAAGTGTCACGACTAGACATCAGACCTATCTGAGGAAGCATAATCCAAACCATATAGATTTGCTTGTTTTCTGACATAGCCAATTTGTTGCACAATGACCAAACTTGCTACCTAGTGTCGTCCCCTGCTGCACAACGCTGCTCATTGCTGCTCAAATGACTAAGTGTCAAGCTCATTTGCCGACTACATGCGGCCAGCGCCCTTGGCTGTTACCTGCTGCTGCACACTGCTGTAAGACCCCAATTTTTATGAATAAATATTTATTTTTTTCGAAATATCTTTTTGAATAATGAGGTGTGAATTTGATATAATGTTATAGTTATGGGTAATATTTATAAATTTTGTAAAGTAAACAAGTTGTCATAAAATATTCGATTGGTCGGGGAATATTCGTACGACGACACAATCATTGGTGGACCCCACAATGGAATTACTGTCGGAGTTAGAAAATGACTAAAATAACTTTTTATAAAAATAACGGCAAAAGTTTTACCATTAACTGTTGAAATACCCGGTGATAAAAGTACAGTAATACGTGTGATTGCATAGTAGCACACAGTATTGTACAGTATCTTTGATTATTGATGCTTACGTGAGAAGTCACTCAGTTTTATTCAATTATTGCCACAGTAATTACTGCATAATATCTCATATTATTGATTCAATTATTGTCACAATATTTTATATTATTAAATCAATAATTGAGACGACAAAGTTATTCATATTATTATTTGTATTATTGACGATGTCTAGAAAGTTCTATCGAGGAAAGATGTTTGGTCACCTAATTGCGCGCCAATAAGAAGAAGTCCTTATCGGAAAGCTCCCTCTTCCCTAGGAATGATCTGACTGTTAATATTGTGAGTTATAATATTACGACTTAAATATGAATTACTACCCTAAACTATAGGCCATATTCCACTTCGGGGATCAAAGTATCAATTTTTTCAATCAGGTGATTAAACTATCAATTTTTTTCAATTGCAACAAATTGAGCCGCCACGTCAGAAATTACTGACGTGACTATCTGAGTGGGTCATTAGGCAGCTGATGTGTAAATAAAAAAGATTATTTTAATATTTATTTAAACATTTATTATACAGTAAGGGCAAATTCGTCAAATCACTTATATTAATCATTTAAACTAAATAAAAACAACAAAACTATCTAAAATCTATACCATCTCAGATCAAAAACAAAAAAAAATCTAAAACAACAAAATCTAAAATCATCAAAAACTTCTTTTAGCCAAATATTGAAGATCAAGATCTGCAACCAAAATCTATATCATCTCAGATTGGAGGTGGAGATTCGGCTATGGAGGAAGCTAATTTTTTAACCAAGTACGGATCCAAGGTGTATATATTTCACTGTAGGGATGAATTTAGGGCTTCAAAGATTATGCAAAATAGGGCATTGAATAACCCTAAAATTGAGGTGGTGTGGAATTCAACTGTTGTGGAAGCGTACGGGGAAGGGGAAAAGGGGTCTTTGGCAGGGTTGAAGGTGAAGAATGTGGTGACCGGAAAGGTTTCAGATTTGAAGGTGTCGGGTCTATTTTTCGCGATAGGACATGAGCCGACGACAAAGTTTTTGGATGGGCAACTGAAGCTGCATTCCGATGGCTATGTGGTGACGACCCCGGGCACTACGGAAACGAGTGTTGAAGGAGTTTTCGCAGTAGGGGATGTTCAGGATAAGAAATACATGCAGGCTGTTACTGCTGCTAGAACTAGTAAGTGTGATGAGCTTAGTAGAAATGATTTGTGATGCATTGATCGTGAATTTTTGTTTCTGTTTTTGCTAAACTGAATGAGTTTTGCATGTTCAGAGGAATAATATGTTCAAAATGTGTTTTGGGTTGTCTTAGGATTTTAATTTTGAATATCAAAGCAGATATGATTTTAGATTTTGTTGTTTTAGATTTTTTGTTGTTTTTGATCTGAGATGGTATAGATTTTAGATAGTTTTGTTGTTTTTATTTAGTTTAAATGATTAATATAAATGATTTGACGAATTTTTCCTTGATGTATAATAAATGTGTAAATAGATATTAAAATAATTTTTTCTATTTACACATCAGCTAGTGATGGCTCCACTTGGAGGGCCACGTTAGCAATTTCTGATGTGGCGGCTCAATTTGTTGCAATTGAAAAAAAATTGATAGTTCAATCACCTAATTAAAAAAATTGAAACTTTGATTCCCGAAGTGAAATATGACCTATAGTTTAGGGTAGTAATTTATATTTAAGCCTAATATTAATGATGAATAAATGTTATTAAAAATATATTTTGTGAAACCAAGTGAATTGAGATAAATAGATGGGATTTGTATGAAGTATTTGTTATAAGTTTGGCGTATTATTTGGACTCCCACTTACTCATTTTTTAAAATCGTTGGTAGAAAATTATCTCAGTTTTGTTATAATGTATGTTAGTATATATATATATATATATATATATATATATATATATATATATATATATATATTACTTTTTATATAAAATAGAATATATTATATTTTATTGTTTGCATAGTACTGCATAGTAAAATCAAAAAATTTCTTTCAGTTTTCGCCCGTAAATTCGCACCCATGATTCCTACTGTTGGTCCGTGATTTCTAAAATTAAAATAGTATCATGTCATTCTCCTATAAATATGATGCTTAGTTTAGAATTGAAAATCACACCAGAATAAGAGAATTTTTCTTCTATAATATTGAACGTATTTCTTTAGAATTTAAGAAAGCTTTGAGTGTAGAAAATAATGCAAGTTTTCTTTAAGAATATCCGTGCCATACTAGTCAAAAATACTCTCCTTTTAAGGTAAGAGATATTATTTTTGTTCAATACTCGTAAGAAATAATATTTTCTTTCATACTCTGTAGTATGTAAGTAATATTATTTCGTTTAATATTCCTAATTCTACACTCATGTTGATAAGTTTTGCTTCTATACACCTTGAAATTAGTAGAATATCCTTGAAATTTGCGTTTCATCTAGTATCGTTTCACAAGAATATTTTTTTGAACATTCTTGTTAAATTTTGATCTTTTCATGTCGGAGTACTATTCACGGGATACTATTCACTTGGGTACTATTCACCCGAGGTACTATTCATGATAAAAATTGATTTCTTTTCTGTTCAAATTATTTTTGATACAATATTTTTCTTGAATTTTACTCCACAAAGCAGTTATCATGTTGACAATTTGGACATTCTTAAACTCTGGATAAATTGAATTATAAATCTTTAATATTTATCCATGATCTCGTTTGATTGAATTTATATATCATTGTCATCATTCTCATGCTTATATTGTGATGAAAATCATCTTTGGCCCGTAGTGCATAGATGGACTGTTGATTGGTATGATTATGACTATGTATTGGTATAATCAGGACTTGTAATGTTACAAATGTTGTGGTAAAAGTCCTCATTGGCTCGTAGTGCATTGATGGACAGTTGTTGGCATGATCATGACCACTGGTGATACTAACGAATATCCTTAGCCCGTAGTGCATGGATAATTCGTGGATGTGATAATAATGAATATCCTTAGCCCGTAGTGCATGGATAATTTATGGATGTGATACTAACGAATATCCTTGGCTCGTAGTGCATGGATAATTCGATGATGTAAATTATTTATTGAGCTGTGTTACAACGATAAAATATTGATGATGAACTTTTAAATCATAGAAGATAGTTGATATCATGCTCTACTTGACTCTTGTAATGGATTGTTTATTTCGTTGCAGTTAAACTTGTTGTCTATTGTATTCTATCAGTTTAACACTGTTAAAGGCTAACGATAATTTATTCTGCATTATCTTAGTCATAATATTTTTTACTGGGCTAGTTGAGCTCACCATATGCTTTCATTGTTCTCTTCAGGAAATGAGAATATAGCTTGGACTAGTTAGGGAATGGAGTGATGGTCCAAGCTGGTGGCTATAGTAGTCCTCATTATTCTATGAAATAGTGTGATAATAAATGTAATGAGGACTTATTTGAGTTTGGATATTGTCTACGAGACAATATTCGTGTTAAAACTCTCAGCTACGTTTTGTCGTATTTTACACAACAGATGTATAATTAAGTTTGTATTTGAATTATGTACCATGTATTTGGCGACTTAGAATGGGTTGCGTATACCTATTTTGGGAGCGTCACAGATGGTATCAAAGCTTAGGGATATGACCTCTGGCTGAGATTTGAGATTAGAACTAGGAGGGGAGAGACAGGTAAATCCTTCGTTAGTATGACCTACCTAAGCTTATTTGTTATTTAATTGGTCGGTTAGAATATAGGGATAATATGTGGCATGTTAATTAACCCTTGTTTTGTGGCAGTATTTGAAAATGACATTTGAAAATGTTGAGATAAGCAATGAAGCACATGAGACCGTTGAGTCACCAATGATCAATAACTAGGATAATGTGCATCAAGAAGGTAATAATCCTTAGGTAAACAACAACACCGACCAAATGATGAACGATGTGATGTTTAGAGGCATTCTACAATTCATGCAACATCAGACGAGAGAGAGTCCTATTCAAAATGTAGATGGAAACACTGGCAACTCACGGATGGTCACCACTAAGCAATTCAAGGAGTTAGGATCACCGAAGTTTTTTGGAAAGCCATTACCACTTAAGGCAGAGACGTAGATTAAGCAGATCACCAATATATTTGATGCCTTGGGATGCTTCGAGGAGCAAAAGGTCCTATTTGCCACCTTCATGTTGTGAGGAGAGGTAGATTATTGGTGGGAATCTGTAAAACGTACTCAGCCTGCCGCACTGAAGATGTCTTGGGAGAAGTTCCAAGAATTGTTCAACGACAAGTACTTTCCTGAAAGTATTCGTCATATGAAGGAGGTGGAATTCATTAAGCTGGAGCAAAATAATATGACCGTGTCACAGTACGAGGCTAAATTTGTGGAGTTATCCCGGTTTCCATCCCATTTGGTAGATAATGAGGAGCGTATGACGCGGATGTTTCTAAGAGGTTTGAAACCCAAAATACGTCAATACCTCATTTATCACAAACTTTGCTTGTATTCAGATGTTGTGAATAGGGCTTAGTTATTAGAGCGTGATAATGAGTTAGCCCAACCAAAAGATAGTAGCCGGTAAAACAATAATACCAGTGGTAGCAGTCATCGAAGCGGTGACAACAAATGTGGAGGAAATCAACATGCCAGAAATGGTTACCACTTCGGTGGTAATCATAGCCAAGATAATAGAAGTGGAAATTTCAAGAAGAGAAGGTTTAATAATGATGGAAAGACGTCTGCACCAACACCCGTTGTTAAGGAAGGAGAACAACTATCGGTTGTATGCTACAAATGCGGAGGGGAGGGACACATCAGTTCAAACTACATGCAGCAATCCAAAGCGTGTTATAATTGAGGAAGAGAAGGCCACCTAGTGCGATTTTGTCATGTAGTGAAGACAAAAGTCCAGCTGGGATGTTGACACCAAATGACGTCCCAGACAAGTCAAAGCCGGTAGTTCAAGGGAGAGCATTTGTCGTGACCTCCCAAAAAGGGAGGAAACCGAACGAAGTTATCACGAGTAAGTTAATCATACTTTTTTTGAAGTCTATACCTTATTTGATACCGGTTCTACCCATTCTTTTATTTCTCCTACTTACGCTCAACGTTTAAATTTAACTCCAGAGATATTAGACTTTGACTTATCTGTTGAAACTCTGTTGAGAGAAACCTTCATTACATCCAATGTTTATAAATCTTGTACGATTCAAATCGGCACCCGCACATTACTTGTCGATCTTATCTCTTTGAAAATACTTGCATTTGATGTGATTTTAGGGATTGATTGGTTAACTACTCATCATGATAAAATTAATTATTTTCGTAAGGTTGTTAGCTTTCATATTCCTAACAAACCTATTATGCGAATTAAAGAAACTAAACCACTAAAGTCAATCACTGTCATATCAAGTCATAAAGCCATTCGCTTATTAAAAAACAGATGTCAAGCTTTCTTAGCCCATGTCACGGATTTAAACAAAAATAAGTCAGATTTGAATGATATTTCTATTGTTAATAAATTTCCTGACGTATTCTCTGAAGAACTTCCTGGCCTACCCCTAGAACGTGAAATCGAGTTTTGTATTGACCTTGAACCCAGTACGAAACCCATTTTCAAAACCCATATCGAATGGCTCCTATTGAACTTTAGGAGTTAAAAACCCAACTGCAAGAATTGTTAGACATCGGTTTCATTCATCCTAGTACGTCTCCTTGGGGTGCTCCTGTTCTATTCGTTAAGAAGAAAGATGGAAGTATGCAATTTTGCATTGATTATCAGGAGTTGAATCATGTCACCGTCAAAAATAGGTACCCGTTACCTCGCATTGATGACCTGTTTGACCAGTTGCAAGGTGCCAAATTCTTTTTAAAGATCGATCTTTGTTTCGGATATCACCAGTTAAAAATTAAAACTGATGACATTCCAAAGACTGAGTTCAGAACTCGGTACGGGCATTACGAATTCCTAGTAATGTCTTTTGGATTGACTAATGATCCTGTGGCCTTCAAGAATATGATGAACCGAGTATTCAAGGAATATTTGGATCATTTTGTGGTTGTCTTTATTGATGACATCCTCATATACTCCAAAAGCCGTGAAGATCATGAGCAACACTTGATGCTGATACTCCAAAAGCTTCGTGAAAATAAGCTATATGCCAAGTTGAAGAAATACGAGTTCTGGCTTGAGGAAGTAGCATTCCTTGGGCACGTGATATCGAATCACGGAATATCTGTTGACCCAACAAAGATTGAATCAATTCAAAGTTGGGAGCAACCTAAGTCAGTAACCGAAGTACGTAGCTTTCTGGGCTTAGCTGAGTATTATCGGAGATTTGTGGAAGGATTTTCTTGAATCGCTACTCCATTAACTCAGCTGACTCGAAAAGATATAAAATTCGGTTAGAGCGAGGAATGTGAAAAGAGTTTTCAAGAACTCAAGAGGAGACTCATTTCAGCACCTGTTCTGACAATACCATCAGGTTCAGAGTGTTTTGTCATCTACAGTGATGCTTCAGGCAGAAGGTTAGAATGTGTTCTCATGCAACATGGGAAAGTCATAGCCTATGCCTCACGATAACTCAAAGAATATGAGAGGAATTATCCTACTCATGATCTAGAGTTGGCAGCAGTCATTTTTGCGCTAAAAATCTGGAGGCATTACCTATATGGGGAGAAAGTGAAGATCTATACGGATCATAAAAGTCTCAAATATTTCTTCACTCAAAAAGAACTCAACATACGGCAATGACGTTGGCTCGAGCTGTTAAAATATTACGATCATACCATTCAATATCATCATGGAAAAGCGAACGTGGTAGCTGACACATTGAGTAGAGGATCATATGCGGGTACTAGTGCGATATTATCAACACAAAGGCCCATTTTGTATGACTTACAAAGGATGGAGATAGAATTAAAGACTCTAGGGACCCACGTGATGATGTCAAATATACGAGTAGAACCAAATTTAATCGATAAAGTTAAAGTTGCTCAAGCTACGGACCTGAAGTTGATACGTATGAGGAAGAAAGTACAAGAAGGTGCTATTCCGTAAGCAAGAATCGATGAAGAAGGAATACTTCGAGTCAACTCCAGACTTTTTGTTCATAACGACCTTGATTTAAAGTATAAAATCATGATGGATGCACACACCACACCATTTCCAATCCATCTTGGGAGTACCAAAATGTATCATGATCTTCGACATACATTTTAGTGGAGAAATATGTAGAGAGAGATCGCGGAGTTTATCTCAAGGTGTCTAACTTGTCAACGTGTCAAAGAGGAGCATCAAGTGCCAAAAGGTCTATTGGAACCACTTGAAATTCTAGAATGGAAGTGGGAACACATTACCATAGATTTTGTTACTGGTCTTCTTAAGGTTTCTCAAGGCATAGATGTAATTTGTGTCATTATCGATATATTAACCAAGTCTGCTCATTTCTTACCTATACGAGAAACTTATTCACTTGAATGTCTTGCTCGTATATACATAAATGGGATTGTAAGACTACATAGTATGCTAGTATCTATAGTTTCTGATCTAGATCCAAGATTTACTTCATTGTTTAGGGTTAGTTTGCAGAAAGCTATGGACGCAGATTTACGATTCAATTTGGCATATCATCCTCAGACGGACTGGCAGTTGGAGAGGACTATTCAAACTCTTGAAGATCTATTAAGACTCTGTGTTCTTGACTTTAAAGGAAGTTGGGACAAGTTCTTACCATTAGTGGAATTCTCCTACAACAACAGTTATCAAGCAAGTATTGGCATGGCTCCATTCGAAGCATTGTATAGACATAAGTGTCGTTCTCTAGTATGCTGGGACGAGGTGGGTGAAGCAACATTTTTGGGACCAAAATTGGTACGAATGACTACAAAAAAGATTCAATTGATCCGACAACGTATAAAAATCTCACAAGATCGACAAAAGAGTTATGCTGATCTTTATCGAAAAGATGTGGAATTCAATATTGGAGAACATGTGTTGTTACGTGTTACTCCATGGAAGGGAGTTATGAGATTTAGAAAGAGAGGAAAGCTCAATCCTCGATTTGTTGGCCTATTTGAAATCCTCGATTGAGTAAAAAAAGTGGCCTATAGACTCGCCTTACCGCCAAGTATGTCTCGTGTTCATAACATTTTTCACATATCTATATTACTTAAATATGTGGAAGACCCAAACCACATTATTGAATTAGAACCAGACGAGATAATTGAAGATTTAACGTATGAAGACGTACCTGTTAAAATCTTGAAAAAGAAGGAATATATTCTACAGTCCAAGGTTATACCTCAAGTCAAAGTTTTGTGGAGAAACCACGATATTGAGAAAATGACCTGAGAGTTAGAATTTGAAATGAAATTAAGGTATCCTCACCTCTTCGACATACCAAGTACGTACACCAATTTCGAGGACGAAATTTTATAAGAAGGGGAGGTTGTAAGACCCCAACTAATAACGATTTAATTTTTTCGAAATATCTTTTCGAATAATAAGGTGTGGATTTGATATAATGCTATAGTTGTGGGTAATATTTATAAATTTTGCAAAGTAAGTAAGTTGTCATAAAATATTCTATTGGTTGGAGAATATTCGTACGCCGACACAATTTTTGGAGGACCCTACAACGAAATTACTGTCGGAGTTAGAAAACGACAGAAATAACTTTTTATAAAAATAACGACAAAAGTTTTACCGTTAACTGTTAAAATACCCGGTGATAAAAGTACAGTAATACGCGTGGTTGCATAGTAGCACACATTATTGCATAGTAGCACACGTTATTGTACAGTATCTTTGATTATTGATGCTTACATGAGAAGTCACTCAATTTTATTCAATTATTACCACAATAATTGCTGCATAGTATCTCACATTATTGATTCAATTATTGTCACAATATTTTATATTATTAAATCAATAATTGAGATGACAAAGTTATTCATATAATTATATGCATTATTGACGACGTCTAGAAAGTTCTGTCGAGGAAAGGGGTTTGGTCATCTAATTGCGCGCTAATAAGGAGAAGTCCTTATCGGAAAGCCCCCTCTTTCCTGGGAATGATCTGGTTGTTAATATTATGAGTTATAATATTAATGATGAATAAATATTATTAAAAATGTGTTTTGTGAATCCAAGTGAATTGAGATAAATAGTGGAGATTTTTATGAAGTATTTGTTGTAAGTTTGGCGTATTATTTGGACTCCCACTTTATATATATATATATATATATATATATATATATATATATATATATATATATATATATATATATATATATATGTAATAGGTGTGTGTGTGTGTGTGTGTGAATGTGTGTGCCGTGTGTGTGAAGATATATATATATATATATATATATATATATATATATATATATATATATTTTATATAAATTTTGGTTTTAATATAAAATAGAATATATTATATTTTATTGTTTGTATAGTACTGCATAGTACTGCATAGTAAAATCAAAAATTTTCTTTCAGTTTTTGCATGTGAATTAGCGCCCGTGATTCCTACTGTTGGTCTGTGATTTATAGAATTCAAATAATATCCTGCCATTCTCCTATAAATAGGATGCTTAGTTTAGAATTGAAAATCACATCAGAATCAGAGAATTCTTCTTCTATAATATTGAGCGTATTTTTTTAGAGTTTAATGAAGCTTTGAGTATAGAAAACAGTGCAAGTTTTTCTTAAGATTATCCCCGCCATACCAATCAGAAATACTCTCCTTTTAAGGTAAATGATATTATTTTTGTTCAATACTCATAAGAAATAATATTTTCTTTCATACTCTGTAGTATGTAAGTAATATTATTTTGTTTCATATTCCTAATTCTACACTCATGTTGATAAGTTTTGCTTCTATACACCTTAAAATTAGTAGAATATCCTTGAAATTTGCGTTTCATCTAGTATCGTTTCACAAGAATATTTTTTTGAACATTTTTATTAAATTTTGATCTTTTCATGTCGGGGTACTATTCACGGGATACTATTCACGAAATGCTATTCACAGGATACTATTCACTCGAGTACTATTCACCCGGGGTACTATTCATGACAAAAATTGATTTCTTTTCTATCTAAATTATTTTTGATACAATATTATTCTTGAATTTTACTCCACAAAGTAGTTATTATGTTGACAATTTGGACATTCTTAAACTCTGGATAAATTGAATTATAAATCTTTAATATTTATCCATGATCTCGTTTGATTGAATTTGTATATCATTGTCATCATCCTCATGCTTATATTGTGATGAATGTCATCTTTGGCCCGTAGTGCATATATGGACTGTTGATTGGTATGATTATGACTATGTATCGGTATAATCATGACCTGTAATGTTACAAATGATGTGGTAAAAGTTCTCATTAACCCGTAGTGCATTGATGGACAGTTTTTGGCATGATCATGACCACTGGTGATACTAATGAATATCCTTGGCCCGTAGTGCATGGATAATTCGTGGATGTGATAATAATGAATTTCCTTGGCCCGTAGTGCATGGATAATTTATGGATGTGATACTAACGAATAACCTTAGCCCGTAGTGCATGGATAATTTGATGATGTTGATTATTTATTGAGCTGTGTTACATCTATAAAATATTGATGATGAACTTTTAAATCATAGACGATAGTAGATATCATGCTCTACTGGACTCTTCTAATGGATTGTTTATTCCACTGCAGTTAAGCTTTTTGTCTATTGTATTCTATCAGTTTAACACTGTTGAAGGCTAACGATAATTTATTCTGCATTATCTTAGTCATAATATTTTTTACTGGGCTAGTTGAGCTCACCCTTTGCTTTTATTGTTCTCTTCAGAAAATGAGAATATAGCTGGGACTAGTCGGGGAATGGAGTGATGGTCGAAGCTGGTGGCTATAGTAGTCCTCACCATTCTATGAAATAGTATGATAATAAATATAATGATGACTTCATTTAAGTTTGGATATTGTCTACGAGACAATATTTGTGTTAAAATTCACAACTATATTTTGTCGTATTTTACACGACAGTTGTATAATTAAGTTTGTATTTGAATTATGTATCATGTATTTGGTGACTCAAAATAGGTTGTGTATACCTTTTTTCGGGGCATCACAACTGCCGCACACATACGCTTTTCCACACAACTAGGTGTCAAGGCATGGCTTGGCATACTATCTAGGCGTCCCGCATGCCAAGTGCCTGTCAAGCCAAAAGGGTTTAACAGTAGTCCATACCAGTGTCAAGTCGAAGAAAAAAAACATGTCTTGACCTGTAAAAGTTAATGGTTAACCAAGAATAGTTAATAGATGCTTGTTAACGATTATTATTCTCGGATTCTGATCTCGAGTGAAGGGAGGTCTTTTAGATCTATGAAAGGAAAGTCAACTACAAACGGTCGGGACCGTCGGAGGATACGTTCGTTGTGAGAGTAAGTAATGAAAGGAGAAAGATAATTAAAATTATGCAATGGAGTTTAAGAGATAAATTAGAGCTTAAGTTTTACCTCAAGGGGTCCTTGATATTTATAGGTACCTGTCTGGGCTAGTCACATGTTTTGTGCTTGTTTCCCCCTCTTATGGCATGTCCATTTCCTATTGGTTGAGATAATATATTTACATGTATGGAGTGCCTATTTCTTGACGGGAAAGTAAAACACCTTTCTAACAGTCTTCTAGAAGGCTGGACATGCTTCCAACATTACTTTATTAGGACCACTGTCAGGTGTCGATATGTGGGACTTCGTCATTGGGGCTGATGAGATTGATTTTTGGGTAGGGGTTCGCCCCAACCTCCGACATTGATTGTCTTTTTCTTTCTTCCTTATGACATGTACATTTCATCTTATCCCTTTTATGCGATGAGTCTATGAAGGTTCAAAGACTATGTGGAGGCCCAAAGATTAGGTTCCGACTCCTTTAATACATTTTAATGAGTTGGAGGAGTTTAAGTGCATCACGATGAATCGTATCAGGAATTCGTCTTCTCGGGTCGGTGCTTGTATATTGCATGCATTTGTGGATGTGATAGGAGTGTGGGGGGAGGGATTTAGGATATGTTTAGATTATGCTGGGGTTTTTGTTGGAAGATCTAGTCTGTTTTGGGGAGAATTGAAAATTTCAAAATTTTGAAAAAAATAATTAACACTACGACGTAATATTTGGCTAAACTTTTGAAGGTTGAAATCGTACAATGAGAATTAATGCTGATTTGTAGAATCTGATTGGTGCTTAATTGATTAATGAATGATTATAATTGAGTCATGATCCACAATTAACTTATTTCAATTTAATTTGTGTTATTTGAGTACTTGAGTATACGATACATGCTTTCTTGGCTAAGTTAAATGTGGGGTCTAACTATGTTCTTGAGTATGAGATACATTGTGACGCCCCCAAAACATGTATACATCACCCATTCTAAGTTGCCAAATACATGGTACAGAAAATAACTACAACTTCATTATTACAATTGTCGTGCAAAATACGACAACACATATGCTGTGAGTTTAAATACAATATTATCTTCTAGACAATATCCAAACTCAAATAAGTCCTCATTATAATTATTGATACACTATTTTACAAAATAGTGAGGATTGCTAAAACAACTGTCTAGAACCATCATTCCATTTCCCGATTAGTTCCCGCTATATTCTCGCCTCTTGAGAAGAAAAATGGAACAAAAAGGAAAAGGGTGAGCTCAACTAGCCCAGTAAATAATATTATGACTAAGATAATGAACAATAAAATTATTGTTAGCCTTCAACAAATCAGATAAAATATAATGGACAACAAGTTTTAGATCAATATTCGCAGCGGAAATAACAATTCAAGAGTTAAGTAGAGAATGAAATCTACTATCTTCTATGATTTAAAACTCCATCATCCATATTTTATCCCTGTAACATCAATCAATATACATCTTGAACCAAATATCCATCTTTGCACTACGGGCCAAAGATATTCATTTGTATCACCAGTTGGTCATGTTTATCTCAACACCTGTCCATCTTTGTACTACGGGCCAAAGATATTCATCAGGTAATCATTCATCTTTGCACTACAGGCCAAAGATATTCATCAAGTATCACCATTTAAGACTGAGGATGATGAAAAATATCTTAAAAAAACGAATCCAGTGAGATAAAATGACAAAGATTAGAGATTCATACTTTAGTTCATCCAAGTTAAAAAATACTCCAAAATAATTAATTGTGGAGTAAAATTCAAGAATAAAGATCAAAATATGGATACAATCAAAGATAGTAACCATAATAGACAACTTGGACAAAAAAAAGAAAATTTTAATTTTTTTTATGAATAGTGTCGTATTCGTGAATAGTGTCGTATACGTGAATAGTAATCTCGACACAAAAAGGTAAAAATTCTATAAGAAAAATTATACTTCGTGAATAGTACTCGTGAATAGTACCGTATTCGTGAATAGTATCGTATAAGTATACGTGAATAGTAACCTCGACATAAAAAAATAAAAATTTCATAATAAAATTCATACCAATATATCAGTATAATGATATTGAAAGAAATAACATCATTTATAAAGAAAATAACATCCCTTACCTCAAAAGAACAGTACTTCTGACTGAAATATCGGATATAATGTTGAAGAAAATTTACACTGAATAGTAACTCTCAATGTATCTAAATACTCATAAAAATATACTCGATATTATATAGAGAGAAATTTTTTGATTCTGGTGTGATTTTCAATTCTAACTAAGCACCCTATTTATAGAAAAATACCAGAACGCCAAAGTATACTAAAATTTAATAAAATAATATTTTATTAAAAATTTCTATGCACACCTCCTTGACCAAATTATCAGCACACCACAAGTGGGGCCCACCAAATTCAGCAAATTCTACACCAACCAAAAGTGGGGCCCACCATGTTTTTAATAAAAATATTTATTTTTGAAACTTCAATAATTCATAATAAATAGCTCTTTTATCAGAAAATATGAATTTTATGTCCATTCTATAGGAAATTTAATTCTCTACAACTTTGTAGAAGAAAGATTTTTCAAATTCCAAACAGAAAATGGTCGAAATCCACATACGGATGATTTTTAATACCCTCATTCCGACAAAATACTGATAAAACATCTCAACATTAATTCCTTTATTTATATCCACATAAAAATAAATATTTCCTTATCATATAAATTTATAATTAATTATTCACAAATAATATTACAGAATCACAATAATGACAACCAGGTCGTTCCAAGGAAAGATGTGGCTTTTTTATAAGGATTTCTCCTTACTGGCGCGTAATTAGGTGACCAAATCCCTTTTCTAGACAGAACTTTCTTAGACATTGCCAATAATGCTATCTAATAATATTATTCAAATAAAATGAATTATTGATATCATAATAGAAAATACTGTACAGTGACAATTATTGAAACAACAATAATATAAAATATCAACGTAGCAATTATTGAATCAATAAAATAAAATATTAAACAGTAATTATTGTAGCAATTATTGAGTAGTGCCTTCTTACGTAAAAATCAATAATTCAAAAATACTATGCAATACTGTGTCCTGCTGTGCAACCACGCGTATTACTGTACTTTAACCACCGGGTATTTTAACAGTGTTAACGGTAACAACTACACCGTTATTTATAAAAAAACTCAAACTTGTCATTTTTTTCATCCGATAATTTTTCGTTATGGGGCCCACAAATGGCTACGCCATCGTACGAATATTCCCCGACAGCAAGAATATTCCACGACCAAACGAATATTTCCCGACAACAATGAATATTTTATAACCACTTGCTTATTTTGAAAAATTTACACATTTCACCCATAACCAAAGCATTATATCAAATTAACACCTTATTATTCAAAATAATTATTAGAGAAAATTCAATTTTATTTATAAAAAGTTAGGGTCTTACAACCTCTCCTCCTTATGAAATGTCATCCTCGAAATAGACGTATGTACTTGGTATGTCGAAGATGTGAGAATACCTTATTTTTATATCAAATTCTAACTCCCAGGTCATTTTCTCAATATCGTGGTTTCTCCATAAAATTTTGACTTGAGGTATAATCTTTGAGCGTAGAATATGTTTCTTCTTATCCAAGATTTTAACAGGTACCTCTTCATACGTTAAATCTTCTGTCATCTCGTCTGATTTTAATTCAATAATGTGGTTCGGGTCTTTCACATATTTACGTAGCATGGATATGTGAAAAACGTTATGAACATGCGATATACTTGGCGATAAAGCGAGTCTATAGGCCACAGTTCCTACTCAGTCGAGGATTTCAAATAGACCAATAAATCAAGGGTTGAGATTACCTCTCTTCGTCAATTCTTGCTTCTAAAATAACATATTCTTATACTTTCGTCTTCATATTCATTAGCTCGGGGTCTGTAGCTTGAGTAGCCTTAACTTTATCGATTAAAGTCGGTTCTACTCGTACATTCGTCATCTTCACACAGGTCTCTAGAGTCTTTAACTCTATCTCCATCATTTGTAAGTTATAAGAAATGGGTCTTTGTGTTAACAACATCTACCCACATATGATCTTCTATTCAACGCGTTATCTACCACGTTCGCTTTTCCAGGATGTATTGAATGGTATGGTCGAAATTTTTCAACAGCTCGAGCCAACGTCGTTGTCGCATGTTGAGTTCTTGGAAGCTCTTCTCACATTCCTCGCTCCATTCGAATTTTGTATCTTTTCGAGTCAGCTGAGTTAATGGAGTAGCGATTCGAGAAAATCCTTCCACGAATCTCCGATAATAACCAGCTAAGCCTAGAAAGCTACGTATTTTGATTACTGACTTATGTTGCTCTCAACTGTGACTCATATCCTAATCTTGGATAGCACGTCACAATGGTACCTATCAGTTTACCACCGCACGAATATGACATCCCCTACGGAGAGTCTAGCTTTGGTGCATTCCACAAAGGAAGTCACCAGCGAGAAGCTCGGGTACCAACTCCTGTAGTTGGGTTTTTAACTCCTAAAGTTCAATAGGAGTCATTCGATATGGGGTTTTGGAAATGGGTTTTGTACTGGGTTCAAGGTCAATACAAAATTCAATATCACGCTCTGGGGTAGGCCAGGAAGTTCTTCAGGAAATACGTCAGGAAATTCATTAACAACAGAAATATCATTCAAATCTGATGTATTTTTGTTTAAGTCC
The DNA here is from genome assembly GCA_016801055.1 of Panax notoginseng. Classification (NCBI taxonomy): domain Eukaryota; kingdom Viridiplantae; phylum Streptophyta; class Magnoliopsida; order Apiales; family Araliaceae; genus Panax; species Panax notoginseng. The sequence continues at coordinate 227,756,040 of CM029012.1, read as the reverse complement.
ATGACATGGGTTAAGAAAGCTTGACATCCGTTTTTCAATAAATGAATGGCTTTAAGGCTTGATATGACAGTGATTGACTTTAGTGGTTTGGTTACTTGAATTCGCATAACAGGTTGATTAGGAATATAAAAACTAACAACCTTACAAAAATAATCAATTTTAGTATGATGAGTGGTTAACCAATCAATCCCTAAAATCACATCAAATGCAAGTATTTTTAAAGAAATAAGATCAACAGGTAAAGTGATGGTCTCAACTTGAATCAAGCAAGATTTATAAACAGTGGATGTAATGAAGGTTTCTCCTAACGGAGTTTCAACAGATAAGTCAAAGTCTAATTTCTCAGGGGTCAAGTTCAAACGTTGGGCACAAGCAGGAGAAATAAAAGAATGGGTAGAACTGGTATCTAATAAGGTATAAACTTCGCAAGAGTTTATAATTAGCTTACCCGTGATAACTTCGTTCAGTTCCTCGTCACGAAAAATGCTCTCCCTTAAACTACCGACTTTTTTTGTCCGTATCCGCCTTTGGTGTCACCGTTCCAGCTGGACTTGATTTCGCTATAGGACAAAATCGAGCTATGTGACCGTCTTTTCCATAACTAAAACATACCTTGGAAGGCTGTGGACAGTTTGGACTTATGTGTCCCTCCTCTCCGCATCTGTAGCATCTAACTGGCGGTCTTTCTCTTCCCCTAAAACTTTTTGTTGGTGCTGGTGCTACTGCAGATGTCTTCCTGTCATCGTTAAGTCTTCTCTTCTTGAAATTTTCACTTGAATAATTTCTTCTATTATCTTAGCCATGATTACCACTGAAGTGGTTATCATTTCTGGCATGATAATTTCCTCCACGATGGTTATCATTGTTCCGATGGCCGTTTCCACTGGTATGATTATTATCGTGTTGTTGATCGTTATCTTTTGGTTAGGCTAACTCATTATCGTGCTCTAATAATTGAGCCCTATTCACAACGTCTGAAAATAAATAAAGTTTGTGAGAAATGAGATATTGACGTATTTCGAGTTTCAAACCTCGCAGAAACATTCGCGTCATTCTCTCCTCATTATCAACCAAATGGGATGCAAACCGGGACAACTCGACAAACTTAGCTTCGTACTGCGACACTGTCATATTGTTTTGCTCCAGCTTGATGAAGTCTACCTCCTTCATATGACGAATACTTTCGAGAAAGTACTTGTCGTTGAAGAATTCTTGAAACTTCTCCCAAGACATCTTAAGTGCGGACAGATGGGTACGTTTTATAGATTCCCACCAGTAATCTGCCTCTTCGCGCAACATGAAGGTGGCAAAGTGAACCTTTTGCTCCTCGGAGCATCCCATGACATCAAATATCTTGGTGATCTTGTGACGCCCCCAGAATAGGTATACATCACTCATTCTGAGTCGCCAAATACATGGTACAAAAATCAAATACAAACTTCATTTATACCACTGTTGAACTGTCGTACAGAATACGACCACAATTAAACTGTGAGTTTTAATACAAATATATGCAACTCTCATGGTGCCTCGACCATAACACCTTACAATGATACCTTACATAAAGGTACAGTCAATAACTATTTTAGAAATTAAAATCTTTAGAAAATGATCAAGGAAACCTTCGTACATGGGAGACCATGCGTCTAAGTTATGACAGATATCATATGACTCGAGAATTATCCTTGGTTGACCCAATAGACCCCAATGAAAAACGAAAAGATTACTATCATGTTCTTTCCAATGGTGAGTCTTCTCTTGACATATAATTATCTCCATTATCTCCAATTGAGAACTATATTTCAACCAAACTCCAAGATTATATTGGTAGTGCTCATAGATATAATCAGCAAGTGCATGTACACAACCCTATCTTATGATAACACGAGGTCGTCTATCATTAGACATCTTGTATGATAGTGGCAAAGCGTCCTTCCAAAGTTGGGTTCTGTGACAACCCGAGAATTTAGAAAAGTTTTAAAATCATAATTAATTGATTTAAGGGTCAATATTAGAACCTAGATAGAAAATTAGTGTATGTATTTGATATTTTTGAGAAGGAATTTTGAGGATTTCAAAATTCTGTAAAGGATTTAGGTGAATTATTCAGGATTAAGTGTATATGTGTTTATATTCTGTGTATATGGACATTTATGTGTTCAGTATGTGGTTAAGGGTCAAGGGTTGACCAGATAAATGATATTTGTAACAAACCCTAGGTTTATATTAAGAACGTCAACGTTCAGTTAGAAAACCCTAGCGATTAACAAGAAACCCTAGAAACCGGTTCTGGAAACCGTAATTTCAGTTCTGGGACTTCGAAACCCTAATTCGGTATATGAAACCCTAGTTTGGGAATACGAATGCTATGTATAAGGTTTAACGTTATAATCTAATTAGGGAAAACCCTAAAGAATTACTGAAAACCCTAATAATTAGAAAACCTAATTATTAGAAACCCTAATTTATAATTAGGGAAAAACCTAAGTGTTAATTAAATAGATTTAATGTTAATTAGGAAATATTAATCCTAATTTTAAAGTTATAAGTAATTAGAAAATCCTAATCTAATTTCGAAATCTAATTTCTAAATAAGAAAACCTAATTTTTGGATTATAAATCCTAATGACCAATTTTGACCCTAATTACTAAATTAGCAATTTTAATTAGGAAATACTAATCCTAATTAGCAAGATTTAAATTATGATTAAATTTTTTTAATATAATTAGAAAATTCTAATTATAATTTAAAAAAATTAATATTCTATTTTTGAAAACCTAATTTAGAAATTCTAGAAATTATTTCTAAAACCTAAGGGTTCAAAACCCTAAACCCTAAAGGGTTCAAACCCTAAACTCTTAGGGTTTGCAACAAATGACAATTCTAAAAATAAAATGGTAAGAAAATGACATTTATGCCCTTTGTTGCATTATTTGATATAACTTGTAGATCTAGACCTAAGGTGAGTTGCTCACCAATCCTAAACCCTAGCATGCGCCATATCTCTCCCAAATCAGCTGAAGTATCAGCCATATTCATTACATACAACAATTTATATAGATTAAAGAGAGATAAAAGGCCACTTTCATTTTCATTATTCACATAGACCTTCCCTCTCTTCATTTTTCGGAACTTAGTGTGAGAGAGGGTGAGAAACAAAACCTTGGTCAGTTAACAGCAAGTCAAGAACAGATTCAAGGGTCAGAAATCAAAAATCAAAGCTTTAAAGGTATAAAACCCTAATCTTAGAAATTTGATTATTTGATGTTAGTTGTTGTAATTGATTGTTTAAAGTTATGTATTAGGGTGTTAATAAGTGATCTGGGTTGTTAGATCAAGGATCTATATCATGTAGATGCACGAAATCAAGATTTTTGGAACTGATTTAGAACCCTAAAAAGGTCGTCTGACAAGCTAATGTCAGTGGCCATAAATCTCTTTCTGTTTGTGATTTTTCTTGTTTTAAGTTATAGATCTGTAGTATGTCATGTGGACTATGATCTGGAACTGGAAACAGGTTCATATCATGTGTAGATTAGAAGTTATATGTGGTCAAAACCCGTTGACCGTCCACGGAAAACAAGTTCTAGGCAGCCCAGATTTCCAGAAATCACTGACAGCGTTTTTACAGGCCATGGATCTTGCTGATGTTTGATGTTTGGGCTAAGTTGTTGTTGTGGTGTTGTAGTCTAGAATGAGGACTACACAATCAAACCTTTAGATCACCCAGAAAGTACATAGAATCAAAGATATTTAAGGTCAAACAAGCGTTGACCGACTGCCTCATGAAGAAATCTGGGAAACCCAGATTTCTCAAGAACAGCTTCTGACCACTAGTTTGACTAGCCTTTATCTATCATGTGTGATGTTTTTATGATGATCTATTGTTATATAAATGTAGTCTGACATCTCTACTACAATATTAAACCATTGGATTACACAAAGCAAACCCAGAACGAAAGTTAGAAGGAACCAAAATTGGTACCTCGACTGTTCTTCAATTCTGGAAAACCCAGAAATTGAAGAACAAGCCTGACAACGTTTTCTGCAGCTTAGATCTTGCAGATTTGATTTGTTTTGGCTATGAAACGTGCTTTAGATTATAGTATTACATTAATACTATAAACATATTACACTAGACTGACCAGAAACCGTATGATCAAGAATTTATGGGTGGTCAAACCACCTACCCTGTAAACTGTCGATGAGTTTCTGGGCAGCTCAAGAACAGGCCAAGAACACCTATAGCGACGGGTCTGTCGCTATATGCCCCTTTAGCGACAGTTAGTTTTAGAAATTAATTATTTTATTAAATAAATCGAATAAAATGGTTTTTAATTATTAAAAATACAAAATAAATTCTAAAAAATTATTTTAAAGTCTGAAAAATAGTTTTTTATTATTTTGAGTATATTTCATAAATATTTAATATTTTTGAAATATAAAAAATATTTAATTAATTTAATTATAATATTAAATAAATTATTTAAAAATAATTTTAATTCATGAAAAATTATATTATGGTAAAAGAAAATATTTTAAGTTATTTTTAGTGACTTTTAATATTTTGTGAGAAATTTCATTAATTAATTAATATTAATGATAATTAGTTTATTTAATAACCATATTAAATAAATTATAGAAAAATAGAATTTATGATTTATAAATCATATAAAAATGATTTATGTGTTATAAAAATATTTTAAGTTATAATCTATAACTTTTGATTTTTTGTCATGGAAATATTAATATTTTAATATTAAATGCGATTATCGGATATTGGATTTAAGTGTTTAAAAATCTTATAAATGTGATTTTAAAGTATTAAAAATACTTTGTGATATTATAAATATATTATAATAGTATGTGATCATTTTCATTAATATTTGATAATAAATAAATATTAATGATAAAATAATTATGTGGTATTTAATGATTGAAAATTCACGATAAATGATAATAATTATGTGAAAATTATTACGAGTTTACGAAAAATATTTTGACTGTTAATTAATTATCTTAGATAGTGGTTAAGTGTTTAGTCAGAGTTTAATTGAACTTAGACTTGATAAAAGTTCGACTAGACCATTGGGATGTCAGATTTGTGTCGGGTTCAACTCAGACTGCAATAGTTTGACTTGATACCGAGTCTTATGTGCGTTATAGACTGATAGGGTTATGTGTTATGTATTTAGGTTATTCTCTCTCTCTGTGTGTGTATATATATATATATATATATATATATATATATATATATATATATATATATATATATACGGTAAGGATCAATAGCATTCTCCTTAAATGCTACGAATATGGCGTCCCCTACGGAGAGTCTAGCTTCGGTGCATTCCACAAAGGAAGTCACCAACGAGAAGCTCGGGTACCAACTCCTGTAGTTGGGTTTTTAACTCCTGAAGTTCAATAGGAGACGTTCGATATGAGGTTTTGGAAATGGGTTTTGTACTGGGTTTATGGTCAATACAAAATTCAATATCACGCTCTGGGGTAGGCCAGGAAGTTCTTCAGGAAATACGTCAGGAAATTCATTAACAACAGAAATATCATTCAAATCTGACGTATTTTTGTTTAAGTCCATGACATGGGCTAAGAAAGCTTGACATCCGTTTTTCAATAAACGAATGGCTTTAAGGCTTGATATGATAGTGATTGACTTTAGTGGTTTGGTTGCTTGAATTCGCATAACAGGTTGATTAGGAATATAAAAACTAACAACCTTACGAAAATAATCAATTTTAGTATGATGAGTGGTTAACCAATCAATCCCTAAAATCACATCAAATGCAAGTATTTTCAAAGAAATAAGATCAACAGGTAAAGTGATGGTCCCAACTTGAATCAAGCAAGATTTATAAACAGTGGATGCAATAAAGGTTTCTCCTAACGGAGTTTCAACAGATAAGTCAAAGTCTAATTTCTCAGGGGTTAAGTTCAAATGTTGAGCACAAGCAGGAGAAATAAAAGAATGGGTAGAACCGATATCTAATAAGGTATAGACTTCGCAAGAGTTTATAATTAGCTTACCCGTGATAACTTCGTTCGGTTCCTCGTCACGAAAAATGCTCTCCCTTAAACTACCGACTTTTTTTTGTCCGTATCCGCCTTTGGTGTCACCGTTCCAGCTGGACGTGATTTTGCTATAGGACAAAATCGAGCTATGTGACCGTCTTTTCCATAACTAAAACATACCTTGGAAGGCTGTGGACAGTTTGGACTTATGTGTCCCTCCTCTCCGCATCTGTAGCATCTAACTCGCGGTCTTTCTCCTCCCCTAGAATTTTTTGTTGGTGCTGGTGCTGTTGCAGATGTCTTCCTATCATCGTTAAATCTTCTCTTCTTGAAATTTTCACTTGAATCATTTCTTCTATTATCTTAGCCATGATTACCATCGAAGTGGTTATCATTTCTGGCATGATAATTTCCTCCACGATGGTTATCATTGTTCCGATGGCCGTTGCCATTGGTACGATTATTATCGTGTTGTTGGTCGTTATCTTTTGGTTAGGCTAACTCATTATCGCGGTCCAATAACTGAGCCCTATTCACAACATCTGAAAATAAACAAAGTTTGTGAGAAATGAGGTATTGACGTATTTCGAGTTTCAAACCTCGCAGAAACATTCGCGTCATTCTCTCCTCATTATCAACCAAATGGGATGCAAACCGGATAACTCGACAAACTTAGCTTCGTACTGCGACACTGTCATATTGTTTTGCTCCAGCTTGATGAACTCTACCTTCTTCATATGACGAATACTTTCGGAAAAGTACTTGTCGTTGAAGAATTCTTGAAACTTCTCCCAAGACATCTTAAGTGCGGACAGATGGGTACGTTTTATAGATTTTCACCAGTAATCTGCCTCTTAGCGCAACATGAAGGTGGCAAAGGGAACCTTTTGCTCCTCGGAGCATCCCAAGACATCAAATATCTTGGTGATCTTGTGACTCCCCCAGAATAGGTATACATCATTCATTCTGAGTCGCCAAATACATGGTACAAATATCAAATACAAACTTCATTTATACCACTGTTGAACTATCGTATAGAATACGACCACAATTAAACTGTGAGGTTTAATACAAATATATGCAACTCTCATGGTGCCTCGACCACAATACCTTACAATGATACCTTACATAAAGGTACAGTCAATAACTGTTTTAGAAATTAAAATCTTTGAAAAATGCTCAAGGAAACCTTCGTACATGGGAGACCATGCGTCTAAGTTATGATAGATATCATATGACTCGAGAATTATCCTTGGTTGACCCAATAGACCCCAAAGAAAAATGAGAAGATTACTATCATGTTCTTTCCAATGGTGAGTCTTCTCTTGACATATAATTATCTCCATTGTCTCCAATTGAGAACTATATTTCAACCAAAATCCAAGATTATATAGGTAGTGCTCATAGATATAATCAGCAAGTGCATGTACACAACCCTATCTTATGATAACACGAGGTCGTCTGTCATTAGACATCTTGTATGATAGTGACAAAACGTCCTTCCAAAGTTGGGTTCACCTCACTTTTTTTAAGGAGAACCTCAACAGCTATAGACCACCATTCTATTCCCCTGTTATCCCCGCTCGACCTAGCTACACTCTTATTACTTGAAAGAAATTGTGAAGCAAAAGGGTGAGCACAACTAGCCTAGTAAAGAATATCATGACTAAAGATAATTAAATTATTAATAGCCTTCTTCAGTAATAAATCAGAGATTTAGAACATATGGTAGATGATAAAACTTTTCAACCATAGTTGCAGCGGAATGAGCAATCCATTAGAAGAGTTAAATCGACCATAAAGTCTATTATCTTCTCCATGTTAAAAGTCCACCAACAATATTTTATCCCTGTAACATCAATCAACAGTTTCTGTCCACAATTATGTGAATAACTCATAATCATAATTGTGGTTCTAAATTCCTCTTCGCACCTAGGACGAAGATAATTTTCATCACATGTCTTTAACTGAAACATCAAAGATCATGATTATACCAAATCACAGTTCCTGTTCATAATCATACTAATAAATTCATCTTTGCGCTACGGGCCAAAGATATTCATTAACAGTTCATCTTTGCATTTACAGGCCAAAGATATGCAACTGTATTTTAGAAGATTCAAGTAGAGCATGATATCTGCTATCTTCTACAAATTAAAAGTTTATTATCAATATTTTATCGCTGAGACTCAGTTTAATAAATAATCCACATCATCGAATTATCCTTGCACTACGGCTAAGGATATTCATTAGTATCACGACCACGAATTATTCATGCACTACGTGCTAAGGATATTCGTGTTTTCACCAATGGTCATGATTATACCGAATAATCTCTGGTCATAATCATACCAATCAACAATTCATCTTTGCACCCTTGGCCGAAGATGACTTTCATCACAATATAAGCATGAGGATGATGACAATGATATAAGCATTAATCAAATGAAATCAATGATAATTATTAAAGACTTTAAATTTATCCAAAGTTTAATAATATCCAAATTGTTAACATGATACTGCTTTGTGGAGTAAAATTCTAGAATAATATCCATGTATCAAAAATAATTTGAACAGAAAAGAAATAAAATTTTCGGGTGAATAATACTCCGTGAATAGTACCCCGGCATGAAAAGTGCCCCGAATACCCGAGTGAATAATATTGGGGTGAATAGTAATTGGGTGAATAGTAACTCGTGAATAGTACCCCCGACATGAAAAGTGCCTAAAATACCCGAGTGAATAATATTTGAGTAAATAGTAACTGGGTGAATAGTAACTCGTGAATATTACCCCGGTGAAAATATTGATATTTAATAAAAAAGTTCAGATCAATATTCCAACGAAACGATACTGGATGAAGCGCAAAACTCAAGGATATTCCACTAATTTCAAGGATTATAGAAGCAATACTTACCATAGTAAGTTTAGATTTAAGAATATGAAAAGAAATAACATATGAAACTGTAAATGAATTTTCAACTGTCATACGGTATGTAATCCGCGTAGACAGGTTATTCTGACATATTAAAGGATAAATACGAAAAAAATAGTATTCCTTATGAATACGAAAGAAATAATACCCCTTACCTTAGTAGAAGACTGGATACTGCAATAGTGAAGTAGCAGAATACTCTTCTTCTTGCTCTCTATAGTTTCTCTCTCTATAGTTTCTGTTGTGAGTCTCAGTGAATTGGTGAGAATGAAAGAAGAATTAAGCTTCTATTTATAGGAGAAATGACTAAATAGTAACTAATTCACGAACTGTCCAGATTGATTTACTATTAGAATGGACGGTCCAGATTGATAACTATTAAAACCACAACCGACGGTCCAGATTGATTTACTTTTAAAACCACCACCGACGGTCAAGATTGATTTACTATTAAAACCAACACCGACGGTCCAGATTGATTTACTATTAAAATCACCATCGACGGTCCAGATTGATTTACTATTAAAACCACCACCAATGGTCCAGATTGATTTAACTTATTACACTTCAGTACCCCTAAAGTTTTTCAAGTTTGCATTATTTCCCTCTAACTTTTGTAAATCACTTATCTTCAATAAACACATTCTTTAATACTTCAACAATTATTCATCATTAATAATATAACTCACAATATTTAACAACCAGATCATTCTCAAGAAAGAGGGGACTTTTCGATAAGAATATCTCCCTATTGGCGCGCAATTAGGTGATAAAATCTCTCCTCGACAGAATTTTCTAGACATTGTCAATATTGCAAATAATAATATGAATAACTTTGTCGTCTCAATTATTAATTTAATAATATAAAATATTATGCAGATGATACTGTGACAATAATTGAATCAAATAACGTGAGATACTATGCAGTAATTACTGTAGCAATAATTGAGTAAACTGATTGGCTTCTTTCGTAAGCATCAATAATCAATACCGTGTAATACTATGCAACCACGCGTATTACTGTATTTTTACTATCGGGTATTTTAATAGTTTAACGGTAAAACTTTCGCCGTTATTTTTATAAAAAGATATTTCCGTCGTTTTCTAACTCCGATAATTATTCCGTTGTGGGGTCCACCAATAATGGTGTCGTTGTACGAATATTCCCTGTTAAAACGAATATTCTCCGACCAATCGAATATTCCCCGACACAACGAATATTTTATATCAACTTGCTTACTTTGTAAAATTTTTAAATATCATCCTTAACTTTAACCTTATATCAATTTAACCATTTACTAAATAGAATAATAATTATAAGAAAATTGAATACTTTCATTTCATAAAATCCGGGGTCTTACAGATCTGCTTTATCCACGTCTTTGCCTTAAGTGGTTCTGGCTTTCCCAAAAACTCCGGTAGTCCTAGCTCCTTGAAATGCTTAGCGGTGACCATTCGTGAGTTGCTAGTGTTTTCACCTGCATTTTGAATAGTAGTCTCTCTTGTTTGGTTTTGCATGAATTCTAGAAAGTTTCTAAACATACCATCGTTCGTCATTTGGTCGGTGTTGTTGTTTATAGGAGGATTATTGCCTTCCTGATGCACCTTATCCTGGTTGTTGATTGTCGGTGTCTCAATGGTCTCATGTGCTCCATTGCTCACCTCAACATTTTCAAATGTCAAATATTGTCACAAAACAAGGGTAGGACACACTAGCGAAGGATTTACTCGTCACTCCCTTCCTAGTTTTAACCCCAGATCTCCATCAGAGATCATATACCTAAGCTCTGATACCAACTGTGACGCCCCCAAAACAGGTATACATCACCCATTTTGGGTCGCCAAATACATGGTACAGAAAATAACTACAACTTCATTATTACAATTGTCGTGGAAAATACGACAACACATATGCTGTGAGTTTAAATATAATATTGTCTTCTAGACAGTATCCAAACTCAAATAAGTCCTCATTACAATTATTGATACACTATTTTACAAAATAGTGAGAACTGCTAAAACAACTATCTAGAACCATCATTCTATACCCCGACTAGTTCTCACTATATTCTCGCCTCTTGAGAAGAAAAATGGAACAAAAAGGAAAAGAGTGAGCTCAACTAACACAATAAAGAATATTATGACTAATATAATGAACAATAAATTATCGTTAGCCTTCAACAAATCAGATAAAATATAATAGAAAACAAGTTTTAGATCAATATTCGCAGCATAAATAACAATTCATTAGAAGAGTTAAGTAGAGAATGAAATCTACTATCTTCTATGCTTTAAAAGTCTATCATCAATATTTTATCCATGTAACATCAATTAATATACATCTTAAACTAAATATTCATATTTGTACTACGGGCCAAAGATAATCATTTGTATCACCAGTTGGTCATGTTCATCTCAACACCTGTCCATCTTTGAACTACGGGCCAAAGATATTCATCAGGTAATCATTCATCTTTGCACTACAGGCCAAAGATATTCGTCAAGTATCACCTTTTAAGATTGAGGATGATGAAAAATATCTTAAAGAAACAAATTCAGTGAGATAAAATGACAATGATTAGGGATTCGCACTTTAGTTCATCCAAGTTTAAAAATACTCCATAATAATCAATTGAGGAGCAAAATTCAAGAATGAAGATCAAAACATGAATACAATCAAAGATAGTAACCATAATAGACAACTTGGACAAAGAATTTTTTTTTTAATTTTTCTATGAATAGTGTCGTATTCGTGAATAGTGTCGTGTACGTGAATAGTAATCCCGACACAAAAAGGTAAAAATTTCACAGGAAAAATCATACTTCGTGAATAGTACCGTATTCATGAATAGTATCGTATACGTGAATAGTACCGTATACGTGAATAGTTGTAAGACCCCGAATTTTATGAAATAAAAGTATTCAATTTTCTATTTTGGTAAATAGTTAAATTGATAAAAGTTTAAAGTTAAGGATGATATTTGAAAATTTTACTAAGTAAGCAAGTTGTTATAAAATATTCGTTGTGTCGGGAAATATTCGTTTGGTCGGGGAATATTCTTTTTATCGGAGAATTTTTATACGACGACACCATCATTGGTGAACCCCACAACGGAATAACTGTCAGAGTTAAAAAACGACAAAAATAACGGCGAAAGTTTTTACCATTAAACTGTTGAAATACCTGGTGGTAAAAGTATAGTAATACGCGTGGTTGCATAGTAGCACACAATATTGATTATTGATGCTTACGTGAGAAGTCACTCAGTTATACTCAATTATTACTACAGTAATTGCTGCATAGTATCTCACATTATTTGATTTAATTATTATCAAAGTATCATCTGCATAATATTTTATATTATTTAATCAATAATTGAGACGACAAAGTTATTCATATTATTATTTGTAATATTGACGATGTCTAGAAAGTTCTGTCGAGGAGATGTTTGGTTACCTAATTGCGCGCCGATAGGGAGAAATCCTTATCGAAAAGCCCCCTCTTTCTTGGGAATGATCTGGTTGTTAAATATTGTGAGTTATAAGATTAATGACGAATAATTGTTAATATATTAAAAATGTGTTGATTAAAGATAAATGATTTGTGGCAATTATTTATTCAATTTTTTATATAAATAGAGGGGTTTGTTATAAGTTTGGCTTATTATTCCACGAGGAGATGTGCTAATTTTTCAGACCGTTGGTTGAAGTTATAATAGTAAATCAATATAGATCGTTGGTTGAAAATATAATAGTAAATCAATATGGACCGCTGGTGGAAAGTTATAATAGTAAATCAATATGGATCGCTGGTTTAAAGTTTTAATAGTAAATCAGTATGAACCGTTGCTTTAAGTTTTAATAGTAAATCAATATGGACCGTCCGTTTAAAAGTAAATTAATCTGGGTCGTTCATGAATTAGTTACTATTCAGTCCTTTTTCCTAGAAATAGAAGCTCATTCTTTAATTATTTCTTACGAATTCACTGAAACTCTGGAGAGAGAAACTATAGAGAGAAAGAAGAAGAGTATTCTACTATTACACTAGTGCAGTCTCTAAATTTTATTAAGGTAAGGGGTATTATTTATTTTGTATTCATAAGGAATATTATTTGTTGTATTCGTAAGGGGTATTATTTCTTTCGTATTCATGAAGAGACTTATTTTCTTTCAATACTCATAAGAGTTGTCATTCATTCTTTATTAATCTGCGGGAGTAACCTGTCGACGCGAACTACCGCATGTATGGTGAATGACCCATCGTATTCTATTCTTTATTAATCTGCGGGAGTAACCTGTCTACGCGGACTACCGCATGCATGGTGAATGACCCTTCGTATTCATTCTTTATTAAATTGTGAAAATAATCTGGCTACGTGGATTACTGCATGGCGGGTGAAAATCTATTTGCAGTTCGTATATTCTGTTATACTCGTATGAGTTATCATTTCTTTTGTACTAGTCATGGAATATCATTTTCTTTTGTATTTTTCTTTTATGAGTACTATTTATGAGTTACTATTTACGGGTTACTATTTATCCAGTTACTATTCACTCGATTATTATTCACTCGGGTATTCGGGACACTTTTCGTGACGGAGTACTATTCATGAGTTACTATTCACATGTTACTATTCACCTGGTTACTATTTACTCGAATATTATTCATTCGGGTATTTGGGACACTTTTCATATCGAAGTACTATTCACGAGGTACTATTCCTGAAGTACTATTCACATAATACTATTCACCCAAAAAATATATTTCTTTTCTGACTAAATTATTTTTGATACATGAATATTATTCTTGAATTTTATTCCACAAAGCAGTATCATGTTGACAATTTGGATATTTTTGAACTCTGGATAAATTTAAAGTATTTAATATTTATCCTTGATGTCGTTTGATTAATGCTTATATCATTGTCATCATCCTTATGCTTATATTGTAATGAAAGTCATTTATGGCTTACGTGTATAGATGGACTATTGATTGGTACGATTATGACCAAGGATTATTCAGTATAATCATGACCATAATGTTACAAATGATGTGGTAAAAGTCCTCATTGGCCCGTTGTGCATTGATGGACATATATTTGTATGATCATAACCATGCGTTCTCTTCGGCCAAGGGTGCAAAGATGAATTGTTGTTTGACATGATCATAACCATTGGTGAAAACACAAATATCCTTGGCCCGTAGTGCATGGATAATTCATGGATGTGATACTAACGAATATCCTTAGTTGTAGTGCATGGATAATTTGGTGATGTATTAAGTTAAGTCTCAACGATAAAATATTGATAATAAACTTTTAATTCGTAGAAGATAGTAGATATCATGCTCTACTTGACTCTTCTAAAATACAGTTGTATGTCTTTGGCCTGTAATGCAAAAATGAACTGTTAATGAATATCTTTGGCCCGTAGTGCAAAGTGAATTTATAAGCATGATTATGAACAGGAACTTTGATTTGGTATAACCATGATCTTTGATGTTTTAGGTAAAGACAGGTGATGAAAATTATCTTCGTCCTGAGTGCGAAGAGGAATTTAGAATCACAATTATGATTATGAGTTATTCACATAATTGTGGATTGGAACTGTTGATTGATGTTACAGGGATAAAACATTGTTGGTGGACTTTTAACATGGAGAAGATAATAGACTTTATGGTCTATTTGACTCTTCTAATGAATTGCTTGTTCAGCTGCAACTATGGTTGAAAAGTTTTATCATATACCATATGTTCTAAATCTCCAATTATTACTGATGAAGGCTATTGATAATTTAATTATCTTTAGTCATGATATTCCATAGTAGGTTAGTTGTGCTCACCCTTTTGTTTCACAATTCCTTTCAGGTAATAAGAGTTTAGCTAGGTCGAGCGGGGGTAATAGGAGAATAGAACGATGGTCGATAGCTGCTGAAGTTTCCCTAAAATAATATGAAAATAATTTTATTGAGAATTTTAGATAAGTCTGTCGTATTTTATACGTCATTTAACCGTTGATTTTGGTGAACCGAATATGGTGAGGTGAACCTAACTTTGGAAGGGTGTTTTGCCACTATCATACAAGATGTCTAATGACAGACGACTTCGTATTATCATAAGACAGGGCTGTGCACATGCACTTGCTGATTATATATATCTATAAGCACTACCTATATAATCTCGGAGTTTGGTTAAAATATAATTCTCAATTGGATATAATAGAGATACGTATATGTCAAGAGAAGACTCACCATTGGAAAGAACATGATAGTAATCTTCTCGTTTTTCTTTGGGGTCTATTGGGTCAACCAAGGATAATTCTCGAGTCATATGATATCTATCATAACTTAGATGCATGGCCTCCTATGTACGAAGGTTTCCTTGAGCATTTTCCAAAGATTTTAATTTCTAAAACAGTTATTGACTGTACTTTTATGTAAAGTACCATTGTAAGGTGTTGTGGTCGAGACTAGGGGTGAGCATGGTGCGGTTTGGTGCGATTTGAAATCCAAATCGCACCCAAAACCCCTTGTGATTAGTGCGATGCAGTTTTAAAGTGTGCAGTGCGGTTTTAATTGGTGCGGTTTCGGTTCCAAAACCAATTGAAACTACAAAAAAGTCTAAGCCTTCAATAAAATTTAACATAGAACTTACATCGAGCAATTAACTTAGTGACAGAGTCGGCAATGAGAATTACATCAAGCATAGAACCAAAGTTTCTTCTGCCAAACATGTCAAATTCACCATCGAATCATAGAACAGTGAGACACGTAAAATAGTTTTAGTTTATAATAAAGGAATGATGCTTTAAAACTAAAACATACGTTATATAAAATAACGGAGACCATATATTCGATAACAAGTAAGAAGGTTTGTCTAGTTTTTCAAAAATTAAAAGTATATACTGGAGATAGAATAAAATTCTATCTTATATTTTGCAGGGAGGACTTATAGAATATAATCCTAACTATACCTAATTTGAAAAATAATCTATTAGACTATTACTATTATAGCATTAACCTTAACCAATTCATCAAGTGCTCAAACCAACGAATTTGGCCCCTCAGCTATAAGCCCCTCCAATAACGTATCAAACAAATTCGAAATTCTAAAATCCAATTGCATAATTTTTGACTCTATAACCTCTAACCATCTTCTTTCAATTGGTGGAAAAATGACAATGCAAGACTGGAGTTTTCTCTGAGCGTGTTCAAGTGAAAAGTAACTTTAGAATTTACTAGGGATAATACATACATACACACACATGGTGCAGTTTCGGTTTTATGCTTGCGATTTTGGCTTGTAACCAAACCAGAACCGTAAATTTGGTTATTCAACCCACTTAAAACCGTCACATAAGCCGGAACCGTTGGTGCGGTTTTAATTGGTGCGGTTCATGCTATTTTTGGTGCTGTTTCGGTTTCAATTTGGTTACTTGCTCAACCCTAGTCGAGACACCATGAGAGTTACATATATTTGTATTAAATATCACAGCTTATGTGTTGTCGTACTCTGCACAACAGTTCAACAGTTGTACAAATGAAGTTTGTATTTGATTTCTGTAGTGTGATATCTGACGACTTAGAATGGGTGAAGCATACCTATTTTGGGGGCGTCACAATAGTAACCTCGACATAAAAAGGTAAAAATTTCATAATAAAATTCATACCAATATTTTGGTAGAATGATATTGAAAGAAATAACATCATTTACGAAAAAAATAACATCCCTTACCTTAAAAGAACAGTACTTCTGACTGGAATATCGAATATAATGCTGAAGAAAACTTGCACTGAATATCAACTCTCAAAGTATCTAAATACTCACAAAAATATGCTTGATATTATAGAGAGAGAAAACTTCTGATTTTGGTGTGATTTTCAATTCTAACTAAGCACCCTATTTATAGAAAAATGCCAGAACGCCAAAGTAGACTAAACTTTAATAAAATAATATTTTATTAAAAAATTTCTACGCACACCTCCTTGACCAAATTATCAGCACACGATAACTGGGGTCCACCAAATTCAACAAATTTCACATCAACCAAAAGTGGGGCCCACCATATTTTTAATAAAAATATTTATTTTTGAAACTTTAATAATTCATAATAAATAGTCATTTTATCAAAAAAATACGAATTTTATGTGCATTTCATAGGAAATTTAATTCTCTACAACTTTGTAGATGAAAGATTTTCTAAATTCCAAATAGAAAATGACCGAAATCCACATATGGATGATTTTTAATACCTTCATTCCGAAAAAATACTGATAAAACACCTCAACATTAATTCCTTCATTTATATCCATATAAAAATAAATGTTTCCTTATCATATAAATTTATAATTAATTATTGACAAATAATATTACAGAATCACAATAATGACAACCAGATCGTTTCAAGAAAGAGAGGGCTTTCCGATAAAGATTTCTCTTTACTGGCACGCAATTAAGTGACTAAACTCCTTTTTTAGACAGAACTTCTTTAGACATTGCCAATAATGCTATCTAATAATATTATTCAAATAATATGAATTATTGATCTGATAATGAAAAATACTGTGCAGTGACAATTATTGAAACAACAATAATATAAAATATTAACATAGCAATTATTGAATCAATAAAATAAAATATTGAACAATAATTACTGTAGCAATTATTAAGTAGTGTCTTCTTACGTAAGAATCAATAATTCAAAAATACTGTGCAATACCGTGTGCTACTGTACAACCACACGTATTACTGTACTTTAACCACGGGGTATGCTAACAATGTTACCGGTAACAACTACGCCGTTATTTATAAAAAACTCAAACTTGTTGTTTTCTTCATCCGACAGTTTTTCGTTATGGGGCCCACAAATGGTTGCGCCATCGTACGAATATTCTCCGACAGCAAGAATATTCCACGACCAAACGAATATTCCCCGACAACAATGAATATTTTATAACCACTTGCTTATTTTACAAAATTTATACATTTCACCCATAACCAAAGCATTATATCAAATTAACACCTTATTATTCAAAATAATAATTAGAAGAAATTCAATTTTATTTATAAAAAGTTAGGGTCTTACATATATGTTTACTTTTCTAAGTTAAATTTGGTGTTATACATGATAGAACCTTGTTTTTAGACACCACAATGGTTTAACTTCTGAGCGGTTCTGGAGCGATCGCGACCATTTATTTTTGTTCCATTGTGGCCATTCGTTCAGATTTGAAATATAAATCGCGATCCTGCTTGTCTTGACACTTATTTACTTTTTACCTCGAAATTTTATAGAGAGAAAAGTGAAATCTTGGAACTCTGAGGGCTTTAAATCTTTTATCATCCCCAATATTTTCAAAATCTATCACAAGTAAGTTGTTTCGTTCCTCTCTTTTTGCTTTAGTTCCGTGTTGTTATTATTTTTGTACTGCTATTTCTTGGTTGCTCTACTACTTCTTTCTAGTATTCTTCTTCTGCTTCATTATTTCTTTTGTCTGCTATCCTTTAGTGAGTGGTGGGTTGTATGGTTGTTGAATAAAGGGCTTCTAATAGAATTCTGTTAGACCCTTCTCTTTCTCTTGACCTTTCTAACAAACTTTTAGAGGAAGTGGATGAGGTTCCTCTTCGAAGGAGGTCTGTTATATCTGGCTCAGATGATTTGGAGGCGACCGTTGAGGAGATCGTTCCTTTTGAAAGTGTGGATCGTACCCAACTACTTAGTGAGAAAAAGTTTAATCATGATGAGTATTAATTATGTTGACGAGTCAATTTTTCCTCGCTGTAATTTTCGTTCGACCCTTTCTTATGCAGTTATTAGTAGATTTTATGGAAGATTTTCATTTTCCTGATGGTTATGAGATTTTTTTTCCGGAGTTGGGTGATAGGATATATAATCGCCCTGAAGGGATCTGTTATTCTGGGTTGGTGTTTCTCGTGGAGCTTTTCACTGCGGCCTTCGATTCCCTTTACACATCTTTTTTATTTTGAGATTTTAGGCATATTAGGAATCTCGCTAGGTCAGTTGCGTCCAAACGCTTTTAGACATGTGTGGTTTCCTTGCCATGGGTAAGTGTCACAATATCAATAAGGACTAGAGTAAGGAGTGGTTGTATGTGGGAGGCCCTGATTTTTACGTCTGACTTATCAGGGGCGACCTTGACTTCTTATGAACACTTTTGCCAGACTGGCCCAATTAAGGCAATGATTATGGTTGTCGCCAATCAAGGCTTGAGGCGAATGGATGTTGTTAGTTTCTTTTACTTGTGTTTGTTTTGATGCACTTAGATGATGATATACTTTTGTTTGCAACTGACATACTTTTCTCTGTGCTTCTTAGTGGGACCAAAATCGGATGCTGCATTTTTGGCGAAGGTTGCCGCTCGCCAAATCGAAAAGAAAAAGACTCCCGCTGGGTCGTCTTCAACTTCCTCCCCCGAGGTTGCTCGTCTATCGAGGAACCTTGTGATTCGTGAGCCAAGTACTACCGCGATCTCGGTCGTCAAGGATCATGTATTGGTCCAAAGTATGCTTGATTGGGGTAAGAGGAAGGCGAAGGTGACCCTGGCAGATCCCGTGCCAAAAAAGGTTCGGACTGCGTCGCCGTCTATAGAGATCTGGTACCCATTTTGGGATATCCGAAAGGTTGATTCTCTTTTTCATCCAAACAAGGGTGGTCGGTTTATCAACATGAGTGCCTTTGATGATTTCTTCTTACCCCGAGATCAAGATATGTTGGAGAAGGCGGATGTTGAAGAGGCTCTTGGAGCTGCTATGCGCCATATGTCAAGGGTCTGGATGCTTTTCCAGATTCTCTTTTATTCTTGTTCCTTGGGTTTTTTTGCCTTGATGTATTCTTTGGTTTTATGTAGGGTCTGGCTTTCTTTGTTTCGGGAAATAATCGGATTGTGTTAACGCCAAGATCTTCTCCCACGTCTCAATCACGTAAGACGTTCTGATCCTGCACAGTTCAATAAGTCAACACCAAAAGCTTGACGGCCTGACCGTCGGGGGATAGCTCCAGCGTGAGAGCCAGTACAGGCGATCACAAGGTTAACAATGGAGGAATATAATGTCTAGTGTTTGAGAGAGAATAATAATATGATTGGGTGTGGTGTAATGTTTTGTTACCTTATTTTCTTGTGTGATCCTTGCCCCATACGTACTCCAGACCCGGTTTACCGTGCCACCCACTACCTCCTGACACCCCCCCCACTCCCGGCCATCTCAGCCGAAAGTATATAGCTCACTTCCCTACCTGCTACCACTGTTTTCCACCGCCTTTAATCTGAGTCTCATCCTCATTAATGTCATACAGAAAGGTGGTAGACATAACAGTCAACTATTATTTGGTGTAATGATTACCGGTCAAAGCTGGGTTAAGTGGCAATTTGTGTAATGGACCGATCCAATGATTTAGCCCAATACAATAGAGATGGTTCAGACTGACCAGATCCAACTGAAATATCCCAATAACATAGTCAAATAACTGGGCCCAAATCATTCGACCCAACAGGACAAAAGTAGCATAGTCTAAAGGAGGAGCCCATTAGGTTCAATCCAATTATGAAAAGTATCATGACCCAACATTGCCCCCCAGTCTTTTATTAAACAGGATGTTTTGTAGAAGACTATAAATAATATAGGTCCATGATGTAATGAATTATAATAAGTCATAAAGGATCCAAAGTGGAACTCACCGAGGCTCTATTGAGTCGGTCCAAATCAATATCAAGGACAGAAATTGAAGGCCCAATAGACATAGGCCCATTCTGGTTTAAATATCAAACCCAAATCAGACGCCACCCCTTCCAATCCGAAATCATTACTATTAATTAATGTGTCGCCCTCGTATGTCATGAAACCGTCAGTATAAAAGGTAATTTCCCCCAATTTTTACAGTTTTACCTACCCATTTGAAATTCAGACATTTGAGCTCTCTTCTTCTCTCTTGAACTTTTCTTTCCCCTCTCTGCAAATCACCAACAATGGTGGTCGTTAATACGAACCATACTTCCCCAATCAAGGCAACCCCCCTCACTGTAGTACCACCCAACACAGGTCACCATGAAGAAGCCTCGAGCTCTAATCCCCAAACTGCGAAATTAAGCACGAATCCACCTCTAAAAACCTCTCCTACTCCCTCTGAATTCTTCAAAAATAAGGAATTTTACTCCCATGCTAACACGCCATCGACTGTCACCGAACTTGAGTTGAGGAAGATTAGGACTCGCTGTCATATTCCGGACACCCACTTGGTGAGAGCTCCTAGATCTGAAGAGAAAATGTATCAACGGCCTGAAGGATGGACATCAGTCCCTGTGACAATTCTCGAGAAAGGAGTCAGGTTCCCTCTTCATATATTCCTATTGACTCTTTTAGGTTTTATTGGTGTCGGGTTCGCCCAACTAGTACCGAACTCATACACCCATATCTTAGCCTTCATAGCCTTCTGTCATGAAGTAGGGGTCGAGCCTACTCGCGATTTTTTTTTCACTGTGTATAAAATCGGTCAGTCCTGAGAGAAGGGATTTAAAGCTATAAGTAAGCAGGCATCGAAGGTAGGTGAAAAATTTGAAAGACGATCACTGGTCTCCACCCCATCTAGCAACAAAGGATGACACAAAGGATGGTTCTTCATCAAGGGACCCGAGATTGCCTCATATCGAACTGGGCCACTGATGAGAAAGTCTCTGCTGACTTCGGGGATATTCCTGAAGAACGCATAATTGAAATGATAAAGCTTTTTGATAACTTTTCGAAGGAAGAGTGGAAATATGGATTACTTTCTAAGCAATCATGGTTGTATAACCACAAATGTAAGTTTGAAAGTTTATTTTTGATTTCTCCCGAATTTTTGATGATGATGTATATTCTAAAATGTGCCACCTATTCTTCTTGCAGTATCGTTAATCAAGCCGAGACCTGAGGAAGAAAAGGACTATGAGGACTTCCTATCCGAAAAGTCTGTAGAAGATACTGAAACTCCACTGATGGAAGCCTCTCCTGAAGACAACCCACCTACCAAAACACCTACTGTTGAAACAACCAACGCTGAATCCCAACCCCTCGAGCCAGAAGCCGAAGAGCCCATTATACCAGAAGAAATCCTTCAACCTCGCCGAAAGAGGAGAGCCATCCGAAAACCCCGACCAATTATTATACAATCAGATTCTGAATCCATAGCAGAACCTGAATCAACCATCAATCCAATACCTACTCGTGGGAGTTTGCTTGATTTACCTACAGACGATCGAAAGCAACTCCTTCGAGCCAAAAAATTAAGAACTAAAATCACCCCCCTGACCATCGATGAACTCCGAGTGCCTCCGTCTTCAACTGATTTCCCTCAAACAAAACCAGTGGAGGTTCAAGTTTCTAATGATGAAGAACATATCAAACCCACTGCAGTACCGTCTCAAAAGAGAAAGCAACCATCTGACAGCCAACCAAGTTCGATATCTGTCCCTTCACCCACTCGTGAATCCACTCCAGTTCGTTCCCCATCCCCCGAAAACATATATACGGATCCTATACCATCACCTTCTCGGGAAGAATCTGTGCCTCCCATTTTTTCTAGGCCCTCTATTGACGAGTTTCAGAACGATGCGATGGGATCTCCAACTTTATGGCCCCAATTCAATGCCAATTTTCCCTTCCATCTTTTCAATTCGTTTGTCAGAGATACCGATGAGCATCGGTTCGACAATAGTTCCATCATGGATTTGATTAAGGAAGGCATGAACTATCACGCCAAGGTAAACATTTGTTTATTTGTTCATTTGGAATTTTGTTATTATCTCTTGAAGATTTTGCTGACTATCTTCAAATTCCTATAGGCAAATGTTGTCTTCGGACGTCTCCTCCCTCGATACCAAGAAGTCGAAGCTGAAGAAGACACGGCTAGACAAGAAAATATCGTTCTGAAATCGGCATTGGCCCGAAAGAGGAGTTAACACGGAGATGTCCTTCACACCAATGAGGGTCTTTGGAAAGAGTTGGATCAAATTAAGGAATATCTGATGACATCTGACAATGAATTGAAATCGAATAAGGAAGAGCTGAAGGCGACTAAAATCAGTGAACGAAAGTTGGCTGATATGAACGTTGGCTTTGTTGAAGAGAACGAAGCTCTAAAAGCACAACGAGGAACTTGTTACAGCCAATCAAAACTTGGTGAAGCAAGTCCACGATCTTCAAGTGAAGGCCCGTGAAGATAAGGAAAGACATTCGGCCAAACGTCGGAAGCTCCGGCATAAGCTGAAGGCCTTGGAGGAGCTACGTCCTCCCTTGACTGAAGAATTGCGTAAGCATATATAGACTGAATACCGGGCATCCGACGAGTTAAATGCAGAAATACTTCGGGTGTACTCTGAAGGCTATAAAGTCTATCGAAGTCGAGGAAAGGAAAAACTGATTGCAGCCAAGATAGATCCGGCCCTGCTTAATTCCGAGGATGAAGATAATGCCTGAATTTATCATTGCTGCATTCTAGTTTTTAGGACTTTTGTATAAAATTTTTGGTCTTTATGTAATAGTTTAAGTATTAATGAAATATTGAGTTCGTGACTTATGGCTTCTGTGCAATTAATTTTTGTCAATGCTTTAATATCAATTCAACTTGAAAAATATATAAGCTCTTTCATGGACTTAACTTAAACTGTTAATTAACAACTAGGCAAGTCATATAACAGATAAGATGAAGTTAAAGAATGTGGCATTCCGAACTCAACACTTAGAAAAATTTAGGTAATAAAGCAAAGGAATACTTATTCGTTACCGAAGTGTGAGATAGATCTGCTTCACTGGGGATTTGTTTACCACGAAGGGCCTAAAAACTTGCACAAGATTACATTTTCCTACCACGATGGGCCTGACAAAGTCTAAAATATGACACTTGCCTATCACGAAGGGCCTGACAAGGTCTAAAGGTCGATAATTGCCTACCACGTAGGGCCTGACAACGTTTTAAGGATGACACTTGCCTACCATGAAGGGCCTGACAAGGTCATAAGGACCACCTGCCATAAGGCTACCATCGAATGGTCAACGAGTCCACCCGAACCTCCTTACCCCGATGAAGTTTGCCTACCACGAAGGGCCTGACAAACTCATAAGGACCACCTGTCGATGAGGCTACCATCGAATGGTCAGCGAGTCCACCAGAACCCCCTTACACCGATGACGTTAACAGCAACGAAGACAAGACTTATTTGAGAAAAATGGAACATTTATTGATGATGACTTAAACATTTACTGACTTTCGGTGTACTGACATTGTATCTACTGAAAATACTTTCGAAACCTACCTGCATGTCAAGTATTCTTGATCTCTGATCCGTCTAGTGCCCTCAACCGATAAGTTCCCGGCTTCAGTACCTCAATGACTTCATAAGGTCCTTCCCAGTTCGGCATTAGCTTTCCCAAATTCTGAGGTGTAGATGCTTCGAATTCTCTAAGGACAAAATCTCCCACTTCGAATCTATGAAGCTTTTCCCCCTTATTGTAGTGTTTAGCCACTCTTCGTTGGTAGGCTGCCAATCTAATCAAAGTTGTTTCTCTGACCTCTTCGAGCAAATCCAGATTAGCTTTCATCCCCTCCTCATTGTATATCTCCTTGAATTGACTGACCCGAAGACTTAGAGAACCAATTTCAATAGGGACTAAAGCCTCAGTACCATAGGTCAGTCTAAAAGTTGAGTCCCATGTTGTAGTCCTTGGTGTAGTTCGATAAGCCCATAACACGCTGAGCAGCTCCTTTAGCCATCTTCCCTTAGCCACATCTAGCCTACGCTTGATCCCATTCAGCAGCGTCCTGTTGGTCACTTTGACTTGTCCATTCGACTGAGGATGAGCTACTGAAATCTTTCTGTGCTGAACTCCCAATTCCTTCAAAAATGCTTCAAACTTTGATCCCACAAATTGACGTTCGTTGTTCGATATCACCACCTTAGGAATTCCAAAACGAAACACTACTGACTCCTTCATGAACTTCAAGCATTCCTGTTTCGTTATTAACCTAAGTGGCTTCGCTTCTACCCATTTGGTCATATAATCGATGACAACTATAACAAAACTGACCTGCCCTTTGGCTTTCGGCAATGGACCTAGTATATCAACCCCCCAGACAGTAAAAGGTATAGGAGATAAGATCGAGTATAGCTCTTCTGGTGGCTGATGTGGGATTGGACTGTTTAGTTGACACTTCTCACACTTCTTGACGTATTCCGTAACTTCCTTGAAGATGGTAGGCCAATAGTACCCCTGACAAAGTATTTTGTAGGCTAATGACTTAGCAGCCATATGGTAGCCACAGATGCCCTTGTGAACTTCTCGAAGAGCATATTCAGCTTCGGACGGAGTCAAATATTTTAATAGTGGAGACGAGAAGGCCCTTCGAAACAGATCCCCATCTATCAGAACGAAGTTAGCACTCTTGTACTTGATTTTCTTGGCCAGCATCTGATCCGAAAGTAAAACGTCATCTGTCAGATACTCCAGATATGGAGTCAACCAGCAGTTGGTTCGGTCAACGCACATTACCGATTCATGATGAATACTAGGATGTTGTAAAATTTTCAAGTAAACCGACCCATCAAAAATGTTAACATCCGTAGTGTCTAATTTGGAGAGTGCATCGGCAATAGAATTGTCATTACGTTCAACCCCTTGAAACTCATAAGACTGGAAATACTGAAGCTGTATTTCAATTCTGTCAAATACTTGATCATTCTATGACCTCGGGCTTCGTATTCCCCAGAGACTTGTTTAACGACTAATTGAGAGTCACTGAAGATGACTATTCTTTGCACTTAGAGACTCTTAGCTAGTCGTAATCTGGCTAGCACTGCCTCATACTCCGCTTCGTTGTTCGTCGCTTTGAACTGAAATCTGATGGCCTGTTACACTTTGAATCCCTCCGGACTCGTCAGAATAATCCCTGCTCCACTGACGTCCGTAGTAGAAGACCCATCTGCATACAGCGTCCATGAACTCTGCTTCTGCTGAAGAACTGCAACTGCTCTGTCAGATCCTTCAGCTTCTATCACAACTTCATCAGCTTCAGAAAATGAACATTCGACTACAAAATCAGCCAAGGCTTGCCCCTTGATGGCGGCTCGGGGATGATATTCAATGAAAAATTAAGATAACTCCATCGTCCATGCAACTAATCTCCCCGATACCTCAGGTTTGCCCATAATCTTCTTCAAAGGCTGATCTGTGTATACTACTAACAACCTACCCTGGGAGAATTGCCTAAGCTTTCGACTAGCAGTTACTAAAGCAAAAGCAAACTTTTCAATGTTTGGGTACCTTGTTTCAACATCCCGAAGGACATGGCTTACATAATAAACCGGGTGCTGGTTACCTCCAACTTCACGCACCAAAACTGCTCCTACTGCCAACGAACTAGCTGCTAAGTACAAATACAGAGGCTCAACAGAAGCGGGCTTCACCAACAAAGGCGTCGAAGATAAGTAGGACTTGATGCTCTGAAAGGCGTCCTCACACTCCGAAGTCCATTGGAACGTCTTTGCATTCTTCGACCCTTTCAACTTATCAAAAAACGGCAAACACCTTTCTGCCAACTTGGACATGAACCTCCTCAAAGCTGCAATCCTTCCAGTCAGACGTTGAACATCTTTAAATGACTGAGGAGTCTTCATGTTCAGGATCGCTTGAATCTTCTCTGGATTAGCTTCAATTCCTCTTTGACTGACAAGATAACCCAGAAACTTGCCAGCCCCTAATCCGAAGGTGCACTTAACAGGATTCAGTCTCAATTTGTGACGACAAACTGTCTGAAAGCAGTCTTCTAAATCATCCAGATGTTTGTGTATCAGCATGCTCTTAACAATCATGTCATCCACGTACACCTCCATATTCTTGCCCAACTGATATCTGAAGACGTAGTTCATCATCCTCTGGTATGTGACCCCGACATTGATGTGGCCGAAGGTCATTTTCTTATAGGAACATATCGAACGATGCGTAATGAACGCCGTCTTCGGTATATCCTCTTTACACATGGAAATCTGATAATACCTAGAGAATGCGTCCATGAAACTTAATAAAGCATACCCTGAAGTTGCATCGATGAGCTGGTCGATGTAGGGCAGCGGGTATAAATCCTTTGGACAAGCTTTATTCAGATCTGTATAGTCGATGCAGACTCGCCATTTCCCATTCTGCTTTTGGACCAGCACCACATTTGCCATCCATTGCGGGTAGTCGATCTCAAAGATGAAGTCAGCAGCTAACAACTTTGCAATCTCTTCATCGATGATCCGCTGGCGCTCAGGTGCAAAGATCCTCCTCTTCTATCGAACTGGCTTCTTTGACGGGTCCACTTCCAATCGATGCTCAGCAATATCCTTGTTCACTCCCGGTATGTCTTGAGATTCCTATGCGAAGATTTCAACATAGCATCGCAAGAGTTCCATGAGGTTCGTCTGGAGAGGTTTTGGCAAACCCGAACCTATTTTCACTGTCTTGTTCGCCTTGCCAGGGATGAGCTCTATCTCCTCTATTTCTTTAGCTGGCATGACCAATGGCTCTGAACTGCTCTCAGTGAAGGGTTCGATCTCTATTGCCATGGTCTATTTTTGCTTCGATACCCCCACTCCCGAAGTGATCACGGCATTTCTATAACATCTTCTGGCCAGATCCAAATCTCCTTTCACCTCTCCAACCCCATGAGCCGTAGGAAATTTGATTTTGAAATGAGAGATTGAGGTTACAGCTTGTAAAGCAGTTAAAGTAGACCTCCCCAAAATAGCATTATAAGCAGAATCTACATGCACAACATAAAATTTGCAAATAATTTCTACCTACTGGGGGGCCGTTTCGAAGATGACCGACAGCTCAATGGTTCCAGCCACCTTGACTGGATCGTTGCTGAAACCGTACAAGGGAGCCTCCTGCCCGATTTCCATCTTCTGTCCATCCAGATTCATCATCTGATAAGTGTGGGCATATAGGATATCCATAGAAGACCCATTGTCGATCATCATTCGATTCATATCCATCGAACCCACTTGTGTTGTCACTACCAATGATCCTTCATGTGGTTTGATGGTTTTCGAAGGGTAATCCTCATCAGCGAAGGAGATTACCATACCTAGATAAAGTCTGTCAGTCTTCGGGAGGGTACCCGCCACCGACATGACGGAATCGAGATAACTTCGGCGCTTCTTTCCAACAAGTTTACCAAAAGTGCCCCCGGTAATGACATCTATCACTTACCTTGCTGGCGGCCTAGGAGCTGGGAACACTTGCTGAACTGGTTGGGCTGCCTGAACAAGTCTTCTATCTTGTTATTGATTCGTTCTGGCAGCCACATACTGAACTAAAGCCCCGCCTTGTACCTTTCTTTTAATAAAATCCTTCAAACTAGCATAGTCGTTCGTATCGTGACCCGAGGCTTGATGATAGTCACAATACTTACGAGAATTTCCTTTTTCGGGCTTAATGTTATCTCGAGGTGGCTCGAAGATAGGTTGATTCTTAATCTGATCCAAGATAACAGCCCTGCCAGTATTGAGTGCAGTATACGTCCTATTTACTCTCTAGGCTGGAGCGGACGAATGTCCTTCACCCTGTCTCCAATTATTATTGTTTTTCTTTGACCCGCCATCATAGCGGTCTTTATTTCCTTCATTCTTCTTCTGGTCCCCTTCTGTTCCGTCCCGATCTGTCTCCTTAAGCCGATCTAAAGAAGGACGTTTGAGGCTATTCATGGCTTCCTCTACCACGATATAACCTTCAGCTTTGTCGAAGGCTTCAGCGAGACTCTTCGGGTTGTGAAACATTAACTTCTTCACCAACTTCTCTGATTTGACCAGATCTAACCCATTCTGAAATAGTCCCACGGCTTGTAGATCATTCAGGTCTGTCACTTGGCCGACTGCTTCACGAAACCGCTTTATATATTGGCCTAAAGACTCATTCGAATACTGTCGAACCTGAGCCAACGAGCCAGTTGGTTTCCCCCTCTTTTTGTTGCTCCCGAAGCGAGTATGGAACTTATTGCATATGTCTGCCCAAGATAAAATTGAATCCGAAGGCAAAGTCCCTATCCACTGCCTGGCATCCTTTCGGAGTGTCGTGACAAAAGTATGACAATTACCAGCATCGCTAAAGTCATAATAATCCATCAGTCGGTCGAACGCCTGACTGTGGTTATAGGGATCCCCCGATCCATCATAACTTTCAATGTGGGGCAACTTCTTGGTGGGGCCAGCTTTTTCTTTTAGAATCTCCTCGGAAAAAGGGAATATCTTCTTTCCCGAAGTATCTTTCATTTTTTGTACCTCAGTAAGCTGCTTCCGAAGTTCATTCAATTCTTTAACCAGATACTCCACGCCTTCTGGCTGGGATGATGCTTCTTTTTTCGGCGACTCCTTCCTCTTCTGAGTGGACCGGTCTCTAACAATAGAACTCCCAACTTTCGAGGGACTTTTCCGATGACGATGGTCCATAGAGCGGAGTGCCCTCGGTGGACTTTTTGGTGTACGACCCCTAGATCTGCTTCGCCTTTTAGCTCGGCTGCTGTGGTGGGAATGCGCAACAACGAGCGCCTTCTTTGTATTCTCAGGAGTGCGATCTCTGGATCGACCTCTTCGTTCGCTTCAACCCTGCTCCTTAGAACCGACAGGGTGATGTGCCCTCTTCGATCTTTGAGGAGTAGGGCTTCTGGATCTTCTTCTTTCTCGAGGTTGGCCCCGAGACTCACGTCCTGAATGAGCAGGTTCCTTCTCACTCCGATGCCCACATTCTTCGGATTGAACATAACTGGACGCTTCGTCCCTCAACTCTGCCATTCGGGATATCTACTCAGCTATATCCTATCGTTGCTTTACAAGTACCTCAATGGCCCTATCTGCTTCGTCTGCCATCTTAGCCAGTCGGGAGGCCTTTTCGTCTTGGTCATCTCGGTATCGAGTTCTAGGCGAGGTGCCTTCTACTCGTTTTCGACCATGGCCAGACCCTTCCTCTGCCGTGAAAACTAGCTTTCGCTTAACGTTACTCACATCCCTCGGGCGAGAATCTTCATGTGAACGTTTGGACGCTGTGCTGGCATGAATACTTAGTGCCGATCCTAAACGATCCTTGATAGATACTCGTGGTGTTGATTCACTGACAGTCATCGGCTGCCCTTCGGGTGTAGGTGTTCTATTCTTCCCCATGAACACTGACGTTGAACAAACATAGTTTGTGATTGAAAAATACTCAGGACACTAGAACTCAGCCCTCCTTCTAGCGCTAATGTTAACGCCAAGATCTTCTCCCACGTCCCAATCACGTAAGACGTTCTGATCCTGCACAGTTCAACAAGTCAACACCAAAAGCTTGACGGCCTGACCGTCGAGGGATAACTCCGGCGTGAGAGTCAGTACAGGCGATCACAAGGTTAACAATGGAGG
This sequence comes from Panax notoginseng, assembly GCA_016801055.1. Taxonomy (NCBI): domain Eukaryota; kingdom Viridiplantae; phylum Streptophyta; class Magnoliopsida; order Apiales; family Araliaceae; genus Panax; species Panax notoginseng. The sequence continues at coordinate 227,725,654 of CM029012.1, read as the reverse complement.
AATATAATGTCTAGTACTTGAGAGAGAATAATAATATGATTGTGTGTGGTGTAATGTTTTGTTACCTTCTTTCTTGTGTGATCCTTGCCCCATACGTACTCCAGACCCGGTTTACCGTGCCACCCACTACCTCCTGACACCTCCCCCCCACTCCCGGTCATCTCAGCCAAAAGTATGTAGCTCACTTTCCTACCTGCTACCACTGTTTTCCACCGTCAGTAATCTGAGTCCCATCCTCATTAATGCCATACAGAAAGGTGGCAGACATAACAGTCAACTATTATTTGGTGTAATGATTACCGGTCAAAGCTAGGTTAAGTGGCAATTTGTGTAATGGACCGATCCAATGATTTAGCCCAATACAATAGAGATGGTCCAGACTGACCGGATCCAACCGAAATAACCCAATAACATAGTCAAATAACTGGGCCCAAATCATTCGACCCAACAACACAAAAGTAACATAGTCCAAAGGAAGAGGCCATTAGGTCCAATCCAATTATGAAAAGTATCATGGTCCAACAGGGGCGTTGGTGGATAGCTATCGTTAGTTGGAGGAATTGACGGAGAAGGCGATTAAATGGTTAACAGAAGTTTTAAAGCATTCTAAAACCTTTCGAATGAAGTATGAGAAGTGTGGCGAGAAAGGTAGAGGGATTATTGATGTGATAAAAATTAGTGCACAGTGTGAAATTGAAGAACTTACAAGTACATGTCAAACACACATAAACTAACTTAATTTCAATGTATCCTTAATATCTATTTCAGGTAAATTAGAAATAAAGATGAAAATTAATTAACTACAATTAAACTAATTAGAATATGAAAATTAGTAATAAGAAAACAATCTAGGAATCTGTATCCATTAAACAATAAACATAACGTATAATTTAATTTCTTCTATTTTTATAAGCCACTAGTTTGGTGTACATAATTCAAAAAATAAATCAATTAAGTCCAATTAAAATTAACTATAGGTTTGATCTCCTTTCCCTTTAATTTAGTAACTTTATAATTAACGCGGGAAAGTATAGACTATGAAAATTTAATGATTAACTATAATCCATCAAAACTTCTTCGATTAAGTATGGATTATGAAAAATTCATATATTAACAATAATATATTAAAACCTCTTAATTAATTTAAAATTACATAAGAACTATGTTGTTTCCAAAGGCACACTAGAGATCTAGAAGGGGGTTGAATATATCTTTAAAAACTTTTCGATTAATTAAAGATGTATTACAAAGTGATCAATTAATCATATTGATTAAGCACATCAGATTATTCTTTTGTAAAATACTCAAGCATCATAAATTTAATTCAAATCAATTACTATGGATCATGACTTATTTCTCTTTATTCATTAACCAATTAAGTATTAAACAAATTCTAAAATTTAGCATTAATTTTTAATATTTGACTTTTATACTTTGAAAACTTAGCGAAATAGAATCATGGAACCAAAGCCATTTTTTTAAAGATTTTCAAAAGCCAATTCTTTCAACGTTCTTACCAAAAATGGATCAAAACCTAAAACTTAGAGCATATACCTATCTAAACTAACCCCCCTTCCCCAATTCAAACCTTACATTGTCCCCAATGTAAGAAGATCATGCAAAGAAGAAAGTAACTACTAGCTAATATGCAATTATCAAACTAAAAAGTAAAGATATAGAAAAATCAAATATGAATCTTGGTTTGCCTCCCGAGTAGTGCATCTGTTTAACGTCGTTTTCTCGACCTCAATCTTCTCATTGTATGTAAGTGGACTTATGTACTTCAAGTGGACTGGTAACAATTTTAATTCTAAATTAGGAGCATCATTCAGATCCTGATTCTGGTCCATTCCAGCCCTCAAATCCTCCTTGTATATTTGTACTCGATCAAAAGATTCATGCACTGCACAGTCAATATCATTAATAGCAAAAATAGAAATAACAATACCAATATACCTCTTAGCCTCATATACGTTGAACTGGACTTTTGCATCATCCAATTCCATGGTAAAGGTCCCATGGTGTTTATCATTCAGTGTTTTTGTTATTTGTACATATGGAGATGTAACATCATCCATATCTTTCTTGTAAAAATCTACAGAAATTATCAGTTCATTCTCCTCTACCTCTTGTCCCTCCTCATTAAATTCCATGTTCACTTCATTACGGCACTATTCACGTATACGGCACTATTCATGAATACGGCACTATTCACCGAAAAATGAAATTTTCTTCTTTTTGCCCAAGATGTCTATTATGGTTACTATCTTTGATTGTATCCATGTTTTGATCTTTATTTTTAAATTCTGCTTCACAATTGATTATTATGAAGTATTATTGATCTTGGATAAACTGTTATACGAATCCCTACTATTTGTCCTTCTGTCTCACTGGATTCGTTCTCTTTAAGATATTTTTCATCATCCTCAGTCCTAAATGATGATATTACTGAATATCTTTGGCCTGTAGTGCAAAGATGTATGATTACTTGATGAATATATTTGGCCTGTAGTGCAAAGATGAACAGGTGTTGAGATGAACATGACTGACAGGTGATACAAATGAATATCTTTGGCCTGTAGTGCAAAGATAAATATTTGAATAAAGATGATTATTAATTGATGTTACAGGGATAAAATATTGATGATAAACTTTTAAATCTTAGAAGATAGTAGAATTCATTCTCTACTTGACTCTTCTAATGATTTGTTGTTTCCGCTGCAGTTGTTGATCTAAAACTTGTTGTCGATTATATTCTATCAGATTTTTCCCTGTTGAAGACTAACGATAATTTGTTGTATATTATCTTAGTCATAATATTCTTTACTGGGCTAGTTGAGCTCACCATTTTCCTTTTTGTTCTATTTTTCTTCTCAGGAGGTGAGAACAAAGCAGGATCTAGTCGGGGTATGGAGTGATGGTTCTAGAAAGATGTTTTAGCAGTCCTCACTATTTCTGTAAAATAATGTTTGAATAATTGTATTGAGGACTTATTTGAGTGTGGATATTGTCTAGAAGACAATATTTGTATTTAAACTAACAGTATGTGTTGTCATATTTTACACGACAATTGTATTATTGAAGTTGTAGTTTGCTTTCTGTACCATGTATTTGGCGACTCAGAATGGGTGTTGCATACCTATTTTGGGGGCGTCACATGCAAGACCACGAAAAGTAGGCAAAAGGTGTATTAATCCTGATTGTGATTCAAAAGTAGCATCTAAAGTAGGATATTTAATACACAACGACGATTGATTCATATCAGGAGTAGCCAGTTCTTTTAAAGTTCTATTGTTGTTTGGCTCCGCCATCTCTTCCTCTTCAAGTACTATACTGATACCAAGTGATAGAACAAGAGCTTCTTTTGTATCTGAAGTTTTCTTTCTCTCTTTATCAAAATTTAAGTCAATAAAATGAGATGATTGAGTTATAAAACAAAAAGAAACAAAGATTAAACAAAATTAAATAATCTCTCTCCGACAACGGTGCTAAAATTTGGGAGTTGTTGTTTAATACTCCTAAATTAACCTCACTTTCAACTTACAAATCCAACAATTAGCACAATAGCAAGTAAAGATCGATCCCACATAGAGTAACTTTGTTTTAAGTTTATTCTATTGTTTTCTAAAAATACTACTAAATCTAAATTGGGGGGTTTTGAATTGATTAACTAATATAGAAATAATAAATTGATAAGAATAAACAATTATTTAAAATCTTCATTTCTTCAGTTTAGTATCACCTTTTTCACAATTATGGATTAATAAAGTTGTACATCATTTACCCTTCAATGAGATTAATAAATCTAGATAACCGTAATCGCTAATTATCCAAAATTCTCCTTAAGTATAAATCTAATGTGACGATTGCCTCAAGAGATCCTAACTATCATACAACTCAGAACTATTAGTTTAGGTTTAATATAACAGTAACACGAAGAATTAGAGAATTAGGTTATTCCAAACAACAATTACACAATCAATAATTATTTAACTTATCTTTTGATAATCTTGGCAATATTCAAAAGCTTGTTCACATTTAAGTATCACTAATTGCTACTTATGATCAAATATAATATTGTTTACTTAATATATATCTTAATCTAGCAAATGATATCAATTCACTAATTTAATTCTGTAGAAAACAAATTAGTAGATTGAATATTGTGGGTAAGAAAATCGTACCTTACTAGGGTTAGGGTTTCGTGTTAGCTGAGGAGGAGAGAAATTCACAGAGTACGGTCTTGATTGATTGAAGAGGGGAGAAGAACAAATAAATAATTGCTCGAGTAACACGTGGCAGAACTCTTAGGATTCAAGAGTCTTCTTCAATGTCTTCAGTTCAGAGAGAATCCAAAAAGGTCCCTTCTATTGAAATGAAATGGGGTATTTATAGAGTTTCCTGGAAAATGGTCACGTGCCTGACACATGTCTAGGACTTGTGCTTGGCATGTGATTTCAGAAGAAATTCCAGAAATACCCTTAGTTGCTTGAGTAATGCCCAAATCATCATGTCCTTATAGCCACCAATCCAATCCCTCAATCAATTTTCAAAATGAGCAACATCCATGAGCCTACTGTCTAGGGACACGTGGAGGCTTCTCCCAGTTTATTTTATATTTTTAGATCACATGTGAACCCTAATTTTTACATGGGTTCACATTTTCCTCTGCACGTGAGTCACACCTTCGAAGTGATGATCGTGCAAAAATACTTGTGGTAATGTATGAATTTTTTTTTGTTGCTTCAGATTGCCAATTTTCTTTAGGCATCTTATGAAACTTTTAGTTTCACGAATCTTGGGATCAAAGCACTTGTTCTTTATTAGATGCCATATTAACAGATTTTGTGTTGTGACATATAACAATGCAATTTGGCAAAACAACAACATATTGAGTACAAGCCCTAACATTAAAGTTGAAGGAGAAAAGTGATTCCCATCAACTGTTAGTTATTGTTTAAACTTTAAGGCGATTTTCGAAAACATTGAGTTTAGTAATATTGCTTAGTACTTACACTCCTTTACAGTAGGATGCAAGTAAAGACAAACTTTTGTTTGTCAAAACTCTATTGTAATGCAAAAATGAAGTATTTGGTGATCAATTTTAAAATTGCCACAGGTTACTTAACATTACAATGATTACATGATTGTGTTTAGTGCTTAGTGTTTAGCATATCATTGCTTTTAACAGCTGATATTTATTTTCTGAGTTGAAGATCAACAAGCTTTCTTCTATTTGTATATTCTAAAATTATGCTTAAATTTCTCATTATCAACGCCCGTCTCAAATCGGAAATGCTTCTTCTTTTCCCCTTACCCTGCTTCAACATACATCAGTATTTGGTACTGGGAAACCAAAATGCTGCAAATAATAGTTACAACATCCACCTTTCACTTACATGAATGCACAATATTGACTTCACTTACATGAAAATTTTAAAATAGACTCTCCTAGCAATGCACTATTCTATTTATTGATTGTATTTTCTTCAAATATTTGTAGTAGTCTATAAAGTCTAATTTGTTCTTTATTGTTCAAACTATTTAAATGTTTGTTCTTTATTATTTATATCTTTTATAATATATGTACCTTAGGTATATGGAACAAGGCAGTGAAACTCAAAAATAAAAAAGGACTAGAGTGAGTTGAAGGAATGAAAAATTAGTGAAGACTTTTTTAGAAGCATGTATTTGTGAGGTTGTGGAAAATGGTAGGGAAGGTGCAAGCCTCAAGCCACACTCATGGAGAAGGGTGGGATAAATATTAAAAGATACCTACAACTTGATTGTGGATCCAAAACAAATGAAGAATTATTATGACTACTTTCGAGGAAAATATTGTGCATGGTGCAAACTTAAACAGGAAATGTGTATGACCCGTCAACTAATAGGTTTAACCTTTTGGATGAGGAATGGATACAAGAGATAAAGGTGTTCTTTTATTTTTTTTAACCTTTTAAGTTAATTAGTAATAATGTTAAAAATATGTTATAACATGTTGAACTTACTATTTGAATACAGACAAATAAAATGGTAGAACATTGAAGACCTCACCTCTAATCTTCCCCATTCTGTGTGTTGCATTATTTGATAGAACTGCGGCAACGGGACATGATAGTTGGGGTCCTAGTTGTGGAAGAGCTAGAACTAAAGATACTTCTTTGGCCTTGGAGGTTGTTAGTCTTGAAGACATTCCTTTTAACACACAAGGTCAAGGGTCTTCTATTCCATCTCCTAAGTTATCAACTCCCGGTACACAATCTCATTCTTCCGCTCCTAGCTTTGAGGGAGAAAGGCCAAAGAAAAAACTAGGAGTTAATCAAAACAAACCTACAACACTAACCTAGATGAAGAGATGTCCAAGGCCTTGAAACTTATTGTTGAAAAGGATAGTGGACCTTCCGTGAAAGAATGCAAAGATAAGTTGGAAGAACTTGGGTGGAGAGTGGAAAATCCACTACACAAGATAGCTCTTAGAATATTTTGTGAGAAACCAAGCTATAAAGAAACATTGATAATTCTAAAAGAGAATGAGGTTGAAAATTGGGTTATGATGGTTTCACGTAAGTTAGGATACATTACTTAGTTTTTTGGATATTACTTAATTACAAACTTGGTATTATGTTGGTGGATATATCTGGGCCTAGGTAATTTGATATTTTTGGGTACAAACTTCTTATCTTTGGGGCTAGCTAATATTATATTTTTCAGATACAAACTTGAATATGTTGGGGCTTATTTGCTAACTATAGATGTGACATTTGCTATTACTAATTATGGATGTAATATTTGCTACATATGCTTTTGAACTTGTATGTGTTAAATTTATAATATATGTCATTTATTATGATTTTGATTTTTCTTGATTAGGAATATTTTGGTTTTGACTTAACTTTTCTTTTATTAATTGTTAGAGTATTTTAAAATTGTTATCTACATAATAAATCAGGACCAAATTTGAATCAAAAGTACAATAGCGGTTTAGATTGAATCTATGTTTTTACAACTTAATCCAAAGGCTGACCTTTCATTTCACAAAAAAAAACCCACCCAAATCAAATCCCCTTACACGCTACCCAAATCCCACCTTATACCTCTGCTCCTTCTCATTTCGTCTTCTTCTTCCTTTGTACTCTCCTCCACCTCCAAATCCCTTTGTAAAACTGAGTGGTACTGTCGCATTGTCTCTCTCTGTCTCTTCTAGCAATGGTCGCATCATCTCTCTCTCTCTCTTCAACTCTCCCGCCGACGTAGCAACGGTTAGCCGGTGCGCCGGTGCGATAACGGCAGCATCACTAGAGAGGAAGTTGTGGTCGAAGGAAAAATTTACCGGAAACTAGCCTTAGCAAATTGACGCCTTCAAACGCTCTGCTCTGTATACCCTTTTGAAGAAGGAGGAGAAGATGCTCAACAACTTCATCGATTCATGAACTCTCTCCTCGCCCAAAATGGTAAAGCCCCTCAAAACCCAATTTCTCTTTCATCTCAACCCAATTTTCTGTTGTGATTTACTTAATATCCATGGAATCGACAGTTACAGCAATGCTATTAGAATCTCTAGATTCCTTAACCAAATCATCGTGCATCTCTGGATTCTTTTTTCTATTACAGCAATATTATTCCTTCAAGTGTACCTTTGACACTCAGAGAGAGAGAAGAGAGTAAGAAGCTCTCACATTTAATCTTTTTCACTCGGCTGCAGTTGTGACCTCTCACTCACCCACATAAGTGCAGATATTGGAGTTAAATTTGCATGATTGGAGAGGAGGTTAGGTTTCTTATTATCTCTTTTTGGAAATGTGACACGTACAACTCCAATACACACACCCATTTATATCTTCAATTTGTGCTTGGTTACTACCTGAAGGGGCAAAAAAGTACAATCTTTTTATGCTTAATTGCTAGAACCACATACTTTATTATGAAAATTTTTAATTGGAAAGCAGAGGTAAACTACGTAAAAGAGTATAAATCCTCCAATGAATTATGAAAGATAACCTTCAAAAAGTGCACCAATTTTAAAAGTAATTTAGATTTCAGCTTGACTAAAAATTACATGTATCGACTATTTTACAATAAATAGGTGTTGCCTTCAAGTCTCAATTCACATATAGGTGGGCATGATTTGAAAACAGTAAATGCCTCTCAATTCACATATTGATTTGAAGGAATTTGTTACGGTAAAGCATCTCAAGTTTTCAGTTTTTGTGTTTTCTTTAATTAACTGAATTTGCAATGATGATAATTTAACTTACTGCCATTTAAAGAGAGTCCACCTGATATGTAACTCTTTAAAACTTAAAAGTTTGACTGGCTTATAAGCTCTATACACCTGGTGAATAAAGGAATGGAAAGAAAAACTAAAAGAACATTTGGAGGAAAAGCTATAAAACAAATTGGTAGGAAAATTTCAAATATAACTCAACAAAGATTTCTCCATTTACTAGGAGTCAGCTTCACATTTAACTCTTTACAGTTAAGGAAGCATTTTTTGGTATGTTTAGTTATAGTGTTTATAGTATTTGCTACAGTAATGTTTAGTGCATTTGGTCACTATAAGGTGATTTTAAATTTCAAACTTTACTTTTATGAATTAAACTTTACTTTGAACAGACAATAAGTGATATGTATGTTGGTTTGTTTGTTTTTTTAACACAAGTATATTCAGACTAATTGTGTATTACACATCATTTGTAGATCAAGAATAATATATGCTGCTACAATATTTCACAACAATACACATTGCTTCTTATGGAATAAATTTTAAAATAAAGATCGTTGGATCCCTCAATAGGGAGAGAATTAAGACTAAAGTGTCAAACAGTGAGAGAAATCCTTACTATACAAAAGCATACCTCCCAACCAACAAAAAATGCCAAACAATTTAATCTTTTTTGATTAGTTAGCATCATATTAACGTGTCTTACTTCTGAACTGATTTGTTGTACCAACTTCTTTTTTGATTCCAGTTGATTCTAATTCTCACACTTGATATAACTTCCTGAACCACCACATGGTGTCCTTGCACCCACTTCAATATCTTTTATAATCAAATTTAGAAGAGCAACGCCACTCTCTGTTCATGTTCTGATCGGTGCTCACTTCCGCCTGTGCGTAGATTGCTCTTGATAATAAGTGGTGATATCTTTTGCTAAGCGGCGTCGATGGCAAGCAGAGGTTGCTAAGTGACGATTGTTTTTGGTAAGCACCCAATAAAACTTTCAATTGAAATTTTGTGTTGATTCAGTTGTGCCATAATGGTTGGTTGTTGTTGATTATCGTAATAGAGTATTTTTAATGTCTTTGATTTTATGTCAAAGATATCAACTGGAACAGTCCAAATTTATGTTTTGTTGATGCCTTCCATAATAAAATAGCAAACGTCTTCTAACTTAATCCAGCGGTTGAGCTTCTAATTTATTCCCACTTTAAAAATTGACAAACCACAATAACGGCTCAGATTTAATCTCAAATCTTCTAACTTAATCCAGCGGTTCACATCTCATCTCACAAACAAAAGATTCCACCCAAATAAACTCATCTCCTGTTCTCCCCATTCCAAATCTACTTCTCTGTTCCGTTCTTCCCCAAAATCAAAATCCCAACTCTACCTCACTCCCTTTCTCTTCCCGATTTTCCTAAAATCAAAACCCCAACTCTACCTCACTCCCTTCTCTTCCCGATTTCCCCAAAATCAAAACCCCGATCCAGTGCTCAACCTTGCCCCTATATTAAAAGTTACAGATTTTGGGTTATCAACAAACAGCCAGGTTAGGGTTCCTCGAGATAACAATGAATTGATTAGTTCTACACTAACCTTCCATGAAGTCGCATAATTGATCTTTTTATAATTTATTTTGCAGGGCAAGGAGGAACTTAGAGAACTATTTGAACAGATTTTGTTAAAGAAAGTCTCATTTGAGTCTCCAGTAAGTAACGTCTATTAGGTTAAAAGAGTAGTTCAAAACCTAAAATGATACGTTTGTTGATTTTGTTGCGTCATTTTTTCTTCCTATTCCATGACTAAGGGTTAGATTAGTTTCACAATCTTTTTATTATTGTTTTTGCCAAAGGAGACATCTAATTGTTGAGGACCTGAGGTGTTGGAGTGTAATGGTAGTGAAATGCATGACATAATGTCATTATGCTGTTCATGGATTTTACTAAAAAACTTTATTAGACAATTTAACACACATGGTGCCTATGTTTATGTAGACCTGAAGTACTGTAACAACCCCTTCCCGAAAAGGAAAGGGAGGTCACGTGCAAAGCACAACAAACCTCAAAATAAATAAACAGAGCACTAACAACCTCAAAATATTAATAGTGGTTATCCATTAATAAAGTAATAAGTACAATTCTCCAAACTGAGTCAAAATAATCAAAACTTAAAATTCAAATCAACCTAAATGGTCAAAGGAAAAATCTCATCACACTAGCCCTGAATCACCCCTGCAAACCTGCCAGAAGAAAAATACAGCATGAGTCAATTGCCCAGTACGGATACAAATATACAAATGATATACAACTGATATACGAAAACAACTGAGACAAAATACTGAACAAAGCCTCAAGTGCAAATACGAACGAAAATATAATATCCAAAGATCTGAATGGAATATATCTGAATCAACGTAATGAATATATCCGAATCAACGTAATTGACGAAACCAATAAAAGAATAAAGAAATAACGAACTGAAGTAACTAACTCAATGACTTGAACTGAACAGAAACCAACAAAACTAATCCAATAAAATAATAGGCTGAAACAAATGGCTGGAGTTATTTTATACCGAATGAGCTCAGAAATACACATTGCCACACAGGCAAGTCAAACTAATGCCACACAGGCAAATCAAATGATGCCACACAGGCAAGTCAAAATATGCCACACAGGCAACCAAAATAATGCCACACAGGCAAATCACACATTGGACCGCGAATCCAAATGTATGCAAATCGGATAAGTGTGTTTGGCACAACATCACAAATCCACAGAACAGAAAACTAGGGTTAACCCATACGCCTCCCACAACAAAACACCAAATGGCCCACTTCCTCCGGAGCCCAAAACGGAGACGCCATGGACTAATCACACCGCCACGGAAAGTGTCATGCCTCTCGTGCCAAGACGATATACCTGTGGTACCCCCACAGGTGGTTATAGCTCAGGTATACCCTACGGTATATTCTAACAAAAATATCATGTCACAACACATGCGACATAATACCATCAAAATAGGTATCGTGTCACAACACATGCGACATAATACTAATAAAAATAGATATCGTGTCACAACACATGTGACACAATATCCACAAAATGGGGTTCTAATATATATGTTGAACCGGATCAAATTATAATGTCTCCAAAAGAAGGTAACAACATATATCGCTCTACAAATATCAAAATAAATACTAGACATGATATCAAAGAGTACAAGTACGAGTCCAATGTGCCAACTCCAAAATGAAACAAATATATGAATTTCACAAGAACAATTATGTGAAATAATAACAGAATTCGAAACGAGAAACAAAACGAACACATCAAATTTAACAAAAGTATCGCTGAAAGAGTACGAAATCCGTACCTGATACTTCCAAACCATTTATAGCACACTCCACAAAATCTTACCCTCAAATGCCAACGATATCAAACACGAAACGTTATTCGCAATCTAAACATATTCACCTCAAATTAAAAACAATCCAAACTAATAATTCTAAAATAATTCATAATCTATTTAATATGCCTTTAATAATCGTCTTTTATCAAATATTAATACTCCAAAATTTTTATTCCAAATATAACTCTTTAAATTCCCTCCGTCCGATCTAATAAAATAAAATAAGATTTTATTACAAATTTACCCATTAATAACATAATATTGTTAAATTTATTAGTAGACACATTTTATTACTCTTACCAACAAAATGAATTAATTTGAATTATTAAGTAAAATTCCAATATAGTTTTTATAATCCTAACATTAGATTTAATTACCGTGATTCCAATTAGTAATGAACCAAACACTTTATCCATGATTTCAACTTATTTAATATATTTATATTTTGCTTTCAGTAATTAAAATACAATTTAATTTATATATACTATTATTACAAGTAGCTTATACAATTCTTAGCAAACCTGCTAATTCTAACCAAATGTCACAAAGATTTAGTAACAAAAAAAAACGTCATCAAAGTATATAGTGACTACATCACAGTTTCTCACAACAGTGGGCTTTAAAAAAAAATCAAATTACGAAACTTTATGTTCATTCTTTTTTTTTAACAGGTTCAGTATATATATATATTCCATGAAAAATCTAATAAACTTATATATACATATACATTCGGTCAAATCAATCAGAACTTTGCTTTTATGCTATATATTTACAATTTATCACTGTAAACCTACCTATACATATGTACCATCTGATCAGACTCGATCACACAATCAAAATGATATGACCTAATCAAAGTAATTAATTTCTAAAGAATAAACAAATTATGCCAACAGTTAATGACACAAAAAAAGAAAGAAGGAAAGAACAGCCACCTGTTTTTGCTTCTCTTTTCTGCTATCTCTCGCCGCCTCCTTTCTTTTAAGTTCTATTCCCATAATTTGTCTCATCAGACTTAATAAAGCATAACTAGGTTTTGTACTTTTTATTTATTAATTAATATATTTTATTAACTCTACAAATCTTAATAGAATTTTAAACTACACAATTATAAATTAAATCCACTTAGTTTAAAGCCCAATTTTACCAATTTAATTTATCCATCACCTATTAATATTTATTAGCCCACATAAATTAAATCACTAGTTTGACCCAATTAGTATAAAAGCCCAAATTAATGTACTCACATACTTATTATAAGTCACACAAATTAAATACAATTTGACCCAACATAAGAAAAGGCCAATTAAAATATGGATTTAAATATTATTTATTAATTTTTTTTTTCTACCGGGTATTACATCATCTACCCCTTAAAAAGGATTCCGTCCCCGGAATCAAAAGAAAGAACGTACCTAATTATCAAAAGATGCGGATACTCCACTCGAATAGGCTCCTCTATCTCCAAGTAGGTTCCCGCTCCGAATGATTTTACCACAAGACTTTAACAAAAAGAATTATCTTCCTCAATTTTAATTTAATCAGTTATTTAATTATCTACTAAAAGAATTAAATTTTCCAACCAGAACAAGGACGAAAAAAGGGAAACAAAATTATTTACCTTTTCCCATTTAAATACAATTGTATAAGATACAATCAATTAATATTTAATTATTAAAAAAAAGAGTTATTACATTTTTCACCCCTTAAAAATAATTCCGTCCTCGGAATTCAAATAAGCTACAAAATAAATAAATAAATTTAGTTACGACGTAGCGCCGCCATTTGTAACGATCAACGCGGATAAGTCATCGGTCCACGTAATTATCAATGTACTTATAAAAGATTCGTCAGCTACCGTGTCAGCCTTGGTAAGGTTGTTCGTGTTGCATCAAATTAGATCACATGATCCACCGTTGGTGCGGCTGCTGCTAATATCTTTGAGTTTCATTCTTGCAACGTACGTACTCTTCGGAACATAATTCAAAATCACACAAAATTTTCTTTTCATTTAAATACGATTCGAATACCCAAAATATTTAAAATTATTTCAATTCGTAAAATGTTTTTCCACACATGATAAATATTTAACAAATTATTTTTATTTAATTTACATAAATTCACGCAAAACTCTAAAGGCATCAGATAAACAAAACAACTTAAATTATATCACCAACTCTCACTAAGTCCTCAAGAGTTTCAAAATATCATAACCTCAAATAAAATTAGTTCTCAAATATTATTACACCAAAAATATACTACCAAGATCTCCTTATCACCATATCAAACTCCAAGTCACATATTTTACCATCTGTATAAGCAAACTACAATTATTCAAGATCTCTCAAAATCAATTGAATTTCATCACTTACTATCTAATCATTCAATGAATCAATCATTCTCTTAATGCAATTATTAACCCAACAAATTTCTAGATCTCCTCACAATATCACTCAAAACTTCATATAAGATAACTCCCATATTCTACTAGAAAATAGCCACAAATTTGGTCATTAACTCCAAAATTTTTTTACCTAATTACATCGAATATCAACAACTAAAAAAAATTTACAAGAGATTCTCTATACTTAATAGTTTTCACTTTATCATATTATTCCACCGATTCACATACCTCAAATTATTCACAACATAACAAAAATTAAAATCTAACCCAAATAAAATCCTCAATTCCAAAATCATAATAATTTGTCACAAAAAATAACTCTAACAAATAATTTTTCCAAAATCAATTTCTCGTCGATACAAATGCTCGCATCATAATTGCATCCCATATAAGATCATTTCTTATACGTAGAAAGTATAACTTTATTCACCTCAATGATTAAATCACAAGTCTTAACTAATATCATTACTCAATCACCTTAATAAATTATTCCTCTTTCCTCAAATCAACTACAAATCGAAAAGAAATCGACAATTAGTCAAAATAGAGACCAACCAAACAATTAACAAAGTCGAATCAAACTCCTACGTCTACCCAACGGTTTACCCACAACTCACAGGTCAAACCTAAATAGGTTTTCTACAAGAAAGAATCTAAGCTCTGATACCATCTCTGTAACACCCCCTTCCCGAAAAGGAAAGGGAGGTCACGTGCAAAGCACAACAAACCTCAAAATAAATAAACAAAGCACTAACAACCTCAAAATATTAATAGTGGTTATCCATTAATAAAGTAATAAGTACAATTCTCCAAACTGAGTCAAAATAATCAAAACTTAAAATTCAAATCAACCTAAATGGTCAAAGGCAAAAATCTCATCACACTAGCCCTGAATCACCCCTACAAACCTGCCGGAAGAAAAATACAGCATGAGCCAATTGCCCAGTATGGATACAGATATACAAAAGATATACAACTGATATACGAAAACAACTGAGACAAAATACTGAACAAAGTCTCAAGTGCAAATACGAACGAAAATATAATATCCAAAGATCTGAATGGAATATATCTGAATCAACGTAATGAATATATCCGAATCAACGTAATTGACGAAACCAATAAAAGAATAAAGAAATAACGAACTGAAGTAACTAACTCAATGACTTGAACTGAACAGAAACCAATAAAACTAATCCAATAAAATAATAGGCTAAAACAAATGGCTGGAGTTATTTTATACCGAATGAGCTCAGAAATACACATTGCCACACAGGCAAGTCAAACTAATGCCACACAGGCAAATCAAATGATGCCACACAGGCAAGTCAAAATATGCCACACAGGCAACCAAAATAATGTCACACAGGCAAATCACACATTGGACCGCGAATCCAAATGTATGCAAATCGGATAAGTGTGTTTGGCACAACATCACAAATCCGCATAACAGAAAATTAGGGTTAACCCATACGCCTCCCACAACAAAACACCAAATGGCCCACTTCCTCCGGAGCCCAAAACAGAGACGCCATGGACTAATCACACCGCCACGAAAAGTGTCATGCCTCTCGTGCCAAGACGACATGTCTGTGGTACCCCCACAGGTGGTAATAGCTCAGGTATACCCTACGGTATATTCTAACAAAAATATCATGTCAAAACACATGCGACATAATACCATCAAAATAGGTATCGTGTCACAACACATGCGACATAATACCAATAAAAATAGATACCGTGTCACAACACATGCGACACAATATCCACAAAATGGGGTTCTAATATATATGTTGAACCGGATCAAATTATAATGTCTCCAAAAGAAGGTAACAACATATATCGCTCTACAAATATCAAAATAAATACTAGACATGATATCAAAGAGTACAAGTACGAGTCCAATGTGCCAACTCCAAAATGAAACAAATATATGAATTTCACAAGAACAATTATGTGAAATAATAACAGAATTCGAAACGA
The DNA here is from genome assembly GCA_016801055.1 of Panax notoginseng. Classification (NCBI taxonomy): domain Eukaryota; kingdom Viridiplantae; phylum Streptophyta; class Magnoliopsida; order Apiales; family Araliaceae; genus Panax; species Panax notoginseng. The sequence goes on along the minus strand of CM029012.1, from coordinate 227,709,635 downwards.
GAAACAAAACGAACACATCAAATTTAACAAAAGTATCGCTGAAAGAGTACGAAATCCGTACCTGATACTTCCAAACCATTTATAGCACACTCCACAAAATCTTACCCTCAAATGTCAACGATATCAAACACGAAACGTTTTTCGCAACCTAAACATATTCACCTCAAATTAAAAATAATCCAAACTAATAATTCTAAAATAATTCATAATCTATTTAATATGCCTTTAATCAACGCCTTTTATCAAATATTAATACTTCAAAATTTTTATTCCAAATATAACTCTTTAAATTCCCTCCGTCCGATTTAATAAAATAAAATAAAATGTTATTACAAATTTACCCATTAACAACATAATATTGTTAAATTTATTAGTAGACACATTTTATTACTCTTACCAACAAAATTAATTAATTTGAATTATTAAGTAAAATTCCAATATAGTTTTTATAATCCTAACATTAGATTTAATTACCGTGATTCCAATTAGTAATGAACCAAACACTTTATCCATGATTTCAACTTATTTAATATATTTATATTTTGCTTTCAGTAATTAAAATACAATTTAATTTATATATACTATTATTGCAAGTAGCTTATACAATTCTTAGCGAACCTGCTAATTCTAACCAAATGTCATAAAGATTTAGTAACAAAAAAAAACGTCATCAAAGTATATAGTGACTACATCACAGTTTCTCACAACAGTAGGCTTTAAAAAAAATCAAATTACGAAACTTTATTTTCTTTTCTTTTTTTTAACGGGTTCAGTATATATATATATATATATATATATATATATATATATATATATATATATATATATATATATTCCATGAAAAATCTAATAAACTTATATATACATATACATTCGGTCAAATCAATCAGAACTTTGCTTTTATGCTATATATTTACAATTTATCACTGTAAACCTACCTATACATATGTACCATCTGATCAGACTCAATCACACAATCAAAATGATATGACCCAATCAAAGTAATTAATTTCTAAAGAATAAACAAATTATGCCAACAGTTAATGACAGAAAAAAAAAAAAGAAAGAAGGAAAGAAAAGTCACATGTTTTTGCTTCTCTTTTCTGCTATCTCTCGCCGCCTCCTTTCTTTTAAGTTCTATTCCCACAATTTGTCTCATTAGACTTAATAAAGCATAACTAGGTTTTGTACTTTTTATTTATTAATTAATTTATTTTATTAACTCTACAAATCTTAATAGGATTTTAAACTACACAATTATAAATTAAATCCACTTAGTTTAAAGCCCAATTTTACCAATTTAATTTATCCATCACTTACTAATATTTATTAGCCCACACAAATTAAATCACTAGTTTGACCCAATTAGTATAAAAGCCCAAATTAATGTACTCGCATACTTATTATAAGTCACACAAATTAAATACAATTTGACCCAACATAAGAAAAGCTCAATTAAAATATGGATTTAAATATTATTTATTAATTTTTTTTTCTACCGGGTATTACAAGTACACTCTGCCTTTTGTAGAGAGAGCCTTAACTTTTCATGTTTTACAAAAGGTGATAATGTGGACATTCCTAATATAAGAAGGGATGAGGTTTTCTTGAAAATTTAATGCGTAATAATCCAATTCATGTAACTGATAAAATCATTAAGCAGTATCTTGAGGTAAATTTCTCCATAACTATATATATGATAAGTCTATTAACAATATATTAATTCTATATATATGATATATTTATTTGTTATGTGAGTGTGTCATTTCATCTTACCATTATTAAAATATGAGTATAGTAACATGAAATTTTTCGATGATTTCAGTATCTGTTACTCAGATTAACTTATTGTTAAAATAATGAATAATTATATTTTATTTTACATGTTTGTTCAGTATGGACTTAGTTGAAGATTTATCTATATTTTTTTCTTCCTTTTTCTCTTCTCGGATTGATAATTGTTAAATTGAAGTAATGTTAAGATGATGTTGTTATATTGGAAAAAAAATAGTTTATCGCTAATAATTTTAATCATGATAATGATGTTTGTATTTTATATTCTTATATGCTTAAGATTGTAGCTCATATCTTAAAATAGGTGGTTACTGCAGGTTACAAATAAGCTATAATATATTATAGCTTAAAATTAGCAAAATGCACAAGTTGCTTGGGCAATGATTATTTTATTACATGAGCATATCTATTAAAATCTGCAATTTCCTAAGAATTTTTATTGTGATATCTCAATACTATTTTTTTTATATTATTATTTTTATTATTTTGCTTTGGTTTTGTGGTACTCTCTCTTTTGATTGTGTTAACAAGGCCTATGTTGTTGGCTATATCAGTTCTATATATAACAAGCACATGTGCAGTAGAATTGCCTTTGTGCAAAGTTTAATGGCAATTTGAGTAGGTTCTTTTCATTATCTTATTTTTTGTTCGCCTTTAAATTTGAGAAAGCATAATGACGGTTCAGATTCATTCACATTTAATTCAATTCTTCCTACTTAATTTAAAGGCTCACATTCTTCCTTCCTCGCGAAATCGTTTACCCCTTATTTTTTTTGTTTTGTATCTCTCCCTCCTCCCACACAAATTCGATTTGGGGCTTTGTGTGACGCCCCCAAAATAGGTATACAACACTCATTCTGAGTCGCCAAATACATGGTACAAAAAATAAACTACAACTTCAATAATACAATTGATGTGCAAAATACGACAATACATACTGTGAGTTTAAAAATAAATATTGTCTTCTAGACAATATCCACACTCAAATAAGTCCTCATTACAATTATTCAAACACTATTTTATAGAAATAGTGAGGACTGCTAAAACATCTTTCTAGAACCATCACTCCATACCCCGACTAGATCCTACTATGTTCTCACCTCCTGAGAAGAAAAATGGAACAAAAAGGAAAAGGGTGAGCTCAACTAGCCCAGTAAAGAATATTATGACTAAGATAATATACAACAAATTAACATTAGTATTCAACAGGGAAAAATCTGATAGAATATAATCGACAACAAGTTTTAGATCAACAACTGCAGCGGAAACAGCAAACCATTAGAAGAGCCAAGTAGAGAAAGAATTCTACTATCTTCTAAGATTTAAAAGTTCATCATCAATATTTTATTCCTGTAACATCAATCAATATACATCTTGAATAAAATATTCATCTTTGCACTACAGGCCAAAGATATTCATTTGTAACACCAGTCGATCATGTTCATCTCAACATCTATTCATCTTTGCACTACGAGCCAAAGATATTCATCAGTTAATCATTCATTTTTGCACTACAGGCCAAAGATATTCAGTAGTATCATCATTTAGGACTGCGGATGATGAAAAATATTTTAAAGAAAACGAATCCAGTGAGATAAAAGAACAAATATTAGGGATTCGTATTACGGTTTATTCATGTTCAATAATACCCCATAATAACTCATTTTGAAGCAGAATTCAAAAATAAAGATCAAAACATGGATACAATCAAATATACTAACCATAATAGATATTTTGGACAAAAAGAAAAAATTTTATTTTTCGGTGAATAGTGTCGTATTCGTGAATAATGCCGTATACGTGAATAGTACCGTATACGTGAATAGTAACCCCGACACAAAAAGTTTTAAATTTGATAAAAAAACTCATATCAATATTTCAACATAATGATATTGAAGAAAATAATATCATTTAAGAAGAAATAATATCCCTTACCTCAAAATATCAGTACTTCTGTTCGGAATATCGGTATAAGGCTGAAGGAAACTTGCACTGATGAATAGAAACTCACAAAGTATCTAAATACTTCCAAAATACACTCAATAATCTAGAGAGAGAAAGAGAGAAAACTTATTTCTGGTGTGATTTTCAATTCTAACTTAGCCCTCTATTGATAGGAAAATGTTAGCACGCCGAAGCAGACTTAACCTGCAACCTGATGGCTTTACCTGCTACTATTCCCATCTACCACATTTGAATAAAAATCTCAGCACATTTTCACCAACCAAAAGTGGGGCCCACCAATTCTAGAATTTTCTACCAAAATGATAAATTCCGAAACTTCAACAATTTCTGAACCAGTCATCTCGTAAAATTCATAACAAATCATACGTTCATTTTTAACGGTTCAAAATTTGTGGACATATACTCAACTTATATATGTATAACATATCCAAAAATTACCACGATCCAACGGTCGGATTAAAAATTATAACCCCCGCAATATTTCTCAAAAATCCTAATTTGATTTTTAATGCCTCCATTCCGATAAAAATACTGATAAAACACCTCAACATTAACTCCTTCATTTTTAACCACAATAAATATATCCAACATTTATATTCACATAAAATAAATATTTCCTTATCATATGAATCAATAATTAATTATTCACAAATAATATTACAGAATCACATTTATGACAATCAGGCCGTTCTCAGGAAAGAGGGGGCTTTCCAATAAGGATTTCTCCTTACTAGCGCGCAATTAGATGACCAAACCTCTCCTTAGACAGAACTTTCTAGACATTGCCAATAATGCTATCTAATAATATTATTCAAATAATATGAATTATTGATCTGATAATGGAAAATACTGTGCAGCAATAATTATTGAAACAATAATAATATAAAATATCAACGCAGCAATTATTGAATCAATAAAATAAAATATTGAACAGTAACTACTGTAACAATTATTGAGTAGTGCCTTCCTTCGTAAGAATCAATAATTTAAAAATACTGTGCAATCCGTGTGCTACTGTGCAATCACGCGTATTACTGTATTTTAACCACCGGGTATTCCAACAGTGTTAACGGTAACAACTACGCCGTTATTTATAAAAACTCAATTTTTGTCGTTATCTTCATCCAATCGTTTTCCGTTATGGGGCCCACAAATAGCTGCGCCGTCGTACGAATATTCTCCGACAGAAAGAATATTTCACGACCAAACGAATATTCCCCGACAAAAAGAATATTTTATAACCACTTGTTTATTTTGCAAAATTTTCACATTTCACCCATAACCAAAGTATAATATCAAATTAATACATTATTATTCACAATAATATTTAGAGAAAATTTGATTTTATTCATTAATAAGTTGGGGTCTTACAACCTCCCCTCCTTATGAAATTTCGTCCTCGAAATTGACGTACGTACATGGTGTTTCGAAAAGGTGAGGATACCTCGCTTTTATTTTTGATTCCAACTCCCAAGTCATTTCTTCAATAGCATGGTTTCTCCACAAAATCTTAAATTATGGTATAACCTTCGTGCGTAGAACATGCTCTTTCCTATCCAAGATCTTAACAGGTACCTCCTCGTACGTTAAATCTTCTACTATCTCGTCTGATTCTAACTCAATTATGTGGTTCGGGTCTTTCACATATTTACGAAGCACAGATATGTGAAAAACATTATGAACACGAGACATGCTTAGAGGTAATGCGAGTCGATATGCCACATTTCCTATTCGGTCAAGAATTTTAAATGGACCAACAAATCGTGGATTAAGCTTTCCTCTCTTCCCAAATCTTATAACTCCTTTCCATGGTGTAACACGTAACAATACATGATCCCCAATACTAAATTCTATATCCTTTCGATGAAGATCCGCATAACTCTTTTGTCGATCCTGTGACGTTTGTATACGTTGTCGAATCGTTTGGATCTTCTCTGTAGTTATGCGTACCAATTCTGGTCCCAACAACGTTGCTTCACCCACCTCGTCCCAGCATACTGGAGAACGACATTTTCGTCCATACAAGGCTTCAAATGGAGCCATACCTATACTTGCCTGATAACTGTTATTGTACGAGAATTCCACCAGTGGCAAGTACTTATCCCAACTTCCTTTGAAATCTAGAACACAGAGTCTTAATAGATCTTCAAGGGTTTGAATAGTCCTCTCTGATTGCCTGTCTGTTTGAGGATGGTATGCTGAACTGAATCGTAAATCCGTGCCCATAGCTTTCTGCAAGCTAACCTAAAATCGTGAAGTGAATCTTGGGTCACGATCCGAAACTATGGATACTGGCATGCCATGCAATCTCACAATCTCATTTACGTACATACTAGCAAGACGTTCAAGGGAATAAGTCTCACGTATAGGTAAGAAATGAGCAGACTTGGTTAATCTATCAACAATGACCCAAATTACATCTTTGCCTTAAGAAACCTTGGGAAGACTCGTAACAAAATCTATAGTAATGTGTTCCGACTTCCATTTCGGAATATCAAGTGGTTGCAATGGATCCTTTGGTACTTGATGCTCCGCTTTTACACGTTGACAAGTTAAACACCTCGAGATAAACTCCGCGATCTCTCTTTTCATATTGCTCCACTAAAATGTATGTCGAAGATCGTGATATATTTTGGTACTCCCAGGATGGATTGCAAATGGTGTGTTGTGTGCCTCCATCATGATTTTATGCTTCAAGTCAAAATCTTTAGGAACACAAAGTCTGGATTTGACTCAAAGTATTCCTTCTTCATCGATTCTTGTATCTGAAATAGCACCTTTTTGCACTTTTTTCTTCATACGCATCAGCTCCATGTCCGTAGCTTGAGCGGCTTTAACTTTATCAATTAAAGTCGGTTCTACTCGTATATTTGATATCATCATGTGGGTACTTGGAGCCTTCATCTCTATCTCCATCCTTTGCAAATCATACAAAATGGGCCTTTGTGTTAACAACATTGCACTCGTACCCGCATATGATCTTCTACTCAATGCGTCAGCTACTACGTTCGCTTTTCCAGGATGATATTGGATGGTATGATCGTAATCTTTCAACAGCTCAAGCCAACGTCGTTGCCGCATGTTGAGTTCCTTTTGGGTGAAGAAATATTTGAGGCTTTTATGATCCGTATAGATCTCCACTTTCTCCCCATACTGTAGTGTCTCCAAATCTTCAACGCGAAAACGACTGCTGCCAACTCCAAATCATGAGTAGGATAATTCCTCTCATATTCTTTGAGTTGTCATGAGGCATAGGCTATGACTTTCCCATGTTGCATGAGAACACATCCTAACCCTTTGCTTGAAGCATCGCTGTAGATAACAAATCCATCCGAACCAGCACTACCAGAAAACAGTAAATAGACAACGCGAAAAAAACGTTGTGGTTTCAGTCAGGAAAACGTCGTGGTTAAGGGTGTCATCTATTTGACACCCTTACACAATGTTTTAAAAACGTTGTAGTTAAGCACAATACACAACGTTTTTTAGGAAAAAAACGTTGTAGATTTGTTTTTCAAAAATTAACAGATGCTTAAAAACGTTGTAGTAGGTATGATTCCACAACGTTTTTTGGATAAAAACGTTGTTGTTTAGTATATCAGACAACGTTTTTTAAATGTTGTAGATAAAGAAGAAAAAGATGTGATTCACCTATATTACCAATGCACCTGCAATATGCTAAATGCCATGATATATAGCCAAAATATATCATTCATTCAAAATACATCCCAATAATACCATTCGTTTACAGTTTCAAATTACTACATCCACAAAATATATACCAAACTATCCATATATGCATCTCAAATTCACTTTTCAATATAAATTACTACTATATTGAATTGTGAATCTGATTACATGCATCCACAAAATAAACCAAACTATCTATAAAATTAAGCTATTACACGTGTTTTTGTGCGCTTTGAGGTGCCAGTCACAAACTGTAAGAGTCGTGCCTTATCTTCCTTGCTAAAACCTTGAGCAACCTCCCAATATCACTGGATAACAGGAGAGGCTGCACTGTACATACTTGTGCTTGCTCATATAATATTAGCTTCTCTTCATCAGCATCAATGCTAAAAGTCAGGTCTAAAATATCGCTGATATCATTCTGCAAAGGTAAGCAAAGAACCAAGTACCCTGACCACTGAAAAAGTTAACAGTTGTTTACATGCCAAGTTTACAAGTTTAGGAGTTGTAAGAAAAATACAAGGATAGGGAAAATCTCATATGATCATTAAACACAACCACCTCAAACATCAAAGTATAGAACATAGCAAAACTACAGTTATGGATATTTTTAATATTAATTAGAGAGAGTATAAACTCTATCATGCAATAGACCACAAACTTACCCCATAATTCTCCATGTTACATATTATGTCTGCTTGAAGTTCTGCTATAGAAATGAAAGGTTTACTATTAGTCCACATAAGCCTCCAGTTATCAGTGCTCCCTGACCGAAATCTATTAATAACTCGTGCATTCCATTTTAAATTGTTGCATAATAATGAAGAAGAACATTTGGAAACTTACTATATTCATTCAACACTCTCACTGCTAGAGAGCTAAATCCACACCGAGGAAGAGCAGGCTCCTCTTTCATGTAAATCATCACAGCATTGTCCTTGACATCCTACACTAAAAGCATGACACAATCAATAAATGCAGAGAAAGGAAGGGAAAATCTCATTCCCGTAATTTTCAGTAATCCCTTCTCTATTGCTTAAAGGCAATATAGATGTTGTAATCCCTTTTAACAAAATACTTTATCTCATTATAGAATTATATTTTTCAGGGTTCCACTATTAGACAGAGTATAAAGAACAACTCTTTGAATGGTTGGTCCACTAATAGCTCTTGATCCTCCCTTGAAACTCCACTATGTGCTTGTCTTTGATTGCATACCCATGACATGTTAGCCAAAAAGGTCAGTGTTCATACCTTTAATAGCAGAAGTGGTCTGATCCTTTCTGATATTACATGAAGGCTTCTTAGCCAACCTTGAGTGGTCAATCTACAAGTCAAGCGCAAAAATTACATATTCAGTACCAAGCAGTTCAGTAATGTTGTCAATGGTGGTCTTAGGCCCATTGATATGTTTAATTCAAACATAAGACAATATTACATACCTCATTAGCTCCACCATGAAGTGGACCATACAGTGCACCAACAGCGCCAGCAAGAGCAGTGTATACATCAATTAACACCACTAAAATATATAGAATCAGATATGTAATGCAAGATTTTTGGGATGTATCTTGTTTATATTCACATTAAGGATGCATACCTTGAAGCAAGATGCCTGACAGCTGCAGTTGAGCAATTCATCTCATGTTCTGCATGTAATATAAAGAGAATGTCTAGCACACGAGCCAGTCAAGGATTGGGTGTATAAGACCTATTACCTCTGTAATTATGTAAATTAGAATCACAATTAGATTTGAGGGTTAAATCCTAGTTTAGTCCATGGTCGTTGAGTAGCACGAAATTCGACTTACTGAAAAAAATAGGTGTACAGGACAAATTGCACACATTTTCCTTGCGAAAGTAAATATAATTTCGTGCTTTTATTTACGTTTTTGTGCAGAAAAGATGACAAAAAATGTTAATCTAGGCAACTCGGTGAAGATAGTATGTCATGAATATAATTGATGTTGAGTACATTTGTCAGCAGAATATAATTGATTGCTGGTGGGGAGAACAGGAGGCCTTCCTGCAAATATAAATTGCATAAACAATTTCAAAGAAAGACACAATTTCAATAACATAAATGCCAAGTAGCAAAAATGATTTTATTTGGGATTATAAGCCAAGACAATTGACACCCAACAATATAGAATGAATGAACGGTAGCAACTGCTCCTCAAAAATAATACAACAATATGAAACTCAATCGACTGCTATCAGAAATTCTTGTGATATAACTAAAACACTTTATGCAAATCATGGCAAAAAGAGGCATCTTGGTTCATATCATAAAAATTAAAATGCGTCTTGCCATACCTAAACCATAAGCCATCATAGCCCACAAAAAGTATCCACCTCGAAGATTCTTTTTGGACAGCCAATCATACCTGCAAATGCAGAAAACAAGTTGATTCAACCTATTCAAATAAGGAAAGAAGGAAAGAAACACAATTAGATCCCACACCAAATATAATTGGCACAAAAATGCCAATCTTGATTCTTGACAAAAGAAAGACGACTGAGGTCGGTAACCAGCCAACAATGCCCTCAAAGCAAAACTCCAACAGACTAGGAAAACTCTAACAATGAATTCAAACTAACAAGAATTACATGATCAAACCTTAGAGAAAATGCTACTAGCAATCCTGGTAATATAATATCACCAAACCCAATGATACTATAACCACCCCAGGGGTCAAACATCAGTGGAATTTTTAGAAGCATTGGAATGCCGTCTTCTCCGCTATTATCACCCCGAGCTACCTGTATAGGAAAATGAGAAATTTTGACGGTATGTTACCATGTGTGATGAGAAACAAACAAACAGTCCTTTATTCAACATGCCGGTTGATCGAAGGAATTCTGCAACTCACCACTATCATAACACTTTCATGGAAAACCCACTTAGAAATGAACACCCAGAAAATGTCATATAAGAACGCCATACTGAGAAGAACTGTTCCAACCTAATTGCAAGAAGGGAAAGAGAAATGATGTTGAGTACATTTGTCAGCAGAATATAATTGAAGCAATAATCGAATATAGAAGCCTTATTCTCTAGTCATTTGAATAAACAAAAGTATAATCTCTCTATATGAGTTCTTCTGTTTTATTCTTAGTAGTACACTACTATACTATCAAGTTCGTACTCTACTGTATAAGCTTATCTGATTTAAACCTGTTCACCCTGGATTGAAGAATTTGGTAATTCTCTGCTACAAATTCACCACCTACAAGACTACAACAAACAACTTCAATTTTTAAAACAAATTCAATAACATAAAAATCACATTAGAATTTAGATGGGATATTTATTTATTTTTTATAATTGCACAAATCCTCCCAAGAATAACACTAACAGTAAAGCACAATTCCTCAACAAGATCAAATAGCCCCACAACATTGGTTCCAATCATCAAAATTAGCAACCTCATTTCAAAAATGAACTCAAGGAGCAAGTTCACAAATAACAAGGCCCAAAATTTAGAAGAAACCCCTCTCCAGACTCCAACGAAAATTCACAGACACAGTCAGAAGAAAATCTGAGCAATTAAAAGCGAAACCTATAAAGAAATGGAGAAGTAATTACAGAAGTGATAGATATGCAAGCAAAGGTACCAGATCGGGAGCAGGAATCGTAGACTACTTAACAATGAAGAACAGGAACGAAGAACGGAAGAACGGGAACGAAGATCGGGAGCAGGAATCAAAGGCTTTGGCTTAGGCACTGCAGACTACTTAACAACGAAGAACGGGAGCAGGAATCACAGAGAGAGCGTCAGCCACAGCAAAAACCCTAGAATTTTATGTCTGACCGAACCCGACCAGACCATACCAGTAGTGAAAAGGCGTTTTCTGATCTTCTCTAGCTCAAATCGAAATATCTCCGACTGAAACATCGTATGTGCCTCCTCAGCTGATGGCCACAGTGGTAGCCAAAGTTTGGATCGTAGGAGAGTAGGAGAGCAGGGCACCCACTTCGTAGAGAGAGAAAGTACAGAGATAAGAGAGAAGAAATTAGATTTGTTTTAATTTCAAATTTTCATTTCAGCGTCTTTTTTTTAGCTCCGTGTTTTCCTTCATAGACAACGTTTTTAAAAAAAATGTTATCTAGTTAAAACCTAAAAAATATTCTTTTAAATAGATAACGTTTTTACATATATATCTACAACGTTTTTTTTAAAAACGTTGTAAAAAAAAACCACAACGTTTTTTTAAAAAACGTTGTGGTTTAAGTGTTGTCTATTAGGTATTTTGTAGTAGTGCAGATGGTATTGTCAGAACAGGTGCCGAAATGAGTCTCCTCTTGAGTTCTTGAAAACTCTTCTCACAATTCTCGCTTCAACCGAATTTTGTATCCTTCCGAGTCAGCTGAGTTAACGGAGTAGCGATTCTAGAAAATCCTTCCACGAATCTCCGATAATACCCAGCTAAGCCCAGAAAGCTACGTACTTCGGTCACCGACTTTGGTTGCTCCCAACTTTGTATGGCTTCAATCTTCGCCGGGTCGACAGATACTCCATGTTTTGACACCACGTGCCCAAGGAATGCTACTTCCTCAAGCCAGAACTCGCATTTCTTCAATTTGGCATATAGCTTGTTTTCACGAAGCCTTTGCAGTACCAACTTCAAATGGCGCTCATGATCTTCACAGCTTTTGGAATAGATGAGGACGTCATCAATAAAGACAACAACAAACTGATCTAAATATTCTTTGAATGCACGGTTCATCATATCCATGAAAGCAGCAGGAGCATTAGTTAATCCAAAAGACATGACTAAGAATTCATAATGCCCGTACCGAGTTCTGAAGGCAGTCTTTGGAATATCCTCAGTTTTAATCTTCAGCTGATGATATCCAGAACGAATCTCGATCTTTGAAAAGAATTGTGCTCCTTATAACTGGTCGAACAGGTCATCAATACGAGGTAGCGGATACCTATTCTTGATGGTGACATGGTTCAATTCCCTATAGTCGATACAAAGTAGCATACTCCCGTCTTTCTTCTTTACGAATAAAACAGGAGCACCCCAAGGAGACGTACTAGGACGAATGAAACCGATGTCTAACAACTCCTGTAGTTGAACCTTTAACTCCTGAAGTTCAATAGAAGTCATTCGATATGGAGTTTTAGAAATGGGCTTTGTACCGGGTTTAAGGTCAATAAAGAATTCAACTTCACGTTCTGGGGGTAGACCAGGAAGTTCTTCAAGAAATACATCGGGAAATTTTCTAACAATAGAAATATTATTCAAATCTGACTTGTTTTTATTTAAATCCATAACATGGGCTAAGAAAGCTTGACATCCGTTTTTCAATAAACGAATAGCTTTGTGGCTTGATATGACAGTGACTGATTTTAGTGGTTTAGTAGTTTGAATTCATATGACAGGTTGGTTAGGAATATGAAAACTAACAACCTTACAAAAATAATCAATTTTAGCATGATGAGTGGTTAACCAATCAATTCCTAAAATCACATCAAAAGCAAGTATCTTTAAAGAAATAAGATCAACAGGTAATGTGATAGTGCCAACTTGGATCATGCAAGATTTATAAACTATAGATGTAACGAAAGTTTCACCCAACGGAGTTTCAACAGATAAGTCAAAGTCCAATTTATCCGGAGTCAAGTTTAAACGTTGAGCACAAGCAGGAGAGATAAAAGAATGGGTAGAACCGGTATCTAATAAGGTATAAACCTTGCAAGAGTTTATGATTAGCTTACCCGTGATCACCTCGTTTGGGTTCCTCGCGTTTTGGGCAGTCACGACAAACGCCCTTTCAGGAACTACTGATTTTGACTTGTCCGGAACAGCCTTCGGAGTCACTATCCCCGTTGAACTTGGTTTCGCAACAAGACAATCTTTAGCTATATGACCTTCTTTTTCACAGTTATAACATACCTTGAACTGTTATGGGCAGTTTGGGCTGATGTGTCCCTCCTTCCCGCATTTATAACAAACGACCGGTGCTCGTTCTCCTCCCCTAAAAGCAGTTGATGTTTGTCCTGACGTCTTCACGTTATCATTGTTGTACCTTCTCTTCTTGAAATCTCCTCCCGACTCACTCCTTCTATTATCACGGTCACGATTACCACCAGAGTGGTTACCGCTTTTGTCCGAATGTTTTCCTCCCTGCTGGTTTTCATTGCTTCGATGACTGCCGCCACCGGTATGACCCTGGTTGTGGTCCCTCGGTTGCACATACTCATTATCTCGCTCTAATAATTGAGCCCTGTTTACAACATCTAAATATAAAGAAAATTTATGAGAGATAAGATATTGCCGAATCTCGGGTTTTAGACCTCTCAGAAACATCCTTGTCATTCGTTCCTCATTTTCGACCAAATGAGGTGCAAACCTGGATAACTCTGTAAACTTCGCTTCGTACTGGGACACCGTCATGTTGTTTTGTTCCAGTCTGATAAACTCCACCTCCTTCATATGACGAATACTTTCAGGAAAGTACTTGTCATTGAATAGTTTCTGAAATGTTTCCTAGGACATGTTGAGTGCGTCAGGCTGGGTACGCTTCACAGACTCCCACCAGTAGTCTGCCTCACCGTGGAACATAAAGGTGGCAAATGGAACTTTCTGTTCCTCCGTGCATCCCAAGACATCGAATATCTTGGTAATTTGCTTGACCCACGTTTCCGCCATGATCGGATCCGACTTTCCCTTAAATTCTGGTGGTCCCAATTCTTTGAACTGCTTGGCTGTGATAAACCGCGCGTTGTTATCATTTCCACCCGTATTCTGCACACGAGTCTCCCTCGTCTGATTTTGCATGAACTACAAAAAGCTCCTAAACATTCCATCATTCATTGTTTGCTCGGTAACGTTGTTTACAGGAGGAATATTGCCTTCCTGTTGCACGTTCCCCTGGGTGGTGATCAAAGGTGGCTCCACGGTCTGATTTACTCCATTATTAACGTTCTCAGCTGCCATTCTTAAATACTGTCATAAAACAAGGGTTAATAGTCATGTCATATATTATCCCTATACTCTGACCGACCAAATAAACACTAAATAAACTTAGTCAGATCATACTAGCGAAGGAATTCCACGTCTCTCCCCTCCTAGTTCTTGTCTCACATCTCAGCCAGGGATCATATCCCTAAGCTTTGATACCAACTATGACGCCCCCAAAATAGGTATACAATACCTATTCTGAGTCGTCAAATACATGGTACAAAAAGCAAACTACAACTTCAATAATACAATTGTCGTCCAAATACGACAACACATACTGTGAGTTTAAATACAAATATTGTCTTCTAGACAATATCCACACTCAAATAAGTCCTCATTACAATTATTCAAACACTATTTTATTGAAATAGTGAGGACTGCTAAAACATCTTTCTAGAACCATCACTACATACCCTGACTAGATCCTGCTATGTTCTCACCTCTTGAGAAGAAAAATGGAACAAAAAAGAAAAGGGTGAGCTCAACTAGCTCAGTAAAGAATATTATGACTAAGATAATATACAATAAATTATCATTAGTATTCAACAGGGAAAAATCTGATAGAATATAATCGACAACAAGTTTTAGATCAACAACTGCAGCGGAAATAGCAAACCATTAGAAGAGTCAAGTAGAGAAAGAATTCTACTATCCTCCAAGATTTAAAAGTCCATCATCAATATTTTATCCCTGTAACATCAATCAATATACATCTTGAATCAAATATTCATCTTTGCACTACAGGCCAAAGATATTCATTTGTAACACCAGTCGGTCATGTTCATCTCAACATATGTTCATCTTTGCACTACGGGCCAAAGATATTCATCAGTTAATCATTCATCTTTGCACTACAGGCCAAAGATATTCAGTAGTATCATCATTTAGGACTGTAGATGATGAAAAATATTTTAAAGAAAACGAACTCAGTGAGATAAAAGAACAAATATTAGGGATTCGTATTACAGTTTATTCAAGTTTAATAATACCCCATAATAACCAATTTTGAAGCAAAATTCAAAAATAAAGATCAAAACATGGACACAATCAAAGATAGTAACCATAGTAGATATCTTGGACAAAAAGAGAAAATTTTATTTTTCGATGAATAGTGTCGTATACGTGAATAGTACCGTATACGTGAATAGTAACCCCGACACAAAAAGTTTTAAATTTAAAAAAAAAACTCATATCAATATTTCAACATAATGATATTGAAGAAAATAATATCCCTTACCTCAAAATATCAGTACTTCTGTTCGGAATATCGGTATGAGGCTGAAGGAAACTTGCACTGATGAATAGAAACTCACAAAGTATCTAAAAACTTCCAAAATACACTCAATAATTTAGAGAGAGAAAGAAAAAAAACTTGTTTCTGGTGTGATTTTTAATTCTAACTTAGCCCTCTATTGATAGGAAAATGTTAGCACGCCGAAGCAGACTTAACCTGCAACCTGATAGCTTTACCTACTACTATTCTCACCCACCACATTTGAATAAAAATCTCAACACATTTTTACCAACCAAAAGTGGGGCCAACCAATTCTAGAATTTTCCACCAAAATGATAAATTTCGAAACTTCAACAATTTCTGAACCAGTCATCTCGTAAAATTCATAACAAATCATACGTTCATTTTTAACGGTTCAAAATTTGTGGACATATACTCAACTTATATATGTATAACATATCCAAAAATTACCACGATCCAACGGTCGGATTAAAAATTATAACCCTCGCAATATTTCTCAAAAACCCTGATTTGATTTTTAATACCTCCATTCCGATAAAAATACTGATAAAACACCTCAACATTAACTCCTTCATTTTTAACCACAATAAATATATCCAACATTTATATCCACATAAAATAAATATTTCCTTATCATATGAATCAATAATTAATTATTCACAAATAATATTACAGAATCACATTTATGACAACCAGGCCATTCCCAGGAAAGAGGGGGCTTTCCAATAAGGATTTTTCCTTAGTAGCGCGCAATTAGATGACCAAACCTCTCCTTAGACAGAACTTTCTAGACATTACCAATAATGCTATCTAATAATATTATTCAAATAATATGAATTATTGATCTGATAATGAAAAATACTGTGCAGCAACAATTATTGAAACAACAATAATATAAAATATCAACGCAGCAATTATTGAATCAATAAAATAAAATATTGAACAGTAACTACTGTAACATTTATTGAGTAGTGCCTTCCTTTGTAAGAATCAATAATTCAAAAATACTGTGCAATCCGTGTGCTACTATGCAACCACGCGTATTACTATATTTTAACCACCGGGTATTCCAACAGTGTTAACGGTAACAACTACGCCGTTATTTATAAAAATTCAATTTTTGTCGTTATCTTCATCCAATCGTTTTCCGTTATGGGGCCCACAAATAGCTGCGTCGTCGTACGAATATTCTCCGACAGAAAGAATATTTTACGACCAAACGAATATTTCCCGACAAAAAGAATATTTTATAACCACTTGTTTATTTTGTAAAATTTGCACATTTCACCCATAACCAAAGTATAATATCAAATTAACACCTTATTATTTACAATAATATTTAGAGAAAATTTGATTTTATTCATTAATAAGTTGGGGTCTTACACTTTGGGTGGAGCAAATCGAGAGATTGCGAACTGTGGAGTTTGAGGATCGATCAATTTTTGTTGTCGATGAAGATAGAAAGTTAGATATATAACGTATTACATTCATAGTAGGTTGGTCCCGTTGTGTTATTATTATTTTTAACTTCAGGTTTTAATTTATTTCTTTTCGGATAATTAGGAAATGGCGAGCTCAGTTGAGAACAAGGAAGAAGTTTTCTCCTTGGAGCTCTCTGCAGGAGCAAAAAGGTTTCTTTATCTCTCTCTTATCCCTTTACATGTATAAATGCTCATATTTTTTGAAATTTTATGCTACTTGTCGTTCCGAGTTGATTTTATTTATAAGCTTTATTGTTGTTTGTTGGTGTGAATTAGGTTAATAGGTATTGTCTAATTTTATGTTACTTTGTATCTTTTGGTGAAATTGATTAAATTCTGATATTTTTAAGTTGGAGCTTTTTGTGTTTTTCAAGTTAGGGCTTCTGGCGTATTCTCTCAATTTGGGTGAATTATGTCTTATTCAACTTCATGGTTGTGTGTTGTGTTAATTTTGTGAGGTTAATTTATTTCAGAAAGGTTTACTTTGCCAGTTAAAATCAGAATTTGAGAGAACCATGATGAGGCTTGCTAGGCTGCTAGCTTTGTATTTGTTTGTCTACATAAATACACATTATTATCTGATTGAGTTACTGTAATTTGTTTACTATCAACTTAAAATTACTATGTACCAGATTATCCCTTTCCCCCTTTCCCTCCTTTTAAGGATACTATTTGGAATGGGGATACAATCTAATTCTTGGAAAAGAAAAAGAAAGGTAAATCATAACCCAATTATTTAGTTTTATATATCCTTAACTTTTGTATTAAATTCAACTTATCTTAATTGCGGCTCAGCTCGTTTGCGAAGGTTAGATGAAAATTGCTTCTTCACTAATTCATTGATTTGGAGCATCTCATTGATTTGGATTAAATATTTTGCTTTATGTTGTTTATGCATTCATTACTGATGTAACATATTGTGAAGTTAGAAACTAGAAAAAGAAGATGACCTTTTATGGTTCTTATCTTTTGTTTACTTTCTTTGGATTTACTTTCAAAAGTGTTTGAGTTAGAGTGTTCTGAACTTTCAGGGAAAAATGATCTATTTTCTTCCTCAAATTTCCCCATCCAAAATGCATTAATTCTACAAATGCGCTCCTGTGATTTTTTACAAATCAAATAACTTCTTGATTATATACTTGCATGAATTTGTATGTCAACATCTTCTTTGAGAGGAGTGGAAAATTTACTTTTCTAGAAATTTATGAGTATTGAACTGAGAAAGAAGGAATTAGGCAGAAAAATTCGCGCATTTTACTTTCTTTTGATAGGTCGCGCTCATATTTTCTGTAAGTTCTTTATATTCAATTTTATGATTTTCATTTGTTCTTTATGAGTTAACTTTCATTACTATTGTTGTTTTGATTTATTATTAACTCATTTGTCGAAATTTCTGTTTTGTTTATCTGTTTATAGTAGTAAGTGATTTGTTAATTAAATTCAATAAAAGTCAAGATTGAGCATTGTTTACGTCATCATTGATCCCAAGTGTTAGATTCTAATGTAATATCCCTAATCAAGTATATGATTTGATGAATGTGTTTGTTTGTGTTGAAGGAATTGCATGAGATGAAAAAAAGATTGAAAGAGATGGAAGAGGAAGTTGCAGCTCTCTAAGAAATACCAGCTCTCCAAGAAATGGGTGTTGTTCAAGGTTTAATTTTTCTTTTTTTAATTGAGTTTCATATCTTCAATTTTTTTTCTAAGTATCTCTATAAATAGAATCTCTGTTCTAGTGAACTGGTAGTTAATTTTGAGAAAGTGCTATAAAGACTCTTAATGTGAAAAGGAGTTTATTTGATGTAGATGTTATCTACTGAGTTGTTCCAAAGAGTTGCTAATTCAGGATAAGTAATGAGTTCTTTCAAAGGTTTCAGTTCTTAAATTTTAGCTGTATATCAAAATTCATCCCTGGGTTTGATGGATTTCTAATTAATTATTAGTTCATTTCAGTAAATGTTAGAAGTAGCTATATATCAAAATTTATCCCAGAGTTTGATGGATTTCTAATTAATTGTTAATTAGCTTCGGTAATCGTTAGAAATAACATTTGTTTTAAGAGGAATTAATTTTGAGTAGATTGCATATTGTGGTACTTAAGCTTCATTTGGAACAAGAAAGGGAAATGAAAAAGGGGGCTGAAGGTTTTTAAGAGGGGAAATGAACAAGATATGCCATGTGCTATTATGCCAAAGTTTGAGCCCAACTCTCTTTTGCCTTAATTACACATGTACATGCACTTTTTCTCTGTTTTTTTTCTAATTAAATTTTTTATATGATTTTTTTAGTTGGACCAAGATTATTGTAGAGTTCAACTATGTAAACAACTTTCTATTTATTTGAATTAGCTTGGGGTTCTGTGTAGCAATTATGTATTTATTAGTTGTTTTTACTTTGGTGATTGCTTTTTTCCAGTCAAGGGAATTTTTTCCCTCTGCTTTTAATCTGCCTCACGGTCTATGGATCTTTTATGGTCAATTTATCCTTGATGATATGTAATTGTATGGTAGAGTTTGAGCAATTAAAATAATGGTTGATACTGAGATCAAAATTGTCATAGCATGCTCAAAATTTGTTATTCTATCAACATACTTAAATTATGAATTCAATCCTATAATGTTCCAATTACATATGGCTTGAAATAAAGCCTTTTAGTTTGATAAAATCTTTTGAGATTGCTTTTCTTCTTACTTGGTTAAGGCTTGGTTCTATTATTTTTGTTCTGGGAATTCTTCTTTCTTGCAGTATAAGGTGTATAATCAGTAGCCTTTTCTGACCTTTGATTTTATACTTGCAAAGATATGAAATATTAAAATTTCATGAGGTAATTATTCAATGTATTTTTTTGTTAGTTCATAAATTATGATAGGGAATTTCGCAAATAATATGTGTTTGTATAATTTAATTGCTCTTTGCAAGGATAATCCCAAATCTAGCAATATTCCTCAATCCACATCAAGGATTAGAATTTGTTTTATATTTGGCAGGTTTGATTTGTTTTACTTGGAATTGTAATGTATAAATTACTGCACTTTTACAGGTAGGAGTACAGGTTTCCTACCAGAAAAATGGGAACTATTGTGTATGGAGTGTCAAAGTACTTGCAGAATGAGAAAACTAATAGCCAAAATATATAATTTTGCGAATATAAGTCAATATGTCAGGGTAGTAGTAAGAAGAGCTATTCGTGTTTAAATTGGAGTTGAACGTTGGATGCCCAATAATGGACAATATTTGTTACAATCTCTCTAAATTCTTACTTATATCAATCTAAACTATACCAACTTAGTACTAAGAATACCTTATTTGATTGTAAGTCTACATTCATCCATACCTTTTCCTAAATAAATTGATAAATTATTATATTATTTCTAAATTCTTACTTATATCAATGTAAATCATTCCCCCCCCCCCACTATAGACAAACGTATTTGATACTTGGTGTTAGCTGTAAAGAATACGAAATTGTTTCTTTATTTTCTGCATGTGTGTATTTTTTGTGTTTCGTCTTTTGTAAAGTTAACTAATTATACATGATGGTTATGTTCATTTTGGGCATGAAATGATGGTTGTTTTGGTGGTTTGGATATGTATTGATGATGTAAGTTTTGTAAACAAGTTTAGATTTTTTTGGATATCTATTTTTAAAAAAAAAATTATCCAAATTTCTTGAAATTAGTAGCGACTAGCTTGATGTTTGGATGGTTGGATGTGTTGATAATTGAGTATGTATTAATTATTATGATGGTATGGTGAATTCTGATAATTGTTATGTTAAGTTATTTTAGGTAGCAAAGAGTCTTTAGGTAATGTAATAATTTTTTAATTTAAATCTAATTTTTCGTTACGTCGTGCCTGAACTCGTTACGTCGTGCCTTCAGGCACGGACAATTACTAGTGTTTAATATAGGTAATATGGATATCGGGGGTCAAATTTTATGTTAGATGATTATATATTGGTATTTGAAAAGACGATCTTCAAGGAGAATACCAAGGATTATGGATAATACTTCAGCATTGAGCGAACATGCTTACACATTAGAGTTGTTAAATGGATCAAATACACAGTGTCGAGAATTGATGTGTCTTTCTCGTGATGCATAAATGCGTCTATGTGAACACTTCAAGGAAAAACAATGGGTACACAATAGTAGACACATAACAGTTGAGGAGAAGATGACAATCTTCTTAACCATCATAGGCCATAATGAACGCTTTAGAGTTATAAAACGCAAATTTCAACATTCTACCTAAACAATACATAGATATTTTCATGAGGTGTTAAATGGGATGATTGAGTTTTCAAAAGAAATTATAATTCCTACATCATTGGATCCAAATCAAGATATTACGGGGAACCATAAAAACTTCCGACAAATATTTTCAGTAAGTGACATACAAATTCTTTTATTTTTTACTTTTATTCCGTACAATAAAATACTTTGAGAACTGTAAGTTTTTTAATGCAGGGTGCAATATGTGCATTAGATGACACTCTTATACATGCAGTTGTTCCTGTTGATCAACAAATGTGTTATAGAGGAAGAGGAAGGGGTAAATGCTATCAAAATATTTTAGGAATATGTGATTTTAACATGATATTCACATTTGTATGGGTCGAATGGGAAGGGATTACATATGACTCATGAGTGTTAAAAGAAGTTGCATTCGATCTATCTTCCTGTTTTCCATTTCCTCCCCCCGGGTATGTATTACAATTTTTTTTACCATTTCCAACTATTATTTATTTTTTTCATAAGATTTCATCATTCAAGTTATTTATAATAATCATTAATTTTTGTCTCAATTATAGATAAATATTATCTTTGTGATGCTGCATACACAAACACTTGAGGATTTTTATCTCCATATAGCAATACAGGGTATTGGTTAGCTAATTTTCGACGCAGACGAGCTTTGAATAAAGAGGAAAAGTTCAACCATGCTCATGCACAACTCATAAATGTTATTGAGCGTGCTTACGGTGTGTTGAAAGCAAGATTCCTAATTTTGAAATGGATAGCTCCTTACCCTTTTACAGTACAAAGGGATATAGTTATCGCTTGCTTCGCATTCCATAATTTTATAAGGAAGTATAAAATTGAGGATGAATTGTTTGTTCAATATGATCGAGATAACATGTTTGATGATGAAGCGGGGCAAAATAAAGGGAACGAAGAAGAGGGATAAGATGAACCGTAATGGGGAAATCAAGGCATATAATTTATGGTTAATCTACGTGAACAAATTGTACTACAACTTTTAACAACTGTTTGAAGTTCATTTAATTTGTATGATTGAATTATTATGCTATGTTGATGTTTTCATTAGACATGATACATTTTGTTTCATCATATTGTGTTCAAAATATTATAAACATGTATTTAAAATACTATTCAGACTTTTCTGATTATCAAACAGGTTTTGCTTAAACTTTTCAGATGATTAAAATGGTAAAATACTGTTATTCAGACATTTTGGAAAAATTAATCATCAAACATCATTTTTTTATTCAGACACAATTCTAGACTGAGCCTCTATATTATTCAGATATCTAAACTGTTCAAATCTTTAACACTCGGTTTTATTAAACACCACCTTAGTTATAAAAGTTTTTTGCTAACAGAAGTACTACAGGATGCAAACCATTCATCCTTCAAAGTGACAACATATATATATATATATATATATATATATATATATATATATATTCTGCAAATTAACGACTTTAGTCACGGCAACTGTCGTAATCTCATATCAGATCGTTGAAACCATGAGAAAATTGTCAAACAGAACTTTTCATCCCCATTCAGTAGCCTCTGGGCGCACAACAAGTAGGTACTTGAATGATACATGAAAATAGTAAATCTTATTACTTAGTCCATGTTCAGAACTTTACAAAGTTCTCTACTTTTCTCTCTTCTCTTTTCTCAGGCACTAATTTCATCATCATACATCATATATACTACATACTTGGAAATCCATATACCCTTTTTTGACACGGAGGTGAATTGATTTGTATTTAGCTAATACTACATTAATTAGTGATTTTTACTAGTAGTGAATTTTTTTTCCTGTGTGTGTGTGTGTGAATATATATATATATATATATATATATATATATATATATATATATATATATATATATATATATATATCATTATATAGAAGATCATATATGCGAACAGGCGAGTGATCCTTGGTATTTATCAGATATTTGTATTGTTTTGCTAGACTATACCGAATAAAATTTAATTTTATTCTATTTGTTATTTATCATTTGTGGGAATTATTAATTTTTATTTTATTTTTTTATCATCTTTTTTTTCTTCAGATATTAAAGAAAGACTTACTTTTAAAGAACTTCAAGCAACACTTCGTTCCAATCAATCAAACATCAAACCAAGAAAGGAAGCAAACTACCATAGTTGGACCATCCTAGGTGGGCAAACCCTAGCAGGGGCCGAATCTTAGGGTAGATGGGCCGAATCTCATTGTAGCCGAATCCCGAGGTGACCGAACCCTAGAGTCCGTCTTTTGCTAATTTTGTTCCTTCTTCTTTTCAGGTATCCTTAATCTCTCCTTTTCCGGGTTAAGTCTTCTTATTCGAGCTTAGACTTTTTTTTACGTCAAACATTATCAAAGGGAGATTGTTTTCAAGGTGACCTCGTTTGTTCGGGATTCATCATTTCTCTTTTACATTGGACTGATGAGATCCTCGGGAATTCTGATTATGTGAAGATACTGGAAAAGGTTGGGATTTTGCGTTGTATTCAGCTATGTAGGGATCATCGTATCCAACAGGACTATGACGCCCTTACCTTATTGATTTCACGTTGTTGCTCTTCTACATGTACATTTATCACAGCTTGAGAGAAATTCACCCCTACTCTTAGGGGTGCTCAAAAAAAGCGGTTTTTCGGTTTTTTCCCGAACCGGTTGAAACCGGTACCGGCGGTACCGGTTTTTTTCGGTTTCGGTTTTTTCGGTACCGGTTTTTCGGTTTTTTTATACTTTTCGGTACCGGTAGCGGTAATAGAATTTTCGAATTCGGTAAAACCGAAAAACCGAAAAAAAAAACCGAAAGTCTCTAATTTTATTATATTGCTCACAAGTCACAACATAAATACTAGCACAGTAGCTTGAATTACTAGCACAGTGACCGAAAGTCTCTAATTACTAACATAAATAATAGTAACTTGAATTACTAGCACAGTAGTTTGAAGCCTTGAATTACTAACATAAATACTACAGTAGCACAGTAAACGAAAGTCTCTAATTTTGTAATATTGCTTACAATAGTTTTTTTTGGATATTGAATATTAGTGAATTACAAGCACACAGAATAGTAGCTTGAGTCTTGACTAGCTTAAACATTGTAGATGATTTCTTACTTTTAATTTTTTTTTGTTAATATATTAAAAAAAATTATTTAATTATTATTATTTATTAATAATTATAAATATTGCCATGTATGCGGTATAACCGAAAATCGAACCGAAAAAACCGGTACCGCTTATGTACCGAACCGGTACCGAAACCGGTAATTCGGTATCGGTTCCGGTTCTTGCTTTTGCGGTTATTGCGGTTCGGTACCGGTTCGGTTTTTTCGGTACCGGTTCGGTTTTTTACCGATGAGCACCCCTACCTACTCTAGAGGATGTTTATGCCATTTACCAGTAATTCTTTATTCTGTTTTGTAAATTCATCCTCATTTTTCTTTGGTTATGTATTTATTCTGAACTATATCTTGTATCCTTCCTGTTGCTGCTTCAACTTCTTGCAGTCTGTCTAGCCTGTCCTCTAGGGATACCGAATGTGTTGCGTACTTGACAGAAGCCTTCAGGCGGGCTTCCAATTACACCACGAGGTTTCGAGGTGATATCATCCTTTCAAACTTCGAGACCCCCAACCATCCGGAGACTTCCTGGCTATTTTGGGTACGCTACTTCTTTCGGGATTACAAGCTTAACCACTGGAATAGCTCTGTTTATGGAGAGTCCGTTCTCGCTCTTTGTGAGGAGCCTTGTCCTTTTCCTTTAGTTGCTTATCTGGCTTTGTTTGTTGTCCCACTTTATCTTCCCTGGGTCACCCGTGGACGATCTCTCGACCCGTATGTTTAGCTTTGCGACTTTGTTGCCTCGGGGTCTGGAGGTTCCTCTTGCTCCTCTCTTTTTGGGGACCTTGTATCGTCGCTTGGATGACACTGTGCTCGCCATGAGAGAATCTGTCGGAAGGTACCTATTTTTGATTTCACTCATTTTTTAATTATATATATATATATATATATATATATATATATATATATATATATTTGCTTATTAATATTTCTTTCATTTATTCAGGTATAACGTGAATTGCTTTGTTCCATGTTCTTTTCTTCAGATCTTCCTCTTCCAGCACTTTTGGGGCCATTTTACTTCTGTGCACTTTTTCCAGAAGAGAAGAAAATATCCACCCCCTTTCTCATCGCCCAATATTGTTCCCCGCAACGCTCGCTGGATTGATCATAGGATTACTTCAAATTTGCGGCTTTATATTGATTGTAAGACCCCAACTTATTAATGAATAAAATCAAATTTTCTCTAAATATTATTGTGATTATTAAGGGGTTAATTTGATATAATACTTTGGTTATGGGTGAAATGTGCAAATTTTACAAAATAAGCAAGTGGTTATAAAATATTCATTTTGTCGGGGAATATTTGTTTGGTCGTGGAATATTCTTGCTGTCGGGGAATATTCGTACGACGGCGCAGCCTTGTGTGGGCCCCATAACAGAAAGCGATTGGATGAAGAAAACGACAAGTATAAGTTGTTTATTAATAACGGCGTAGTTGTTACCGTTAACACTGTTGAAATACCGGTGGTTAAAAATACAGTAATAACGCGTGGTTGCACAGTAGCACACGGATTGCACAGTATAGTTGAATTATTGATTCGTACGTAAGAAGGCACTACTCAATAATTGTTACAGTGATTACTGTTCAATATTTTATTTTATTGGTTCAATAATTGCTGCATTGATATTTCATATTATTGTTGTTTCAATAATTGTTACTGCATTATCAGATCAATAATTCATATTATTTGAATAATATTATTAGATAACATTATTGACAATGTCTAGAAAGTTCTGTCTAAGGAGAGGTTTGGTCATCTAATTGCGCGCCAGTAAGGAGAAATCCTTATTGGAAAGCCCCCTCTTTCCTGGGAACGGCCTGGTTGTCATAAATGTGATTCTGTAATATTATTTGTGAATAATTAATTATTGATTCATATGATAAGGAAATATTTATTTTATGTGGATATAAATGAGGGATATATTTTTTTGGTTAAAAATGAAGGAGTTAATGTTGAGGTTTTTATCCATATTTTTGTCGGAATGGAGGTATTAAAAATCAGGGTTTTTGAGATATTTTACGGGGGTTATAATTTTTAATCCGACCGTTGGATCGTGGTAATTTTTGGATATGTTATACATATATAAGTTGAGTATATGTCCACAAATTTTGAACCGTTAAAAATGAACGTATGATTTATTACGAATTTTACAAGATGACTGGTTCAGAAATTGTTGAATTTTCGGAGTTTATCATTTTGGTGGAAAATTCTAGAATTGGTGGGCCCCACTTGTGGTTGGTGAAGAAATGTGCTGAATTATATTTCAAATGTGGTGGGTGGAAATAGTAGCAGGTAAAGCCATCAGGTTGCAGGTCAAACCTACCAAAATTTTCCTATAAATAGAGGGCTAAGTTAGAATTGAAAATCACACCAGAAACAAGTTTTCTCTCTTTCTCTCTCTAGATTATTGAGTGTATTTTGTGAGTATTTAGATACTTTGAGAGTTTCTATTCATCAGAGCAAGTTTCTTTCAGCCTTATACCGGTATTCCGACCAGAAGTACTGATATTTTGAGGTAAGGGATATTATTTTCTTCTTAATGATATTATTTTCTTCAATATCATTATGCTGAAATATTGATATGAGATTTTATCAAATTTGGAACTTTTTGTGTCGGGGGTTACTATTCACGTATACGGCACTATTCACGTATACGACACTATTCACGAATACGGCACTATTCACCGAAAAATAAGATTTTCCCTTTTTGTCCAAGATGTCTATTATGGTTACTATCTTTGATTGTATCCATGTTTTGATCTTTATTTTTGAATTCTGCTTCACAATTGATTATTATGAGGTATTATTGATCTTGGATAAACTGTTATACGAAACCCTACTATTTGTCCTTCTGTCTCATTGGATTCGTTCTCTTTAAGATATTTTTCATCATCCTCAGTCCTAAATGATGATATTACTGAATATCTTTGGCCTGTAGTGCAAAGATGTATAATTACTTGATGAATATCTTTGGCCTGTAGTGCAAAGATGCACAGGTGTTGAGATGAACATGACCGACTGATGATACAAATGAATATCTTTGGCCTGTAGTGCAAAGATGAATATTTGGTTAAAGATGATTATTAATTGATGTTACAGGGATAAAATATTGATGATGGACTTTTAAATCTTAGAAGATAGTAGAATTCTTTCTCTACTTGACTCTTCTAATGGTTTGCTGTTTCCGCTGCAGTTGTTGATCTAAAACTTGTTGTCGATTATATTTTATCAGATTTTTCCCTGTTGAAGACTAACGATAATTTGTTGTATATTATCTTAGTCATAATATTCTTTACTGGGCTAGTTGAGCTCACCCTTTTCCTTTTTGTTCCATTTTTCTTCTCAGGAGGTGAGAACATAGCAGGATCTAGTCGGGGTATGGAGTGATGGTTCTAGAAAGATGTATTAGCAGTCCTCACTATTTCTGTAAAATAGTGTTTGAATAATTGTAATGAAGATTTATTTGAGTGTGGATATTGTCTAGAAGACAATATTTGTATTTAAACTCACAGTATGTGTTGTCGTATTTTGCACGACAATTGTATTATTGATGTTGTAGTTTGCTTTCTGTACCATGTATTTGGCGACTCAGAATGGGTGTTGTATACCTATTCTGGGGGCGTCACAGTTGGTATCAGAGCTTAGGGATATGATCCCTGGCTGAGATGTGAGACAAGAACTAGGAGGGGAGAGACGGGGAATTCCTTCGCTAGTATGACCTGACTAAGTTTATTTGGTGTTTATTTGGTCGGTCAGAGTATATGGATAATATATGACATGACTATTAACCCTTGTTTTATGGCAGTATTTAAGAATGGCAGCTGAGAACGTTAATAATAGAGTAAATCAGACCATGGAGACACCTTTGATCACTACCCAGAGGAACGTGCAACAGGAAGGCAATATTCCTCCTGTAAACAACGTTACCGAGCAAACGATGAATGATGGAATGTTTAGGAGCTTTTTGCAGTTCATGCAAAATCAGACGAGGGAGACTCGTGTGCAGAATACGGGTGGAAATGATAACAACGCGCGGTTTGTCACAGCTAAGCAGTTCAAAGAATTGGGACCACCAGAATTTAAGGGAAAGCCGGATCCGATCATGGCGGAAACGTGGGTCAAGCAAATTACCAAGATATTTGATGTCTTGGGATGCACGGAGGAACAGAAGGTTCCATTCGCCACATTTATGTTCCGCGGTGAGGCAGACTACTGGTGGGAGTCTGTGAAGCGTACCCAGCCTGACGCACTCAACATGTCCTGGGAAACATTTCAAAAACTGTTCAATGACAAGTACTTTCCTGAAAGTATTCGTCATATGAAAGAGGTTGAGTTTATTAGACTGGAACAAAACAACATGACGGTGTCCCAGTACGAGGCGAAGTTTGCAGAGTTATCCAGGTTTGCACCTCATTTGGTAGAAAATGAGGAACGTATGACACGGATGTTTCTGAGAGGTTTAAAACTTGAGATTCGTCAATACCTTATCTCTCATAAATTTTCTCTGTATTCAGACGTTGTCAACAGGGCCCAATTATTAGAGAGAGATAATGAGTATACTCAACCGAGGGACCACCACCAGGGTCATACCGGTGACAGCAATCATCAGAGCGATGATAACCAACGAGGAGGGAAAAATACGAACAAAGGCGGTAACCACTCGAGTGGTCATCGTGGCCATGATAATAGGAGAGGTGAGTCAAGTGGAAATTTCAGAAAGAGGAGATTCAACAATGACGGGAAGACATCAGCAGCAGCACCAGCACCAACAACAAATTTTAGGGGAGGAGAACGACCACCAGTTAGATGTTACAAATGCGGGAAAGAGGGACATATCAGCCCAAACTGTCCACAACAATCCAAGGTGTGTTACAACTGTGGGAAGGAAGGCCACATCGCTCGAGATTGTACTATAGCGAAACCAAGTTCAGCGGGGGTGGTGATTCCAAGGGCTGTCCCGGATAAGGCGAAATCGGCGGTTCCTGGAAGAGCGTTTGTCGTAACGGTCAAAACGTGAGAAACCCGAACGAGGTGATCACGGGTAAGCTAATCTTGAATTCTTGCGAAGTTTATACTTTACTAGATACCGGTTCTACCCATTCTTTTATCTCTCCTGCTTGTGCTCAACGTTTAAACTTGACTCCGGAGAAATTGGACTTTAACTTATCTGTTGAAACTCCGTTGGGTGAAACCTTCGTTACATCTACAGTTTATAAATCTTGCATGATCCAAGTTGGCACTATCACATTACCTGTTGATCTTATCTCTTTAAAGATACTTGCTTTTGATGTGATTTTAGGAATTGATTGGTTAACCACTCATCATGCTAAAATTGATTGTTTTCGTAAGGTTGTTAGTTTTCATATTCCTAACCAACCTGTCATACGAATTCAAACTACTAAACCACTAAAATCAGTCACTGTCATATCAAGCCACAAAGCTATTCGTTTATTGAAAAATAGATGTCAAGCTTTCTTAGCCCATGTTATGGATTTGAACAAAGACAAGTTAGATTTGAATAATATTTCTATTGTTAGAGAATTTTCCGATGTATTTCCTGAAGAACTTCCCGGTCTACCCCCGGAACGAGAAATTGAATTCTTTATTGACCTTGAACCCGGTACAAAGCCCATTTCTAAAACCCCATATCGAATGGCTCCTATTGAACTTCAGGAGTTAAAAGTCCAACTACAGGAGTTGTTGGACATCGGTTTTATTCGTCCTAGTACGTCTCCTTGGGGTGCTCCTGTTTTATTTGTAAAGAAGAAAGACGGGAGTATGCGACTTTGTATTGACTATCGAGAATTGAACCATGTCACCATCAAGAATAGGTATCCGCTACCTCGCATTGATGACCTGTTTGACCAGTTGCAAGGAGCACAATTCTTTTCAAAGATCGATCTTCGTTCTGGATATCATCAGCTGAAGATTAAAACTGAGGATATTCCAAAGACTGCCTTCAGAACTCGGTACGGGCATTATGAATTCTTAGTAATGTCTTTTGGATTGACTAATGCTCCTGCTGCCTTCATGGATATGATGAACCGTGTATTCAAAGAATATTTGGATCAGTTCGTTGTTGTCTTTATTGATGACATCCTCATCTATTCCAAAAGTCGTGAAGATCATGAGCGCCATTTGAAGCTGGTACTGCAAAGGCTTCGTGAAAACAAGCTATATGCCAAACTGAAGAAATGCGAGTTCTGGCTTGAGGAAGTAGCATTCCTTGGGCACGTGGTGTCAAAACATGGAGTATCTGTCGACCCGGCGAAGATTGAAGCCATACAAAGTTGGGAGCAACCGAAGTCGGTAACCGAAGTACGTAGCTTTCTGGGCTTAGCTGGTTATTATCGGAGATTTGTGGAAGGATTTTCTCGAATCGCTACTTCGTTAACTCAGCTGACTCGTAAAGATACAAAATTCGTATGGAGTGAGGAATGCGAGAAGAGTTTCCAAGAACTCAAGAAGAGACTCATTTCGGCACCTGTTCTGACAATACCATCTGGTTCGGATGGATTTGTTATCTACAGCGATGCTTCAGGCAAAGGGTTAGGATGTGTTCTCATGCAACATGGGAAAGTCATAGCCTATGCCTCACGACAACTCAAAGAATATGAGAGGAATTATCCTACTCATGATTTGGAGTTGGCAGCAGTCGTTTTTGCGTTGAAGATCTGGAGACACTACCTGTATGGGGAGAAAGTGGAGATCTATACAGATCATAAAAGCCTCAAATATTTCTTCACCCAAAAGGAACTCAACATGCGGCAACGACGTTGGCTTGAGCTGTTGAAAGATTACGATCATACCATCCAATACCATCCTGGAAAAGTAAACGTAGTAGCTGACGCATTGAGTAGAAGATCATATGCGGGTACGAGTGCAATGTTTTTAACACAAAGGCCCATTTTGTATGACTTGCAAAGGATGGAGATAGAGATGAAGGCTCCAAGTACCCACATGATGATATCAAATATACGAGTAGAACCGACTTTAATCGATAAAGTTAAAGCTGCTCAAGCTACGGATATAGAGCTGATGCGTATGAAGAAGAAAGTGCAAGAAGGTGCTATTCCAGAAGCAAGAATCGATGAAGAAGGAATACTTCGAGTCAACTCCAGACTTTGTGTTCCTAACGATTTTGACTTGAAGCATAGAATAATGATGGAGGCACACAACACACCGTTTGCAATCCATCCTGGGAGTACCAAAATGTATCACGATCTTCGACATACATTTTGGTGGAGCAATATGAAAAGAGAGATCGCAGAGTTTATCTCGAGATGTTTAACTTGTCAACGTGTAAAAGCGGAGCATCAAGTACCAAAGGGTCCATTGCAACCACTTGAGATTCCGAAATGGAAGTGGGAACACATTACTATGGATTTTGTTACAGGTCTTCCCAAGGTTTCTCAAGGCATAGATGCGATTTGGGTTATTGTTGATAGATTAACCAAGTCCGCTCATTTCTTGCCGATACGTGAGACTTATTCCCTTGAACGTCTTGCTAGTATGTACGTGAACGAGATTGTGAGATTGCATGGCATGCCAGTATCCATAGTTTCGGATCGTGACCCAAGATTCACTTCACGATTTTGGGTTAGCTTGCAGAAAGCTATGGGCACGGATTTACGATTCAGTTCAGCATACCATCCTCAAACGGATGGACAATCAGAGAGGACTATTCAAACTCTTGAAGATCTATTAAGACTTTGTGTCTTAGATCTCAAAGGGAGTTGGGATAAGTACCTACCATTGGTGGAATTCTCCTACAACAACAGTTATCAGGCGAGCATAGGTATGGCTCCATTTGAGGCGTTGTATGGAAGAAAATGTCGTTCTCCAGTATGCTGGGACGAGGTGGGTGAAGCAACATTGTTGGGACCAGAATTGGTACGCATTACTACAGAGAAGATCCAAACGATTCGACAACGTATACAAACGGCACAGGATCGACAAAAGAGTTATGCGGATCTTCATCGGAAGGACGTGGAATTTAATATTGGGGATCATGTATTGTTACGTGTTGCACCATGGAAGGGAGTTACAAGATTTGGGAAGAGAGGAAAGCTCAATCCAAGATTTATTGGTCCATTTGAGATTCTTGAGCGAATAGGAAATGTGGCATATAGACTCGCATTACCTCCAAGCATGTCTCGTGTTCATAATGTTTTTCACATATCTATGCTTCGTAAATATGTTAAAGACCCGAACCACATTATTGAGTTAGAACCAGACGAGATAGCTGAAGATTTAACGTACGAGGAGGTACCTGTTAAGATCTTGGATAGGAAAGAGCATGTCCTACGCACGAAGGTTATACCACAAGTTAAGGTTTTGTGGAGAAACCATGCTATTGAAGAAATGACCTGGGAGTTGGAATCAGAAATGAAAGCTAGGTATCCTCACCTTTTTGAAACATCAGGTACGTACGTCAATTTCGAGGACGAAATTTCATAAGGAGGGGAGGTTGTAAGACCCCAACTTATTAATAAATAAAATCAAATTTTCTCTAAATATTATTGTGAATATTAAGGGGTTAATTTGATATAATACTTTGGTTATGGGTGAAATGTGCAAATTTTACAAAATAAGCAAGTGGTTATAAAATATTCATTTTGTCGGGGAATATTTGTTTGGTCGTGGAATATTCTTGCTGTCGGGGAATATTCGTACGACGGCGCAGCCTTGTGTGGGCCCCATAACAGAAAGCGATTGGATGAAGAAAACGACAAGTATAAGTTGTTTATTAATAACGGCGTAGTTGTTACCGTTAACACTGTTGAAATACCGGTGGTTAAAAATACAGTAATAACGCGTGGTTGCACAGTAGCACACGGATTGCACAGTATAGTTGAATTATTGATTCGTACGTAAGAAGGCACTACTCAATAATTGTTACAGTGATTACTGTTCAATATTTTATTTTATTGGTTCAATAATTGCTGCATTGATATTTCATATTATTGTTGTTTCAATAATTGTTACTGCATTATCAGATCAATAATTCATATTATTTGAATAATATTATTAGATAACATTATTGACAATGTCTAGAAAGTTCTGTCTAAGGAGAGGTTTGGTCATCTAATTGCGCGCCAGTAAGGAGAAATCCTTATTGGAAAGCCCCCTCTTTCCTGGGAACGGCCTGGTTGTCATAAATGTGATTCTGTAATATTATTTGTGAATAATTAATTATTGATTCATATGATAAGGAAATATTTATTTTATGTGGATATAAATGAGGGATATATTTTTTTGGTTAAAAATGAAGGAGTTAATGTTGAGGTTTTTATCCATATTTTTGTCGGAATGGAGGTATTAAAAATCAGGGTTTTTGAGATATTTTACGGGGGTTATAATTTTTAATCCGACCGTTGGATCGTGGTAATTTTTGGATATGTTATACATATATAAGTTGAGTATATGTCCACAAATTTTGAACCGTTAAAAATGAACGTATGATTTATTACGAATTTTAAAAGATGACTGGTTCAGAAATTGTTGAATTTTCGGAGTTTATCATTTTGGTGGAAAATTCTAGAATTGGTGGGCCCCACTTGTGGTTGGTGAAGAAATGTGCTGAATTATATTTCAAATGTGGTGGGTGGGAATAGTAGCAGGTAAAGCCATCAGGTTGCAGGTCAAACCTACCAAAATTTTCCTATAAATAGAGGGCTAAGTTAGAATTGAAAATCACACCAGAAACAAGTTTTCTCTCTTTCTCTCTCTAGATTATTGAGTGTATTTTGTGAGTATTTAGATACTTTGAGAGTTTCTATTCATCAGAGCAAGTTTCATTCAGCCTCATATCCGATATTCAGTCAGAAGTACAGTTATTTTGAGGTAAGGGATATTATTTTCTTCAATATCATTATGCTGAAATATTGATATGAGTTTTTTTATCAAATTTGAAACTTTTTGTGTCGGGGTTACTATTCACGTATACGGCACTATTCACGTATACGGTACTATTCACGAATACGGCACTATTCACCGAAAAATAAAATTTTTCCTTTTTGTCCAAAATATCTATTATGGTTACTATCTTTGATTGTATCCATGTTTTGATCTTTATTTTTTAATTCTGCTTCACAATTGATTATTATGAAGTATTATTGATCTTGGATAAACTGTTATACGAATCCCTACTATTTGTCCTCCTGTCTCACTAGATTCGTTTTCTTTAAAATATTTTTCATCATCCTCAGTCCTAAATGATGATATTACTGAATATCTTTGGCTTGTAGTGCAAAGATGTATGATTACCTGATGAATATCTTTGGCCTGTAGTGCAAAGATGAACAGGTGTTGAGATGAACATGACCGACTGGTGATACAAATGAATATCTTTGGCCTGTAGTGCAAAGATGAATATTTGGTTAAAGATGATTATTATTTGATGTTACATGGATAAAATATTGATGATGGACTTTTAAATCTTAGAAGATAGTAGAATTCATTCTCTACTTGACTCTTCTAATGGTTTGCTGTTTCCGCTGCAGTTGTTGATCTAAAACTTGTTGTCGATTATATTCTATAAGATTTTTCCCTGTTGAATACTAATGATAATTTGTTGTATATTATCTTAGTCATAATATTTTTTACTGGGCTAGTTGAGCTCACCCTTTTTCTTTTTGTTCCATTTTTCTTCTCAGGAGGTGAGAACATAGCAGGATCTAGTCGGGGTATGGAGTGATGGTTCTAGAAAGATGTTTTAGTTGTCCTCACTATTTCTGTGAAATAGTGTTTGAATAATTGTAATGAGAACTTACTTGAGTGTGGATATTGTCTAGAAGATAATATTTGTATTTAAACTCACAGTATGTGTTGTCGTATTTTGCACGACAATTGTATTATTGAAGTTGTAGTTTGCTTTTTGTACCATGTATTTGGCGACTCAGAATGGGTGTTGTAAACCTATTTTGGGGGCGTCACAGTTGGTATCAGAGCTTAGGGATATGATCCCTGGCTGAGATGTGAGATAAGAACTAGGAGGGGAGAGACGGGGAATTCCTTCGCTAGTATGACCTGAATAAGTTTATTTGGTAATTATTGGTCGGTCAGATATAGGGATAATATGTGACATGTCAATTAACCCTTGTTTTGTGGCAGTATTTGAGAATGGCAGCAGAGAACGTTAACAATAGAGTGAATGAGACTGTGGAGACACCTTTAATCACCACCCAGGGGAACGTGCAACAGGAAGGCAATATTCCTCCTGTAAACAACGTTACCGAGCAAACTATGAATGATGGAATGTTTAGGAGCTTTTTACAGTTCATGCAAAATCAGACGAGGGAGACTCGTGTGCAGAATACGGGTGGAAATGATAACAACGCGTGGTTTGTCACAGCCAAGCAGTTCAAAGAATTGGGACCACCAGAATTTAAGGGAAAGTCGGATCCGATCATGGCGGAAACGTGGGTCAAGCAAATTACCAAGATATTCGATGTCTTGGGATGCACGGAGGAACAGAAGGTTCCATTCGCCACCTTTATGTTCCACGGTGAGTCAGACTACTGGTGGGAGTCTGTGAAGCGTACCCAGCCTGACACATTCAATATGTCCTAGGAAACGTTTCAAAAACTGTTTAATGACAAGTACTTTCCTGAAAGTATTCGTCATATGAAGGAGGTAGAGTTTATTAGACTGGAACAAAACAACATGACGGTATCCCAGTACGAGGCAAAGTTTGCAGAGTTATCCAGGTTTGCACCTCATTTGGTCGAGAATGAGAAACGAATGACAAGGATGTTTCTGAGAGGTTTAAAACCCGAGATTCGGCAATATCTTATCTCTCATAAATTTTCTTTATATTCAGATGTTGTAAACAGGGCTCATTTATTAGAGCGAGATAATGAGTATGTTCAACCGAGGGACCACAACCAGGGTCATACTGGTGACAGCAGTCACCGGAGCGATGAGAACCAGCGAGGAGGGAAAAATACAGACAAAAATGGTAACCACTCGGGTGGTCATCGTGGCCATGATAATAGGAGAGGTGAGTCAAGTGGAAATTTTAAGAAGAGAAGATTTAACGATGATAGGAAGACGTCGACAGCAGCACCAGCACCAGCACCAGCACCAGCACCAGCACCAGGAACAAATTCTAGGGGAGGAGAACAACCGCCAGTTAGATGTTACAGATGCGGAGAGGAGGGACATATAAGTCCAAACTGCCCACAACAGTTCAAGGTATGTTATAATTGTGGAAAGGAAGGATATATCGCTCAAGATTGTACTATAGCGAAACCAAGTCCAGCTGGGACAGTTACACCAAAGGCGGATACGGACAAAATAAAGTCGGCGGTTTCTGGAAGAGCGTTTGTCGTGACTGCCCAAAACGCTAGGAACCCGAACGAAGGTATAACGGGTTAGTTAATTATAAATTCTTGCGAAGTTTATACCTTACTAGATACCGGTTCTACCCATTCTTTTATCTCTCCAGCTTGTGCTCAACGTTTAAACTTGACTCCGGAGAAATTAGACTTTGACCTATCTGTGGAGACTCCGTTAGGAGAAAATTTCATTACATCTACAGTTTATAAATCTTGCTTAATCCAAGTTGGCATAATCACATTACCTGTTGACCTTATCTCTTTAAAGATACTTGCTTTTGATGTAATTTTAGGAATTGATTGGTTAACTACTCATCATGGCAAAATTGATTGTTTTCGTAAGGTTGTTAGTTTTCATATTCCTAACTAACCTGTTATGCGAATTGAAGCAATCAAACCACTAAAATCAATCGCTGTCATACCAAGCCATAAAGCCATTCGTTTATTAAAAAACGAATGTCAAGCTTTCTTAGCCCATGTCATGGACTTGAACAAAAATACGTCAGATTTGAATGATATTTCTGTTGTTAGTGAATTTTCTGACGTATTTCCTGAAGAATTTCCTGGCCTAACTCAGAGCGTGATATTGAATTTTTGTATTGATCTTCAACCCGATACAAAACCCATTTTTAAAATCTCATATTGAATAGCTCCTATTGAACTTCATGAGTTAAAAATCCAACTATAGAAGTTGGTACCCGAGCCTCTATCTGGTGACTTCCTTTGTGGAATGCACCAAAGCCAGACTCTCCGTAAGGGACTCTATATTTGTGTGGTGATAAAACAATAGGTGTCATTATGACGTGCTATCCAAAATTGGGATATGAATCACAATTGAGAGCAACCGAAGTCGGTGACCAAAGTACGTAGCTTTCTGGGCTTAGCTGGTTACTATCAGAGATTCGTGGAAGGATTTTCTCGAATCGCTACTCCGTTAACTTAGCTGACTCAGAAAGATACAAAATTCGTATGGAGCGAGGAATACGAGAAGATTTTCCAATAGCTCAAGAGGCGACTCATTCGGAACCTGTTCTAACCATACCATCCTGGAAAAGCAAACGTGGTAGCTGACGCGTTGAGTAGAAGATTGTACGCGAGTACGAGTGCGATATTGTTGAACACAAAGACCTATTTTATATAATTTATAAATGATAGAGATAGAGTTAATGACTCTAGGGACCCACGTGATGATATACGAGTAAAATCAACTTTAATCGATAACGTTAAAGCCGCTCAAGCTACAAACCTGGAGCTGATGAATATGAAGAAGAAGGTGCAAGCATGTGTTATTCTAGAAGTAAGAGTCGATGAAGAGAAGAAAGCTCAAGCCTTCGATTTAATTGAAATCCTCGATCGAGTAGGAACTGTGGCCTATAGACTCGCCTTAACGCTAAGTATGTCCCGTGTTCATAATATTTTTCACGTATCGATGTTACGTAAATATGTGGACGACCAGACGAGATAGCCGAAGATGTAACGTACGAGGAGGTACCTGTTAAGATATTGGATAGGAAAGAACATGTCCTATGCACGAAGGTTATACCACAAGTTAAGGTTTTGTAGAGAAACCATGCTATTGAAGAAATGACTTGGGAGTTGAAATCAGAAATGAAAGCGAGGTATCCTCACCTTTTCGAAACACCAGGTACGTACGTAAATTTCGAGGACGAAATTTCATAAGGAGGGGAGATTGTAAGACCCCGAATTTTATGAAATAAAAGTATTCAATTTTTCTATTTAGTAAATGGTTAAATTGATAAAAAGTTAAAGTTAAGGGTGATATATGAATATTTTTTAAAATAAGCAAGTGGTTATAAAATATTCATTTTGTCGGGGAATATTCGTTTGGTCGTAGAATATTCTTGCTGTCGGGGAATATTCGTATAACGGCGCTGTCACTTGTGGGCCCCATAACAGAATAACTGTCGGATGAAGAAAAAGACAAAATTGAGTTTTTATAAATAACGGCGTAGTTGTTACCGTTAACACTGTTGGAATACCTGGTGGTTAAAATACAGTAATACGCGTAGTTGCACAGTAGCACACAGTATTGCACAGTATTTTTTTAATTATTGATTCTTATGTGAGAAGGCACTACTGAATAATTGTCACAGTAATTACTGTTCAATATTTTATTTTATTGATTCAATAATTGCTGCGTTGATATTTTATATTATTGTTATTTCAATAATTGTTGCTGCACAGTATTTCCCATTATCAGATCAATAATTCATATTATTTGAATAATATTATTAGATAGCATTATTGGTAATGTCTAGAAAGTTCTGTCTAAGGAGAGGTTTGGTCATCTAATTGTGCGCTAGTAAGGAGAAATCCTTATTGGAAAGCCCCCTCTTTCCTGGGAACGGCCTGGTTGTCATAAATGTGATTCTGTAATATTATTTGTGAATAATTAATTATTGATTCATATGATAAGGAAATATTTATTCTATATGGATATAAATGTTGGATATATTTATTGTGGTTAAAAATGAAGGAGTTAATGTTGAGGTGTTTTATCAGTATTTTTATCGGAATGTAGGTATTAAAAATCAAATCAGGATTTTTGAGAAATGTTGTGGTGGTTATAATATTTAATCCGACCGTTGGATCGTGGTAATATTTGGATATGTTATACATATATAAGTTGAGTATATGTCCACAAATTTTGAACCGTTAAAATTGAACGTATGATTTGTTATGAATTTTACGAGATGACTGGTTCAGAAATTGTTGAATTTTCGGAGTTTATCATTTTGGTAAAAAATTCTAGAATTGGTGGGCCCCACTCTTTGTTGGTGAAGAAATGTACTGAGATTTTATTCAAATGTGGTGGATGGGAATAGTAGCAGGTAAAGCCATCAGGTTGCAGGTTAAGTCTGCTTCGGCGTGCTAACATTTTCCTATAAATAGAGGGCTAAGTTAGAATTGAAAATCACACCAGAATTCATAAGTTTTCTCTCTTTCTCTCTCTAGATTATTGAGTGTATTTTGTGAGTATTTAGATACTTTGAGAGTTGGTATTCAACACAAGTTTTATTCAGCCTCATATCCGATATTCAGTCAGAAATACGGTTATTTTAAGGTAAGGGATATTATTTTCTTCTTAAATGATATTATTTTCTTCAATATCATTATGCTGAAATATTGATATAAGTTTTTTATCAAATTTGGAACTTTTTGTGTCGGGGTTACTATTCACGTAAACGGTACTATTCACGCATACGGCACTATTCACCGAAAAATAAAATTTTTCCTTTTTGTCCAAGATATCTATTATGGTTACTATCTTTGATTGTATCCATGTTTTGATCTTTATTTTTTAATTCTACTTCACAATTGATTATTATGAAGTATTATTGATCTTGGATAAACTGTTATACGAATTCCTACTATTTGTCATCCTGTCTCACTGGATTCGTTTTCTTTAAGATATTTTTCATCATCCTCAGTCCTAAATGATGATATTACTGAATATCTTTGGCCTGTAGTGCAAAGATATATGATTTCCTGATGAATATCTTTGACCTGTAGTGCAAAGATGAACAGGTGTTGAGATGAACATGACCGACTGGTGATACAAATGAATATCTTTGGCATGTAGTGCAAAGATGAATATTTGGTTAAAGATGATTATTAATTGATGTTACAGGGATAAAATATTGATGATGGACTTTTAAATCTTAGAAGATAGTAGAATTCATTCTCTACTTGACTCTTCTAATGGTTTGTTGTTTCCGCTGCAGTTGTTGATCTAAAACTTGTTGTCGATTATATTCTATAAGATTTTTTCCTGTTGAATACTAATGATAATTTGTTGTATATTATCTTAGTCATAATATTCTTTACTGGGCTAGTTGAGCTCACCCTTTTTCTTTTTGTTCCATTTTTCTTCTCAGGAGGTGAGAACATAGTAGGATCTAGTCGGGGTATGGAGTGATGGTTCTAGAAAGATGTTTTAGCTGTCCTCACTATTTCTGTAAAATAGTATTTGAATAATTGTAATGAGGACTTACTTGATTGTGGATATTGTCTAGAAGATAATATTTGTATTTAAACTCACAGTAGGTGTTGTCGTATTTTGCATGACAATTGTATTATTGAAGTTATAGTTTGCTTTTTGTACCATGTATTTGGCGACTCAGAATGGGTGTTGTATACCTATTTTGGGGGCGTCACACCAAAGATGACTTTTACCACATCATTTGTAACATTACTGTCATGATTATACCGAATAATCCCTGGTCATAATTATACCAAGTCCATCTATGCACTACAGGCCACAGATGACTTTTAACATAATATAAACATGAAGATGATAACAATGACATAATAATTCAATAAAACAAGTTCAAGAATTAATTTATCCAGGAACTAATAACGTCCAAATTATCAACATGATACTTATTTGTAGAGTAAAATTTAAGAATGCTCAAAAAAATATTTTCATGAAAAGATACTGGATGAAGCGCAAATATCAAGGATATTCCACTAATTTCATGGAGTATAGAAGTTAAAACTTTAACCAACTGAGTATAATAGAATATATAAAACTGCAAATGGATTTTCGTCTGCCATGCGGTAATCCACATATACAAATCATTCCCACAATTTAATAAGGAATGAATACAAAGGATCATTCACCATGCATGTGGTAATCTACATAGACAGGTTATTCCAACAGAATAATATAGAATGGAATAACAGAAGGATTCACCATGCGTGCGATAGACTGCACAGACAGGTTATTCCCAACAGAATAATAAAGAATGGAACCAGGTCATGCGTAAACGCACAGACAGGATATTCCGACAGAATAATAAAGAACGGAACCAGGTCAGGCGAAATTCGCACCGACAGGATATTCCAACAAAATATTAAAGAATGGAATAACAACAAAAATCAACATGCATACGATAGACCGCATAGACAGGTTATTCCAACAGAATAATAATTAATGGAACCAGGTCAGGCGTAGTACGCACCAACAAGATATTCCGACAGAATAATAAAGAACGGAATAATAGAAGAATTTCACCATGTATGCGGTACTTCGCATAAACAGGTTATTCCAACATAATAATAAAGAATGGAATAACAGAAGAATTTCACCAAGTATAGGGTAGTCCGCGTATACAGGTTATTCCAACAGAATAATAAA
Source organism: Panax notoginseng (assembly GCA_016801055.1). Classification (NCBI taxonomy): domain Eukaryota; kingdom Viridiplantae; phylum Streptophyta; class Magnoliopsida; order Apiales; family Araliaceae; genus Panax; species Panax notoginseng. The sequence goes on along the minus strand of CM029012.1, from coordinate 227,667,569 downwards.
GAATGGAATAACAGAAGTTCTCTTCATGAATACAAAAGAAATAATACCCCTTACGGGTACCACAAATAATATCCTTTACCTTTAAAAGAAGAGTATTTTGACTGGTAGGACGAGGATATACTCGAAGAAAACTTGCACTACGCTCAAAGCTTTCTTAAACTCTAAATAAATATGCTCAAGATTATAGAAGAAGAATTTTCTCTATAGTTTCTCTCTCTAGAGTTTCAATAAATTCGTAAGAAATAATGAAGGAATGATCTTCTATTTATAGAAGAATGGACTGCATAGTAACTAATTCATGAACGGTCCAGATTGATTTACTTTTAATCGAACGGTCCATATTTAAAGTAAAATCTTTTAAATAAAATATAATATATTCTATTTATAATCTAATAAAACGAATAACTTTATAAAATATTTTACTATACAAATACTATGTAGGCACTATGCATAATAAAATATAATATATTCTAATTATTGTTTAATAAAACAGATAACTTTATAAAAGTATTTTGTTTTATATAAAAAGATTTTACCTAATAAAACGAATAACTTTATAAAAGTATTCTGTTTTATATAAAAAGCTTTTCTGTTTTATTATATTAATAATACCAATAAAATAAAACTGAGTGAATTATACCGTGTACTACTATGCAACCATGCGTATTACTGTACTTTTAACACCAGGTGTTTCAACAGTTAACGGTAAAACTTTCGTCGTTATTTTCATAAAAATATTTTTGTCGTTCTCTCAATCCGATAATAATTCCGTTGTGGGGTCCACCAATGATTGTACCGTCGTACGAATATTTTCCGACAAAAAGAAAATTTCCCGACTAATCGAATATTCCCCGACACAACGAATATTTTATATCAACTTGCTTACTTTGCAAAAAAAATTTCACATATTACCCTTAACTTTAAACTTTTATCAATTTAACATTTTACCAAAATAGAAAAATTGAATACTTTTATTTCATAAAATTCGGGGTCTCACATAAAAAGGCAAACATGAATTTTGTTTAAAAACACGTTTTTTCTCGCAAACCAACATTTGAATCCATAGTTCTAAAATCAGAAATGTGAGACCCTAAATTTTATGAATAAAGATTTAATTTTCTCGAAATATTTTTTTAATATTATGGTGTGGATTTGAGATAGTGTTATAGTTGTGGATAGTATTTATAAATTTTACAAAGTATGCAAGTTGTTATATAATATTCGTTTGGTCAGGGAATATTTTTTTTGTCGGAGAATATCCGTACGACGGTATAATCATTGGTGGATGTAACGATCCCAAAATTTATACAACTTAATTCTCGACTTCGGTCGTTAACCATACATTAAATCTCTAATTTTACATCATTATTCGATATTAAAAATCACTAAAATTGCGGAATAATTAAAATTTTTGTACATCTCCTTCTGTCTTGCCCTAAATCGTAACCTTTACATTACATCTCTTCGATTCAAATCAAATGCCATGAATCATTACAACAAACTGACTATACAAAGTCTTACATCATAACTAAATATCCATATACATTGGATAGCTCAACTTACAATTCAACAACATGTTACATTTAAGATAGGAAATACATTTCTCATAGAACATAAGTAATCTTCGTGAATATAGATCTCTATAACTCACTTAGCACATATCTTTACCTTAAAGTTTGTACCTGCAAAAGTGGTTATTTGCAAGAGTGAGCTCGACAGCCCAGCAAAGTCTAACAGTTTTCATGCATCACATAGCACATAATAACATGCTCGATATACAACTCATTAAAGTAAAATGGCATACATGCTTTTAACTCACATAGAAAATATAAAGATTGAGTTCCTTACTCAATCATCATTACTTAGCCAAAACAATGCAGTCATATATTGACTTTAACATTTCATGATTTCAACATGTATAACATATCATGCAATTTAAAACAGTTCATCAAGTCCACGTAGAAAATAGGAACCGAAAGACTTGCCTTGATCGTTGTTTACCAACAATAGATTAACAGCTTACAGTTATCTGCACTTCACGTGCCCTACACAATTATATAATCACGCATATCAACTATTAGTCACACAACAACACATAGTAATTGTAATGTAAACTCTACTCCACATCTCCTAATCTTTTCTATTAATACTTAACATGTAACTAAGTCCTTTTCATATGTCTCCACATCATTTTGGATGTACATTAGATTAATCTAAATAAATTAAATAAACCTTAATCAAGCTTTCGCTTTACTTCTTCAAGTTATACTTACATGTAGTTAAGTATTTAAACCTTTTTTTTAAAAAAATACGACCCATAATGGGTAATCCTTACTTCACTATTCAAGATTCACACCTTGTAATACTTAAAACGGTGATTAGTAGGTTCGGAATGCTTTAAGGTTCATAAAACGCAAGCTCAACACCTTTCGTTCGCATCCGGTTGAGCAACAATTTCAAAAACTGCCCATTTTAACCTTTGCCCAAAATCTCAAATTTTAATTTTTATTAAATTAAGTTGTAGTATTATCTTTAAGCTTTCCAAAACATCTTGAATTGCTCAATTTGGACTTCGTATGCAAAAGTTATGCTCGTTTTAGTTTTGGATGTCAAAATCGCGTCGCCCAGCCAAAGTCAGCAGCCGCGTGCCCACGCCGCGCGCCCGCGCGCGCCCGCGCACGCCCAGTCGCGACTTTCAGACCCAATCTCCTATCGATTTTCATATTTTGAGTTTTACACATCCAAATAAGATGATTTCAAGTTCTATGAACTCTTAACTCATAATATTACAACATATAAGAAAATAAAAAAAATTCAACCATACCCACTATACGGATCTGAGCATCAAAGAGGAAAATAACAGATTTTGAGTTTTTTTAGAGATTATTTCTAAAACCCAAGCTTAATAACCCATAAAACCTCTAGATCTAACCATGAATCATCATATATTATGAAAATTTCTCATTATCAAGTCCAATAATCAACAACCCAACACTAGATCCAAATTAAAATACAACAAAAATGGACAAAGTTTGAGTTTTATACATTTGTTCTTCATTTTTCTTTCTTTCCTTCCATGGAACTTCTTCTATGGTTACTTTCCTATGCTTTCTTCTTCCTCCATCCATGCCCAAGCCTTCCCTCTCTCTCTCCCTCTCCCTCTCTCTCGCTCTTTCTCCGTCTCTCTCTCTCCTTTCTTCGGTTTATCCGAGAGTGAGAGATGGAGAGCAAAATGAAATACATATATATTATTATTATTATTTTTATTTTTTTCCATTCCTTATTATTCATTTAATTAAATCCTTTTTGGGTTATGAAATAACATAATTCACGCACATATTTATCTTATCCTAATATTTAATTAGGATTTCTATCCCACTAAATTTGGAATTTAAATAACTATTTATTTATATAACTAAATTAAACTTTCTTTAATTAAGTTAAAAATAAATAATAACCGAGATATACCAAAATAAATTTCTCACGTTATTATACTACTACACTTCATTCGTTATTATTAATCCTCATACATAATATATAAAGATTAATTTACAATACTTTCTATTATTTGTTTATCAACAAATATATACAATCCCATAAGATTGCTATTCATTTATCTCTCATATTGATTCTATATATTTCTCAACATAATTTAATATGTTCAGACGTGCCACATAAATCACATATATCAAACACTATGCTTTTTAAATAGCTATAACTCTTCGGTTATTTAATCTTCATTCCCAATATATAATATATTAGGTTATATAGTTTCTTTCATTACACTCCACACAATCCATAAACATACATATTCAAAATATATATTTACTTAATCTCATACATGTACTTAAGCATCTTAAAATAAGAATTTTATTTATTAAAGTCTCATTTATTAATTCTTAAAAATTTGGGATGTCACATCCTTCGCTCCTTATAAGGATTTCGTCCTCGAAATCAACGAAACCTCCCTTACTCACAAATCTCTTTCACAAATATCGTTGAATAACTTCAACATGTTAACTTAGCAAAACAAGTTTACACATATATATATATATATATACTTCATTCATTTCTTCAACAACTTTTTATTTTTATTTTTTATTTTTATTTTTATTTTTATTTTTTTCTAAGGATCGTTATCATAAACACTCGGGATATTACATTCACCCCTTCTTCTACGAATTTCGTCCTCGAAATTTTATTTATTAATATTTATTCATTCATTCTATCAAAATAGATTTTACGTTAATACTTTATTCATTCATTGGGTTTTATAACCACCTCTTTCCACAAAGATCTTTCTTCAATTATTAAACTTTTCAATTAAGAGATTTACATTATTCTTTGATAACTCATCTCCTTCTCATTTCAAAATTTCTTTTCTCACTTATTCTATATACTCATCATTCAGTGTCGCATTCTACGACTTACTTCTTTCAAAGGAACGTCATCCTTACCACATTCACATTTTAGAATTTCAAGAATCTTCCACAATTGTTCAATAATTAGGAAGTAGTATAAATAACTCAGGAATTTAAAAGATTCCAAATCATGCTGAGGGTCACAAGACCTTGAACTACGTCCCCAGGTTGTCAAGTATATCTTGACTTGAACCTTTAACAGTCATACGACTATATGGACCTCCGTACTTAGGGTGTTAAGCCCTTCGTACAATATATTGTGCACAAACATTTCAGCTCAAAGTATAAACTAAGCGTAACCTCTGATAAAAGAGTTGTTCATCTCAGAATTTAGAGTGCAAGCATTCAACTGAGGGTCTAATGACCACGAACCATGTCCACAGTTATAAGTAATCTTTCAACTTTAACTTTAACAGTCATAAGACTATAAGGACTCCAAAGTACTTAGGGGGATCAATCCTTCGTACATGTATTGTGCACAAATATTTCAGCGCAAAGTATAAACTAAGCGTAACCCCTAATATTAGGGTTGTTCATCTCAGCTTTTCAACATCTGAATCCGCACCAACACAATTTGGTTTGGCATAACTTTTCAATGAACGTTTGAATTTCATGAACATCTTTAAATATTTGTCTAGCTGAATAAAATAGCATAGACCTCTACAACAATTCGGACATCAACCAAAATATACATATACATACAATAATACATATGTATTCTAATATCTCAAAGAAATCTCAAAAATCTTTTTATGACGTAATGATACCGCACTGTATTTACAGTCCGTTGAGGATTCCGTCATTTGGTGATTTTATCATACTACATCATACCATAGTGGGCTGACGATCCTTAGATCACATCCAACACTAGGTAATACTGTATTGATGACTCCATCATTTTTATCATCTTTGCACCAGGTTACATGATGCATTAATGATATAAAATATATTTTGATATATTGCAAATCATTTTTGTCTAGCCGAAGCAATTAGCATAGACATACGAATAACAGTATTATTGTTAAAACTCATTGGTTCCATCATTTGATCCAATGTTTTTCAAAAAAATAGAAGTGTAAACATTAGCACGAAGTCAATAAATTTCGAAAGTCTAGCATAGCTAGTAGATTTAGAATACCTATGCTTCCACCATCAACTCCACTTTCTATAATGATCCATTGCTTAATTAGTCTATCTATTCCTATCATCCTCAATACTCCATTTACACTTATCTATACCCAGTTCGTCAAACTTACCACACGTTATGAGTTCAGGAACTTGCCACAATCATATGAGTTTAAGAACTTATCCTAGTCAGACCATAGGCGTCCATTCGCTGAGATGTTCAAAAACATACCATATAATTATGAGTCACGAACCTACCATAAGTATGAGTTTTAAGAACTCGCACTTAATATTATAATATTCTCTAACTAGACTTTACCTATCTGTTATACACATGAGAAAAGAATCACCTTCTCAACAGGCATATATCAAATAGCGCGACACAAACATTCCAATGATTATCAATGTGATAAACTGAGTGCAAGCACAAAACCCTCGTCCATACAAAGGTTTGTATAACTCAGCCATCACATGAGTCCTCAATTGAAATCCCACCTAACTCTATCTTGCTTATAACTTGCTCTTTGCTCGATACGAATTCCTCGTATCATATCATCTATAACTCCTCATGAGTTATCTCGTATTTTTTTATAGTACTTCATCTTCATAGCATTAAGCTATAATTATTCAAATATTATAGACCATCTTTCTTTTATAACTTAAACAGACCACGTCGTGATCTTATTCTATAATCATCTCCCTTAAAATTCTTTTCTTAACTCGTGATCGTTTTGTTTTACGATCCTCTTTCTTTCTCTTTTTCATCATTTACGACATTCGCTATCTTGGCTTTTTTTTTATCTTTATATCTCTTCAAGATTCTTCTTTGAATCTTCTTTTTTATATAACAATTCTTCCTTTAAGAATTTCTAACTTCATTTACATTGCTCAACATTTAATTCAAGTTCTACACTTTCATCATACGTATCCACTTTCTACACTTGGTACACATCGAGTCTCTAACAGTTTCAATATGGTACGCTGAGTGGTTTCCCACAAACAACCAATAAACTAGGTTCCGAGTTGCTAGTTCGTATATACCTCCGCTCTATGAAGGAATCGTTTAGCCCAGATACCATACATCAACTACTAAAGAGTACAATTGCACCATACTTAAATATAACTCTCTATTCTTAACTTCTTTATCATTCTTTTTTTTTATAGACATTGTCTATTTATTATCACCTTACATCCTGGAGTTAGGTAACCCCGCATTCACATTCCTTATAACTCTGCGAGATTCTTCTTTGAATCATTTCACGCAAGTTTTAATCCCTTATTGTTCAAACTCTATTTGAGCTTATTCGTTCCTTATTTTCACCTCTTTTCTCTAAGGTTATAGCCTAAAGTACTCTTGCCTAAGGTTTCTAACCTATCAGCTCTGATACCAACTGTAACGACCCCAAAATTTATACAACTTAATTCTCGACTTCGGTCGTTAACCATACATTAAATCTCTAATTTTACATCATTATTCGATATTAAAAATCACTAAAATTGCGGAATAATTAAAATTTTTGTACATCTCCTTCTGTCTTGCCCTAAATCGTAACCTTTACATTACATCTCTTCGATTCAAATCAAATGCCATGAATCATTACAACAACTGACTATACAAAGTCTTACATCATAACTAAATATCCATATACATTGGATAGCTCAACTTACAATTCAACAACATGTTACATTTAAGATAGGAAATACATTTCTCATAGAACATAAGTAATCTTCGTGAATATAGATCTCTATAACTCACTTAGCACATATCTTTACCTTAAAGTTTGTACCTGCAAAAGTGGTTATTTGCAAGAGTGAGCTCGACAGCCCAGCAAAGTCTAACAGTTTTCATGCATCACATAGCACATAATAACATGCTCGATATACAACTCATTAAAGTAAAATGGCATACATGCTTTTAACTCACATAGAAAATATAAAGATTGAGTTCCTTACTCAATCATCATTACTTAGCCAAAACAATGCAGTCATATATTGACTTTAACATTTCATGATTTCAACATGTATAACATATCATGCAATTTAAAACAGTTCATCAAGTCCACGTAGAAAATAGGAACCGAAAGACTTGCCTTGATCGTTGTTTACCAACAATAGATTAACAGCTTACAGTTATCTGCACTTCACGTGCCCTACACAATTATATAATCACGCATATCAACTATTAGTCACACAACAACACATAGTAATTGTAATGTAAACTCTACTCCACATCTCCTAATCTTTCCTATTAATACTTAACATGTAATTAAGTCCTTTTCATATGTCTCCACATCATTTTGGATGTACATTAGATTAATCTAAATAAATTAAATAAACCTTAATCAAGCTTTCGCTTTACTTCTTCAAGTTATACTTACATGTAGTTAAGTATTTAAACCTTTTTTTTTTAAAAAAACGACCCATAATGGGTAATCCTTACTTCACTATTCAAGATTCACACCTTGTAATACTTAAAACGGTGATTAGTAGGTTCGGAATGCTTTAAGGTTCATAAAACGCAAGCTCGACACCTTTCGTTCGCATCCGGTTGAGCAACAATTTCAAAAACTGCCCATTTTAACCTTTGCCCAAAATCTCAAATTTTAATTTTTATTAAATTAAGTTGTAGTACTATCTTTAAGCTTTCCAAAACATCTTGAATTGCTCAATTTGGACTTCGTATGCAAAAGTTATGCTCGTTTTAGTTTTGGATGTCAAAATCGCGTCGCCCAGCCAAAGTCAGCCGCCGCGTGCCCACGCCGCGCGCCCGCGCACGCCCAGTCGCGACTTTCAGACCCAATCTCCTACCGATTTTCATATTTTGAGTTTTACACATCCAAATAAGATGATTTCAAGTTCTATGAACTCCTAACTCATAATATTACAACATATAAGAAAATAAAAAAAATTCAACCATATCCACTATACGGATCTGAGCATCAAAGAGGAAAATGACAGATTTTGAGTTTTTTTAGAGATTATTTCTAAAACCCAAGCTTAATAACCCATAAAACCTCTAGATCTAACCATGAATCATCATATATTATGAAGATTTCTCATTATCAAGTCCAATAGTCAACAACCCAACACTAGATCCAAATTAAAATACAACAAAAATGGACAAAGTTTGAGTTTTATACCTTTGTTCTTCATTTTTCTTTCTTTCCTTCCATAGAACTTCTTCTATGGTTACCTTCCTATGCTTTCTTCTTCCTCCATCCATGCCCAAGCCTTCCCTATCTCTCTCCCTCTCCCTCTCTCTCCGTCTCTCTCTCCGTCTCTCTCTCCTTTCTTCGGTTTATCCGAGAGTGAGAGATGGAGAGCAAAATGAAATACATATATATTATTATTATTATTATTATTATTTTCCATTCCTTATTATTCATTTAATTAAATCCTTTTTGGGTTATGAAATAACATAATTCACGCACATATTTATCTTATCCTAATATTTAATTAGGATTTCTATCCCACTAAATTTGGAATTTAAATAACTATTTATTTATATAACTAAATTAAACTTTCTTTAATTAAGTTAAAAATAAATAATAACCGAGATATACCAAAATAAATTTCTCACGTTATTATACTACTACACTTCATTCGTTATTATTAATCCTCATACATAATATATAAAGATTAATTTACAATACTTTCTATTATTTGTTTATCAACAAATATATACAATCCCATAAGATTGTTATTCATTTATCTCTCATATTGATTCTATATATTTCTCAATATAATTTAATATGTTCAGACGTGCCACATAAATCACATATATCAAACACTATGCTTTTTAAATAGCTATAACTCTTCGGTTATTTAATCTTCATTCCCAATATATAATATATTAGGTTATATAGTTTCTTTCATTACACTCCACACAATCCATAAACATACATATTCAAAATATATATTTACTTAATCTCATACATGTACTTAAGCATCTTAAAATAAGAATTTTATTTATTAAAGTCTCATTTATTAATTCTTAAAAATTTGGGATGTCACAGTGGACCCCACAATGGAAGTATTGTCGTAGTAAAAAAATGACAGAATTATCTTTTTATAAAAATAACGGTGAAAATGTTGTTGTTAAAACTGTTGAACTACTCGGTAGTAAAAGTACAGTAATACGTGTGGTTGCATAGTAGCACACGGTATTGATTATTGATGTTTATGTAAGAAGTCACTCAGTTATACTCAATTATTGCTACAGTAATTGCTGCATCATATCTCTCATATTATTGATTCAATTATTATCACAGTAGCATCTGTATAATATGTTATGTTATTAAATCAATAATTGAGACGGCAAAGTTATTCATATTATTATTTGCAATATTAACGATGTCTAGAAGTTCTGCCAATGAGAGGTTTGGTTACCTAATTGCGCGCCAATAGGGAGAAATCCTTATTAGAAAGCCCCCTCTTTCCTAGGAACGACCTGGTCGATTAATATTGTGAATTATAATAAAGGTTGTAAGACCCCGAATTTTATGAAATAAAAGTATTCAATTTTTTTTATAATTACTATTCAGTAAATGGTTAAATTGATAAAAGTTTAAAGTTATGGGTGAAATGTGATTTTTTTTTCAAAATAAGCAAGTGGTTATAAAATAATCATTGTTGTCGGGGAATATTCGTTTGGTCGTGGAATATTCTTTCTGTCGGGGAATATTCGTACGACGGCGCAGCTATTTGTGGGCCCCATAACGAATAACTGTCGGATGAAGAAAACAACAAATTTGAGTTTTTAAAAATAACGGCGTAGTTGTTACCGTTAATACTGTTAGAATACCCGGTAGTTAAAAATACAGTAATACGCGTGGTTGCACAGTAGCACACGATTTTACACAGTATTTTTAAATTATTGATTCTTACGAAGGAAGACACTACTCAATAATTGTTACAGTAATTACTGTTCAATATTTTATTTTATTGATTCAATAATTACTGCGTTGATATTTTATATTATTGTTGTTTTAATAATTGTTGCTGCACAGTATTTTCTATTATCAGATCAATAATTCATATTATTTGAATAATATTATTAGATAATATTATTGGCAATGTCTAGAAAGTTCTGTCTAAGGAGAGGTTTGGTCATCTAATTGCGTGCCAGTAAGGAGAAATCCTTATTGGAAAGCCCCCTCTTTCCTGGGAATGGCCTGGTTGTCATAAATGTGATTCTGTAATATTAATTGTGAATAATTAATTATTGATTCATATGATAAGGAAATATTTATTTTATGTGAATATAAATGTTGGATATATTTTGTGGTTAAAAATGAAGGAGTTAATGTTGAGGTGTTTTATTAGTATTTTTGTCGAAATTGAGGTATTAAAAATCAATCAGGATTTTTGAGATATATTACGGGGGTTATAATTTTTAATCCGACCGTTGGATCGTTGTAATTTTTGGATATGTTATACATATATAAGTTGAGTATATGTCCACAAATTTTGAACCGTTAAAAATGAACGTATGATTTGTTATGAATTTTAAGAGATTACTGGTTTAGAAATTGTTGAAGTTTCAGAATTTATCATTTTGGTGAAAAATTCTAGAATTGGTGGGCCCCACTCTTAGTTGATGAAGAAATGTGCTGAGATTTTTATTCAAATGTGGTGGGTGGGAATAGTAGCAGGTAAAGCCATCAGGTTGCAGGTTAAGTCTGCTTCGGCGTGCTAACAATTTTCTATAAATAGAGGGCTAAGTTAGAATTGAAAATCACACCAGAAACATAAGCTTTCTCTCTTTCTCTCTCTATATTATGAAGCATATTTTGTGAGTTTTTAGATACTTTGAGAGTTGATATTCAGTGCAAGGTTCCTTCGGCTTTACATTTCGGTCAGAAATACTGCTCTTTTGAGGTAAGGGATAGTAAGGGATTTTAAGGGTTGTTATGTTTTTCAGTTTCGTAATTTTTCTGACCTTCAAAAATTCTGGAAAAATTTGAAATGATATTTTGATGAGTTTTCTTGATTGTGTCCAAAAATGGTGATTTTTGGATGTATAGATTAAGAGTTATGAATTTTATGGGAAAAGACTATTTTAAAAGTAATCGCTTATAACTCCTTGTGGTTAACTCTAAAATTAATAAAATTTTTATTTGGAGTACATGTATATGATGGGAGTATACTCTGTGAATTTTAGAATATTTAGATAAAAGTATAATTTTTGATAAATATCTAAATATTCGGCTGTTTTGGCCATATGAAAAATAGTAAATGACTTTTAAAAATTCTGAGAAAAAAATATGTTCACTATGGGACTATATTATGCTAAATCCCAGAAAAGAAATATTTTTGGAACTGATTTAGTATTTTTTATGAAAATGGTCTAATTATGAGGGAATGAATTAAATATGTTTTGTGAAGTAAGAAAATTAGAAAATTAGATTTTATGGCTTGAGAATCCTATATAAGGTATATGCAGATTTTTTTTATGAGGATTTTTGGTTATTGGTGATGAAATCTTATGAGTTTGGTATTTTAGAATGATTAAATATATTATTTAGTAAAGTGTAAACAATTAAAATAAATTGTTTATAAGCTTAAGAAATATTATTCTTTCAATATCATTATACCGAAATATTGGTATGTATTTTAATGTGGAATTTTTACCTTTTTGTGTCGAGTTACTATTCACGAGTTACTATTCATGAGTTACTATTCACGAGTTACTATTTACGACAAAATTGGTTTCTTTTTCTAACCAAATTATAGTTGGTTTATGAATATTACTCTTGAGTTTAAATCTATATGTTGATTATATTGATTTTATTATCATATATAACATTTTTATAACCCTAATGATGATATTTCTCTTTGACTTGAGTGTAAAGATGGGTGGATTTCTGGTATGATCATGACTATGGGTTCTCTTTGGCCAGTAGTGCAAAGTTGAATTGTTGACTGGTATGATCATGACCATTGAATTTATAAGTGAATATCTTTAGCTTAAGTGCAAAGGTGAATTGATCAACATGGTTATAATTATTGTTTATATAAATTCTGAAATGATTATATATTTCTTTGAGATATTAATATATTTGGCCTGTAGTGCAAATATGAACTGTTGATGAATATATTTGGCCGTAGTGCAAATATGAACTGTTGAGGAATATCTTTGGCCTGTAGTGCAAAGATGAATTGTTGATGAATATCTTTGGCCCGTAGTGCAAAGATGACATGTTGTTGAATATCTTTGGCCAGTAGTGCAAAGATGAACAGATGTTGAGATGGACATGACCAACTGGTGATACAAATAAATATCTTTGGCCGTAGTGCAAAGATGAAGTTATTAGTATGATTATGAACAGGAAATGTGATTTGGTGTAACCATGATCTTTGATGTTTCAGGTAAAGATAGGTGATGAAAATTATCTTCGTCCTGGATGAGAAGAGGAATTTAGAACTACAGTTATGATTATGAGTTATTCATATGATTGTGTACCAGAATTGTTGATTGATGTTACAGGGATAAAACATTGTTGGTGGATTTTTAATATGGAGAAGATAATAGACTTTATAGTCTATTTGACTCTTCTAATGGATTGCTCGTTCCGCTGCAACTATGGTTGAAATTTTTATCATCTACCATATGTTCTAAATCTCTGATTTATTACTGATGAAGACTATTGATAATTTATTTATCTTTAGTCATGATATTCTTTACTGGGCTAGTTGTGCTCACCCTTTTGTTTCACAATTCCTTTTAGGTAATAAGAGTGTAGCTGGGTCGAGCAGGGGTAACAAGGGAATAGAACGGTGGTCATCATTTAGTAGTTATATTTGGTGAAGAAAATAGGGTGAGGCGAACCCAACGTTGGAAGGGTGTTTCGTCACTATCATACAAGATGTCTAATGACATACAACCTCGTGTCATCATAAGACAGGATTGTGCTCATCCACTTGCTGAGTATATCTACGAGCACTACCTATATAATCTTGGTATTTGTTTGAAGTATAATTCTCAATTAGAGACAGCGGAGATAATGATAAGTCAAGAGAAGACTCACCATTGGGAAGAATATGATAGTAATCTTCTCGTTTTTCTTTGGGGTCTATTGGGTCAACCAAGGATAATTCTGTGGCCATATGATATCTATCATAACCTAGAAGCATGGCCTCCCATGCACGAAGGTTTCCTTGAGCACTTCCCAAAGATTCTAGTTTCTAAAACAGTTTTTGACTGTACCTTTATGTAAGGTACCTTTGTGAGGTGCTGATACATGATGGTGTCCAATGTCACATTTGGTATATATTTGTATTCAAACTCACAGCATATGTGTTGTTGTATTTTGCACAATAATTGTTATAATAAAGTTGTAGTTGTTTTCTGTACCATGTATTTGACGACTCAGAATGGGTTGGGTGGAATGGACCTATTTTGGGGTTGTCACAAAGGTGATAAGTTTTGTTTTATTATTATTATAAATGTAATAAAACAGAAAACTTTTTATATATAACGGAATACTTTTATAAAGTTATTTATTTTATTAGACTATAAATAGAATATATGATATTCTATTATGCATAGTATTTGTATAGTGTCTGCATAGTCAAATCTTTTTATATAAAATAGAATACTTTTATAAAGTTATTCGTTTTATTAGATTATAAATAGAATATATTAAATTTTATTTAAAAGATTTTGTTTTATTAGAATATTTTATTAATACTGCATAGTAAATCAATATGGACCGTCCGTTTAAACGTAAATCAATTTGGACCGTTCATGAATTAGTTACTATTCAGTCTATTCTCCTATAAATAGAAGCTCGTTCCTTTATTATTTCTTACGAATTCACTGAAACTCTAGAGAGATAAACTATAGAGAGAAAGAAGAAAAGTATTCTGCTACTTCACTACTCCTATATCCAGTTTCTTCTAAGGTAAGAGATATTATTTGTTGTACTCGTAAGGGGTATTATTCTTTCATATTCATGAAGAGAATTATTTTCTTTCCAATACTCGTAAGAGCTGTTGTTCCATTCTTTATTATTATATTGGAATAACATGTCTATGCGAAGTACCGCATACATGGTGAAATTCTGTTATTATTCCATTCTTTATTATTCCGTCGGAATATCATGTCTGTGCGTTTACGCATGACCTGGTTCCATTCTATATTATTCTGTCGGAATATTCTGTCTGTGCGTTTACGCATGACCTGGTTCCATTCTTTATTATTCTGTCGGAATAACCTGTCTGTGTGGTCTATCGCATGCATAGTAAATTCTGTTGTTATTCCATTCTTTATTATACTGTTGGAATATCTTGTCTGTACGTTTACGCATGACCTGGTTCCATTATTTATTATTCTATTGGAATAACCTGTCTGTGCGGTCTATCGTGTAAGACGACCCCGAATTTTATGAAATAAAAGTATTCAATTTTCCTATTTAGTAAATAGTTAAATTGATAAAAGTTAAAGTTAAGGGTGATATATGAATTTTTTTTCAAAATACACAAGTGGTTATAAAATATTCATTGTTGTCGGGGAATATTCGTTTGGTCGTGGAATATTCTTTTTGTCGGGGAATATTCGTACGACGGCGCAGCCATTTGTGGGCCCCATAACAGAATAACTGTCGGATGAAGAAAACGACAAATTTGAGTTTTTATAAATAACGGCGTAGTTGTTACCGTTAACACTGTTAGAATACCAGGTGGTTAAAATACAGTAATACGCGTTATTGCACAGTAGCACACGGTATTGCATAGTATTTTTGAAATTATTGATTCTTACGTAAGAAGGCACTACTGAATAATTGTCACAGTAATTACTGTTCAATATTTTATTTTATTGATTCAATAATTGCTGCGTTGATATTTTATATTATTGTTGTTTCAATAATTGTTGCTGCACAGTATTTTCCATTATTAGATCAATAATTCATATTATTTGAATAATATTATAAGATAACATTATTGGCAATGTCTAGAAAGTTCTGTCTAAGGAGAGGTTTGGTCATCTAATTACGCGCCAGTATGGAAAAATTCTTATTGAAAAGCCCCCTCTTTCCTGGGAACGGTCTGGTTGTCATAAATGTGATTCTGTAATATTATTTGTGAATAATTAATTATTGATTCATATGATAAGGAAATATTTATTTTATGTGAATATAAATGTTGGATATATTTATTGTGGTTAAAAATGAAGGAGTTAATATTGAGATTTTTATCAGTATTTTTGTCGGAATGAAGGTATTAAAAATTAGGGTTTTTTAGATATTTTGCGGGGGTTATAATTTTTAATCCGACCGTTGGATCGTGGTAATATTTGGATATGTTATACATATATAAATTGAGTATATGTCCATAAATTTTGAACCGTTAAAAATGAACGTATGATTTGTTATGAATTTTACGAGATGACTGGTTCAGAAATTGTTGAATTTTGAGAGTTAATCATTATGGTGGAAAATTCTAGAATTGGTGGGCCCCACTCTTGATTGGTAAAAAAATGTGCTGAGATTTTTATTCAAATGTGGTGGGTGGGAATAGTAGCAGGTAAAGTCATCAGGTTGCAGGTTAAGTCAGCTTCGGCGTGCTAATATTTTCCTATAAATAGAGGGCTAAGTTAGAATTGAAAATCACACCAGAAACATAAGCTTTCTCTCTTTCTCTCTCTATATTATGAAGCATATTTTGTGAGTATTTAGATACTTTGAGAGTTGCTATTCAGTGCAAGTTTCTTTCGGTTTTGCATTCCAGTCAGAAATACTGCACTTTTGAGGTAAGGGATAGTAAGGGATTTTAAAGGTTGTTATGTTTTTCAGTTTCGTAATTTTTTTGACCTTCAGAAAATTCTGAAAAAATTTGAAATAATATTTTGAGGAGTTTTATTGATTATGTCCAAAAATGCTGATTTTTGGATATATAGATTAAGAGTTATGAATTTTACGGGAAAAGACTATTTTAAAAGTAACCACTTATAACTCCTTGTGGTTAACTCTAAAATTGATAAAATTTTTATTAGAAGTATATCTATATAATATTAGTTTACTCTGTAAATTTTAGAATTTTTGGATAAAAGTACAATTTATGATAAATGTCTAAATATTCGGCGGTTTTGGCCATATGAAAAATAGTAAATGAGTTTTAAAAATTCTGAGAAAAATATATGTTCAATATGGGACTATATTCTGCTAAATCCCAGAAAAGAAATATTTTTGGAACTGATTTGGTATTTTTCATGAAAATGGACTAGTTATGAGAAAATAAATTAAATATGTTATGTGAAGTAAGAAAATTAGAAAATAGGATTTTATGGCTTGAGAATCCTATATGAGGTATATGCAGATTTTTTGATGAAGGTTTTTGGTTATTGGTGATGAAATCTTATGCGTTTGGCATTTTGGGATGATTAAATACATTATTTAGTAAAGTGTAAACAATTAAAATAAATTGTTTATAAGCTTAAGAAATATTATTATTTCCATATCATTATACCGAAATATTGGTATGTATATTATTATGGAATTTCTACCTTTTTCATGTCGGGATTACTATTCATGAGTTACTATTCACGAAAAAAAATTAATTTTTTTTGTGACCAAATTATCGTTGATTTATGATTGTTGCTCTTGAAAATAAATGCAGTTGTTGATAATATTATTTTTATTATCATATATAACATTTTTATAACCCTGATGTTGAATTTTTCTTTCACTTGAGTGTAAAGATGGGTAAATTATTGGTATGATCGTGACTGAGGAATATCTTTGGCCTGTAGTGCAAAGATGAATTGTTAATTGGTATGATCATGACCATTGAATTTATAATTGAATATCTTTAGCTTAAGTGTAAAGATGAATTGATTAACATGGTTATAATTATTATTTATATAAATTCTGAAATGATTATATATTTCTTTGAGATATTAATATATTTGGCCTGTAGTGCGAATATGAACTGTTGATGAATATATTTGGCATGTAGTGTAAATATGAACTGTTGAGGAATATCTTTGGCCTGTAGTGCAAAGATGACCTGTTATTGATCTTTGGCCTGTAGTGGAAAGATGGTTTGTTGATGAATATCTTTGGTCGTAGTGCAAAGATGGATTTATTAGCATGATTATGAACAGGAACTGTGATTTGATATAACCATGATCTTTGATGTTTCAGGTAAAGACAGGTGATGAAAATATTCTTCGTCCTGGGTGCGAAAAAAAATTTAGAATCACAATTATGATTATGAGTTATTCATATGATTGTGGAAAGGAACTGTTGAGTGATGTTATAGGGATAAAACATTGTTGGTGGATTTTTAACATGGAGAAGATAATAGACTTTGTAGTCTATTTGACTCTTCTAATGGATTGCTCGTTCCGCTGCAACTATGATTGAAAAATTTTATCATCTACCATATGTTCTAAATCTCTGATTTATTACTGTTGAAGGCTATTGAAAATTTATTTATCTTTAGTCATGATATTCTTTACTGAGCTAGTTGTGCTCACCCTTTTGCTTCACAATTCCTTTCAGGTAATAAAAGTGTAGCTGGGTCGAGTGGGGGATAACAGGGGAATAGAACGGTGGTCTATAGCTGTTGAGGGTAAGGCGAACCCAACGTTGGAAGGGTGTTTTGTCACTATCATATAAGATGTCTAATGACATACAACCTCGTATCATCATAAGACAGGGATGTGCTCATCCACTTGCTGAGTATATTTACGAGCACTACCTATATATTCAAGAGAAGACTCACCATTGGAAAGAGCATGATAGTAATCTTCTTATTTTTCTTTGGGGTCTATTGGGTCAACCAAGGATAATTCTGTGGACATATGATATCTATCATAACCTAGAAGCATGGCCTCCCATGTACCAAGGTTTTCTTGAGCACTTCCCAAAGATTCTAATTTCTAAAACAGTCTTTGACTAAACCTTTATGTAAGGTGCCACTGTGAGGTGTTGTCCACGGTTGGGACATGTGTCACATTTGGTATATATTTGTATCCAAACTCACAGCATATGTGTTGTTGTATTTAATACGACAATTGTTGTAATAAAGTTGTAGTTGTTTTCTGTACCATGTATTTGGCGACTCAGAATGGGTTGGATGGAATGGACCTATTTTTGGGTCGTTACATATCGCATGCATGGTGAATTATGTTGTTATTCCATTCTTTATTATTCTGTTGGAATATCCTGTCTGTGCGTTTACGCATGACCTGGTTCCGTTAATTATTGTTCTGTTGGAATAACCTGTCGGTGCGGTCTATCGCATGCCTGGTGATTTCTTTTGTTATTCCATTCTTTATTGTTCTCAGTTGGTTAAAGTTTTGGCTTTTATACTCCATGAAATTAGTGGAATATCCTTGATATTTACGCTTCATCCAGTATCTTTTCATGGAAATATTCTTCCGAGCATTCTTGAGTTTTACCGCACAAAGCAGTATCATGTTGACAATTTGGACGTTATTGGTTCCTGGATAAATTAATTCTTGAACTTGTTTTATTGAATTCTTATATCATTGTCATCATCCTCTACGTGGGTCGTCTCCTTTTTAGATTTCACCACTATGTCATCCACGTAGTCCTCTATAGTTTCATGAATCATGTCGTGAAAGATGGCGTGCATTGCCCTTTGGTAAGTTATTCCCGCATTCTTTAACCCGAATGACATTACTACATAGTAAAAATTCCCAAACAGGGTACAGAAGTATGTCATCTCTGCATCTTCTACAAACATCTTTATCTGATTGTAGCCTATGAACCTATCCATGAATGACATTATCTCATGATTAGTCGTTGCATCCACCAAAGTGTCTATATTAGGTAACGGGTACATGTACTTTGGGCACGCCTTGTTCAAGTCCCTGAAATCCATGCATATTTGCAACTGCACATTGGATTTCTTTACTGGTACAATGTTGGATAGCCGTACTGGATGTTGAATTGGCTTGATGAATCCTACATCTAACAACTTCTTAATCTCCTCCTTTATTTGTGTTTCGACTTCTGGTGCATAGGTACGAGGCGCTTGCTTAACTGGTTTAGCTCACAGGCTTATGTTCAAATTATGCTCTACTAACTCCTTGTTGATCTCGTGCATCTCATTATAGTTCCAAGTGAACACATCCCCATACTCTCGCAGTAGCTTCACCAACTCTTCCTTTTAGTTTGCGTTTAGCTACTTGTTAATGTAAGTCGACCTTGGCATTCCTTCTCCTGTTGCCAAATCGACGTCCTCTAATTCATTTTGCTGAGGTTTTGGTCAGTCCTCAAAGCATTCCGGAGCTGGTTTCACCTTCTGTTGCACGATTTCTTCCCTTTTGTTACTACTAGAGTTGGGGACACCTCTTGAGCCCTCAAGTTTGAGTGTACCTTCGAGCTCCTCCCCCTTGTACCGTCACAAGCAAAACACTATCTTTCCATCTGGTTTGACAACTCTTTCCCACTTTGTCTTCTGTTCTTCTTTTCTTTTATTTACTTTGTCAGCTTCCGATTGGGCTTTCCATTTGGCATTAAATATATTTCTGGCATCCTTTGAGTCTGTTGCCCGCTTCCTTTGGTCTTTTTCTTCTTTCTCTACATATACCACTATGGGTTTCTTATTTTTGGAACATTCACCTTGTTCTAAGGTCAGCTTCTTTTCCTTTTTCACAGACACAAACTTGTCATCCTGCACCTCCTCCCAGCTTGCTAGCTTCAAAGAATCAGGCTTGGCAATCTGGTTTTCTCCTTTTTTAGCGACATCATCAAAGAAAGTACTTCGGTGATATGTGCCTCCTCCGACCCAAAAGGGTTCCTTGTCACTGGTACCTTAACCTCCTTGCCTTTCCAAATTTCCTTCATGCACTCGTGAAAAATTGATAGCATCACCCCATAGTAATTCTACCAAGCTCTTCCTAGCAACACATGATATGTTGCGCCAACCTCTGCTACATGGAACATCACAGGTCCCCGGATCTTCCCCACTTACATATCTACCTTGATGTATTCGAGGATTCTCGTGCTTTGATTGGCGAACCCCGTGATGTTTATCTTTTCCTTCACAATCTTCTTCTCTAGCATACCTAATCATTTAAAGACGGTGTAGGGCATGATGTTTACAGATGCTCCATTATCAATGAACGCCCTCCGCACTTCTATGCCATTAATTATTGTTGTCACATATAGTGGTCTATTATGTGGGTATCTCACCTCTCTATTAGCCTTAGAGAAAGTGATTTTGTTCTCTTCCTCCTCCACTGTCTTCAAAAACCCTTTGCTGACTGCTATGCAAGTCTCATGTGCTTCGGCAGCTTTGATGATTGCCTTGGTCGCTTCTATCCTTGCTTTCTTGGTCAATCCGATCTGATCGAAAAATTTCCTAAACTTAGTTATTTTCATTAATGTGGTCACTTGCAGACCTAGATCAAAATCTTTCTTCATTACTTCTGTGTTCTCCATAATCTCCACTTCTCTTCCTTCTGGTGATTTACTATGAGTAATTGTATTGCACATTTCTTTCCCCTTATGGTTAGACAGTGGCTTGTCCAGCATATTGTTTCCTCTTTCCAGTTCGATTTCTCCTGCCGCCAACTTCTCATGGTAGATCCTTCGCAGACTGTAACAATATAGTGGAATGTCCGGCGTATTGGTGGTATACACAGAAGTTTGTTCTCTTCTTCATCTCTTCTGTTACAACAAATCTGGGCCTTAGAGGTTTTACAACTCCATATTCTACCCATTGCTCGTACAAATCCCTGAATGCCTTCTCGCTGCACGTAATAGCCTATGGGATTGGCAATCCCGAAAACTTGTCTCTTGGCTTTCCTCGGTTCTTTTCATTCTTTCCGCTCTTTTCCCTTTTGATCCCTTGTGGCTTTTGATAAGAGTCTGCTAAAGCCACAATAGCCATTCTTTTGCCCTTCCACGTAACAGTTGCATTGCTTCCGGGCAAGGTCATAATTCCTCCCAAGTATTGTGCAAATGATGAGAGTGTTGCAAAAGAATCACATGCTTTAGTGACCAAGTGGGGTTTAAAGGCATCTAGGGCACCATTGTTGCATATGCTCACTAGATTCTTCTCTTCAATCGGTTCCACACATTTTTGCGCCTGAGCCCTAAATCTGTCTACGTAATTTGAGAGCTCCTCATTTGGCTTTTGTTTGAATCTCATTAATTCCATGATGGTCACCTATTTTTGCATATAGAAAAATTTCTTAAAAAATTGTAACTTCAAATCGTCCCAATCTTGGACTGACCCTTTCTCTAGATTGTAGTACCAACTGAAGGCACAATCTGTCAACGTTTTATTGAACTCACAGAGCAAGAAGTTATGGTTGATTACTTCATCATAACCCAACGACGGAGACAATGACTCTACAAACTTGGCTATATGTTATCTCGCATTCCTTTTTTCTCTCCATTGTACTTCGAAAACTACGGGGGGTGCTCAATATACTCTGCTAGGTAAAGATGTCTCCATATATAGGTCAAGTATGGTGGAGTGAAGTCCAATTCTGAGGGTCTGGTTGTCTGTCTTCGGAGTTGGTTGATTACGTCAAGCATATCATCTTTCGTCACATATTGACTTGCTGTATGGAATCTCTGAGGGGTTGTGATGTATTGCTGCGTTGGCGGTGTATATGGTAAGGAGATCGGCTGGTGTACATTTACATCATGCAAAGCTTGCATTGCTTGTACTTGTTGTCTTGTTCGTTGGGTGTGGCTCGGTATAGTCAATATTTGCACTTGTGAAAATGCTTGGAATGTGGTGGGAATGATGGTTGGTTGAAGCTGGCTTGCTTCCACTCTGGGTTGTGGTACATCACCACTATTTTGGGGATCTAAATGGATGATTGGAATCGGTTGACTCTCCGTCGTTGGAGGCGCATTCTGATTTTCCTTGTTGTCATCGAATCCTACTCGTTATACCTGCGAACTTCCTAAAAACAAAGCTTTGATGGTTTGAATCTGCATTAACTGTTGGCGAAAATTCTCCATCTCTTCCTTCTGCCTCCGCATTTTTGACATCATGGCTATCATCATCCCTTGGCCTTTTCATGCCTCCTTTAACGCCTTGAGCATCTCTAACTGCACAACATTCGTGGTTATTTGCTCTCCACTTGCTTCCTCACCTTGTCTTCCCGTGCCCATCTGCCTGACATTGGTTTTTTGTTGATCAGCCATATGTGGTGATGTTAAAGTTCCTTCAGAAGTGTCTTCTACGAGGGGTTGATTGAGATCCAAATTCGTTCCTTGGAAAGGTTGATTTTCTTGTCTTGTAACCCGATCCGGTGAAGTAATGCTAGGTGTCGGTGAAACTCTTCCTATATTTCTCCTGCTTCGAGTTGTGGGCATACCCTTCATGAATTCTACACCTCCCCAGCAGAGTCGCCAAAGAAATATGGGTAAAGAAACCGTACCTTACTAGGGTTAGTGTTTCGTGTTAGCTGAGGAGAAGAGAAAATCCACACAAGATTAAGGTTTTGATTGATTGATTGAAGAGAGAAGAAGAGAAGAACAGGTAAGCAATTGCTCGAGTAACACGTGGCAGAACTATTAGGATTCAAGAGTTTTCTTCAATGTCTTCAGTTCAAAGAGAATCCAAAAATGTCCCTTCTATTGAAGTAAAAGGGGGTATTTATAGAGTTTCCTGAAAAATGGTCACGTGCCTGGCACATGTCTAGGTCTTGTGCTTAGCATGTGATTTTAGAAGAAATTTTAGAAATAACCTTAGTTACTTAAGTAATGCCCAAATCATCATGTCCTTCTAGCCACTAATCCAATTCCTCAATCAATTCCCAAAATGAGCAACCTCTATATATGAGCCTTCAGCCTCGAGACACGTGGAGGCTTCTCCTAGTTTATTTTATTTATTTTTAGATCATATGCGAACCCTAATTTGTACTTGGGCTCACAAATAGCATACAAGAAGTTGAAATAGATTATCAGAATAAATCTCATGCAAGAAGGAATAAATAAAGTAAACTTGATCAAACTATTAATTATGAATAAGGTTCAACATCCCTTAGAACTTAATTGAAAAGATTAGCCTGACATGCCTTTGATTCTCCAAAACTAGGGTTTGAATCCAATATAGAAGATAGAATCTTTAAAACTTGACTAAGAACATCTATTTATACTCCTAGATCAATCCTAGTTACATTAGAATTGGAAAAGATAGCTAAAATCCCTTAAATCACGCACAAATCTTGTTGAATCCGCGCTATGAGGCCGAGGCCTCGTTATGTAACTAAAAATGGGGTCGGGGCCTGGTATGAGGTCGGGCCTCGTTATGTAGTTGAAAACGAGGTTGGGGCCTCGTTCGACAGAGAAGTCTAGGCTGAAGCCTCATTCCATAGTTGAAAATGAGGCTGGGGTCTGTTTGACAGAGAATTTTGGGCTGGGGCCTCATATTTGTACTATAAACTAAGTTGGGGCCTCGTTGCGAAACCTCACTTATAATCATAAACTTAGGTCCCGACTCTAAAGCTTGGCGCGACCAATTTCTCATCTTTTTCCGTTATTAGCTCCAAATCCTCTTGAAATCAATAAACACCTTAGTAAGTTCATATACATATAAAACATGTAATAATACCAAACATAAAGAAATCAAAATCATAGAATATTCTGCACTCATCAAATTCCCCCCACACTTATTTTTTACACGTTCTTGTGTAAACAAAACAAAGGTCATTGATAAATACACAAAACTCATTGATTTTTTATTCATTTAGGTTTAGTTTATTACATTATTTGTTGTGTACATGTGCTTAATATGGTGTTTTATTGATTTCAGGATGAAATGGAGCTTAAGTGATGATACGGGACGATTTGGAGCTGAGTATAAGGAAAAAGAAGAAAATTTAGAAAATGCCCAATCCGCCCTAGCGGATTGATTTGGCTAAGGGAATCATCCCCGATGGATTCCTCTTTGTAATTTTCCGCCCCAACCCATTTCTCTCTGTCCCAATCCGCCCCGGTGCACTAGCAAGGCAAAAGGAATCCGCCCCGGAGGATTCAGCGGGAAATTTGGGCAATCTTGGATTTTTGGAAACTTCTCATAAACATATTTTTGCAGACTTCTACATGTAATGAGATTGATATTTCTATTAGATTTATAACCTTTTTAGACTGAGATTTAGATAAAATTGGATTCTATTTCTTTATGGAAACTAGTGAGATGTAATTCTTTTTAGGATTTGAATTTCTAGTTCTCATAGGATTTAGGACTTTGTCTAACACTATAAATAGATGATGATAGTCAAGGTTTTAAACATCATCTACTATTCTATCATCTATCATTAACAACATTGGAGTGCAGATTTGAAGGCATGTTGAGCTAAATTCTCTATTTCAGTTCTCAGGGATGTTGAACCTTATTCGTAATTAATGGTTTAATCTAGTTTACTTTATTTATTCCTTCTTGCATAAGATTTATTATGATAGTCTGTGTTAATTGATTGCATGTTATTCTATCTGATTGATTTGATTTGGCCAGTTAGATTAATCTGATAAATGTCATCTACTAGATTAAAATATAGTATAAAGAAAACAGTATTATATTTGATCAAAAGTAGCAATTAGTGATGCATGATTGTGGATAAGCTTTTGATTATTGCTAAGATTATTAGAAGGCAAGTTAAATAATTCTTGATTGTGTGATTATTACTTGAAATAACCTAATTCTCATTATTCATCCTGATGTTATATTAAATATAGACTGATAGTTCTAGGTTGTATGATAGTTAGGGTTTATTGGGACAATTGTCACTTTAAATTTACAACAAAAGGAGAATTGCGGATAATTAGCGATTGCAGTTATCTAGGGTTATTAATCTCATTGAAGGGTAAATATTGCTAAAACTTGATTAATCCATACTTGTGAAAAAGTGATACTGAACTATAGAACTGAAGTCTTTTACTCATTAATTACTCATACCTCTTAATATTTATTTTTATTACATTAGTTGATCAATTCAAAGCCCCCCTTTTCTTGAAAATAATTGGATATGTATAAAACAATACACTCTTTGTGGGATCGACCTTTGCTTGTTGTCATATTAATACTTGTGTTAGTGGTGTAGAAGTAAGGTATTAATTTAGGAGTGTCAACGACAACTCTCAAATTTTGGCGCCGTTGCTGGGGAGTGTTATTTCTTTTTATTTATTCATTTTTTTTCTTTTCTTTTATTTTTATGCCTCAATCCTCTCATTCTCTTGATTTGAAATTTGATCCAAAAATAGAGAGAACCACACGCAAGCTTAGGAAGGAGACTCGTCAATCTCGGAGAACAATTGCAGATTCCAAATAAGCTCCATCACCGATCCTCAACATAGCTCTGGAACTACTTTCGAACCATTCATCCATCGAATTCGAAGGAGAAGAAAAGATGGCGGTGCCAAAAAAACAACCGAACGTTGAAAGAATTAGCCACACTTGATCTCACTTAACAACCTTTATGCATTGAATATCCTACTTTAAACGCTTCCTTCAAACTTAAATCTGGACTAGTTCATCTTTTGCCTACTTTCTGTGGTCTTTCAGGCGAATATCCATACAAGCACTTAAAGAAGTTTCATGTGGTGTGTTCTACCATGAAACTACACGGGATTACAGAGGAGCAAATCAAGCTGATAGACTTCCCATTCTCCCTAGCAGATTTGACTAAGGATTGGTTGTACCATCTCCCCTCCGGAACAATACAGTCATGGAGCGATATGAAAAGGTTATTCTTAGAGAAGTATTTTCCTTCTTCAAGATTGGCAAACATAAGCAAGGAGATATGTGGTATCCGACAATTTAGTGGATAGACATTGTACGAGTATTGGGAGAGATTCAAGAAACTGTGCTTCAGCTGCCCTTCCCGCCAAATTGATAAGCAATACTTGATTCAGTACTATTAGGAGATATTTTAGGAATATAATATTTTAGATATTATTATATTGTTAGGATAGACTTATAGTTTCCATCATTCACTCTTCCATGATTATCTCCAATAATTATGTAATGGTTATCTCCATGATTATCTCCTTGAGTTAGGTAATATGTTAGTCACCCATTTTATCTTGTATTAGTATAAATATCTCCTATCTTCTCAATGCAAACAAGAGAGATAATTATCAAGCTATTATCTATGCAATTATCTATTCTCTCAATTCAATATTCTCTCTCTAAAATGATGTTCTAACATGGTATCAGAGCTATAATGCCAAAAGGCTTATGATCCACTTTCCATCTTCCGCTGCACATCTTTTGTCTCTTGCCTACTAATCTAGACAGTCTCCTCACCTATCAACATTCCAGCAATTGTCTCTGATTTCTTCTTCTTCTTCCTATAATTCTCTTTCTATACGATTCCATGGTGGAAAATCAATTCTCTCCATACTCAGATTTTCACTCTTCTCCATACGATCCCAAATGGTGGCTTGATCCTCCCTCTTATGATTGTTCTAATGAATCACAAGATAACTTTTGTGATCTTTCTCCACAATTTCCCACCTCTCAAGTCGATGATGATAGTGCCTCCATAAATGATGTTTGTGAGTTTTCCTAGAATTGGTATGTTGATGAGCTTTTAGATCAAGTGTACTCTCTTTAGAAACTTCCTTCTCAATCCGTGAAAAATTATATCTCCGAGACAAAATCTCTCGCCTATGCTCTTACTCGCGCCGGTGAACCGATCGATGAAATTGAACTCATTGATTGCATTATTGATGGGCTTGATGATTCTCTTAGTGACTTCTGCAAGTACTATTATGAGATAAATCCTTCTTTATCTTTAGATTTGCTCTCTCATATGCTTCTTGATCATGAAAAATTACAAGATATTCCTTCTCTTTCTCCACGGTGTGATATCTCACATGCTCGCTCTCCACCAACAGGATATTCTGATGAGCACTTGTCTGCTTCTGCCCAATCCAGACAATCTGTGTATCAAACCAGACAGGCTGATCCGTCTGCATCAGAAGTAAAAGTAGATGTAATCAGACACCCTGACCCGTCTGCATTCCCCCAATTTTCTCCAGTTGCTTATCCTTTTTCACTTGCCACTTCTCCACCGTCAGGAACCAAGAGCAATATTGCTCTCGTTTCCTCTATATCTATGCAATCTGCAAGACTTGTAACTGATGGATCTCTAATGCATTTCCTTCTCTATGGTTCTCATGTTCCTACCTCTGCTGTTTTCTCCTCCAAATTTGGGCAGTCACGATCTGCAAGCATGGATACTTCAGACATCATGCTTTCACAGTCCAAGACGACATGCCCACCACCTATTCAACATATGCCACCTACCTTTCTTTGGTTGGATGTTATTATTATGCATGCTACATCTTTGTTCAATCTCTCATGGAAGTTGTCCGTGTTTTCTCTAATTCGAGGAGTTGTTATTCTGTTAACTCTTCACTTACATGGATGTTCAACCAAGTGCAAGCTCAAGCTTCGTTTCCCTACGTTTCGCTTGTGGGGGCGTATTAGGAGATATTTTATGAATATAATATTTTAGATATTATTATATTGTTAGGATAGACTTATAGTTTCCATCATTCACTCTTCCATGATTATCTCCAATAATTATGTAATGGTTATCTCCATGATTATGTAATATGTTAGTCACCCATCTTATCTTGTAATAGTATAAATATCTCCTATCTTCTCAATGTAAACAAGAGAGATAATTATCAAGTTATTATCTATGCAATTATCTATTCTCTCAATTCAATATTATCTCTCTAATATGATGTTCTAACAAGTACTTTTATGAGGGACTTGGTTTTTACTAACCATTTTTTATGGTTATTCAAGGTGTTGTAGGGGTTTGAGGAGGTAATTGGTGAATTGAAATGACTTCAAAACGAATAAAATAGTAAGTTGTAAACTAAGGCCCTCTTTCTAATGTCATTATGTTAACACTCGATAATTTCGGCTTCTGATTTCGGGTGAAGGGAGGCCTTTCAAACCTGTAAAAGGAAAGTTAACCACAAATATCCTTGACGGTCGGGGCCGCCCGAGATACCTCCGATGTGAGAGTAAGTAATGGAAGGAGAAAGATAATTGAAAATATGAAATGGAGGTTTTGAGAGGTTTCAGAGAGATAAAGAGAGAAATTAAAGCTTATGTTTTACCTTAAGGGGTTGTCGATATTTATAGATAACTGTCTGAGTTGATCGCATGCTTTGTGCTTGTTTCCCCTCTTATGACGTGTCCATTTCCTATTGCTTGGGATAGTATATTCACATGTATGGAGTGCCTATTTCTTCGTGAGAAAGTAAAACACCTTTCTAACAGCCTTCTTGAAGGCTGGACATGCTTCCAGCATTGCTTTATTAAGACCACTGCCATATGTCGATATGTGGGACATTGTTATTGGGGCCGAGGAGATTGATATGTGGGTAGGGGTTCACCCCTCCCCCCGACGTTGATTGTTTTCTTCCCTCTTGCTTATGGCATGTACATTTCATCTTCCCCCTTTTGTGCGAAAGGTTTATGAAGGTTCGAAGACTATGTGGAGACTTGAAGACTGGGTTTCGACCCGAAGGTGTAAAGTATGTCTTCTGATGGAGGTATTACATAACATTGCCCCCAACTCCTTTAATTCATTTTAATGAGTTAGAGGAATAGAAGTGCATAAATATGAATCATATCATGAATTCATCTTCTCGGGTCAGTGCTTGTATGTCGCAATGTATTTAATGCAAATGTGATGGGAGTGTCAGATTTGCTAGATGTCTCCCACATTTGCGCACGTGGTATCGAATTTTTAAACACGCACAACGGTTCAACTTCTGAGCAGTTATGGAGCGATCGTGGCCGTTTATTTTTGTGCCATTGTGGTTGTTCAAATTTTAAATATAAACCACGATCCTACTTATCTTGATACTTCATTACTTCTTGCCTCAAAATTTTGCAGAGAGAAACGTGCAATCTTGGAACTCTTAGGGCTTCAAATCTTTTATCATCCCCAATATTTTTTAAATCTATCGCAAGTAAGTAGTTTCCTTCCTCTCTTTTTCCTTTTGTTTCGTGTTGTTATTATTCTTGTACTGTTATTTCTTCGGTTGCTCTGCTTCTTCTGCTTCGTTCTTTCTTTTGTCTGTAGAAACTTGAACTAAAATTCGAAATATGATTTTAAAGTTAAAATTTAGGGTTAAGTTCAGATAACCACCTGGGATTTGGGCGGTTTCTCACTTAATCACCTATAATCAGTAAAGCTACATTTAAACTCCCGACCTTTTGAGGTGAAGTGAATAAATGTTTTCCGTCTTAACTCCGTTACTTGAGTTGGCTAAAGGCTTAATTACCCTCCAATTTCTTTTTTTTATGGTTTAACTGGAATGAGATTTCACAAACAGAGCTGCTAGCTTCTCACTATGCCAAGCCACTGCTTGCTCTTTCTCTTCCTCGCTTAAATACCCAACCGCGATAAACCATGAAAATTTGTTACCAGGTACAACAATCTTTCTTTAGATTACTGGGTTTTGTGAGATATCCAGACAATTTTCTTGACGAACTGAAACCAATGGCACGCAATAGTTATTTAAGGAGAAAATAAAGTGAAACCATTTCCTATAGAAATTCTATCATTACCTGCTTCAAGAATACAGTTTGGATAACATAATTACTAACAAAGAATTGAAAATTACTAAAGCACCTTCCGCCCCTTTAAAAAGACTAGTACTGGGTTTTGCAAAGAGGAAGCAGGTAGATGAAATACTCGCATCAAACTCATTTGAACAAAATAGAATTGAAGTAAAATGTTGATCAGCTCAATTGAAGTAAAAATTAAACCTCATACACAACAAACATCAAGATATAAATACACATCGGCATCCAGAATTCCATCAAACAGTCGAGCCACAAATAAATTAAAACCTATCAACTTCAATTCGATGGAGTATAAACTACATACAAATACGCATATTCCAGATTAGATCAAGAAGCCTTGCATGAATGAATGAATGAATCAACGGAGGTAGTAACAGATTTGATACAGAGGATTGAACTACACCATAATCAGAAACCATTACAGACTAAACCAAAAATTCTAACATTTTTTCTAAAATCTAGTGGTCAGAATCCAACTAAATTCCAGCAAGCTTTCATACAAAAGCCCTAAAAAAGTATGAAAGTCCATAACTTTGCTCAAAATACAGAATTTTTTTGCAGAAATTTTAAACGGATCTTGCTGAAAAAAAGAAAATGGAGCTCAAATTAACGTCAAACTACAAATTAAGTTTTCCAAAAATTTAAAATCATTTATTAAGAAAATTACAGTTTATTAAATTAGGTAAAAAGAAATGAGAAAAAAATAGGAAAATCTCATAAAAAAGCTCCCAAAAAATAAAGAATTTCTTACCAATAATAAGGGAAAATTATGAGAAACAACGAAGATATAAAACGGATCGAAAAGAAATAAGATAAGTAATTGGGTGGACAGCTTATCCCCTAATTTTCATGCACAGCTTCTTTGGGTGGATTTAAAATTGGGGAAGAACCCTAGAAAATTGGGAATCCTACTACGATTTGGGGATAGATTGAGAAGAAAAAGAAGGGATGATGATGGGATGAAGCAATTTGGGTTTCATTAATGATGAAGAAGAGAAATTGGGAGACCCAAGTGTATGGCCTTCGTATATCACGAATTGGGTCTCCCAATTTACCAGCCCTTGGATTTGAAATTAGGGAAGAACCCTAGAAATTGGGGCTGGGGATGATGAGCAGAAGCTGCAAGCAGACCATCATACTCCCTAGCAGCATCGAAGAGGAGACTGAAGTTTGATCGGAGAGGAGAGGAATGTTAAAGAGGAAGAAGAAGGGTATTTCAGACATTTATCAATCCTTTTTGACTGTTACAGCCTCTTTTCACGCGTTTTTAGCGTCTGACATACACGCACAGTTAAGTTGGATGGAAAAAGTGACGTTTTCACTTCACCTTAAAAGGTCGAGAGTTTAAATGTAGCTTTACTGACTACAGGTGGTTAAGTGAGAAACCGCCCAAACCCCAAGTGGTCATCTGAACTTAACCCTAAAATTTATTATATAACTAAGTAGCTAAGGAATTCTTGTAAAAAATAAAATTATTACATAATAAGAAGTTCATATTAAAGTTTGTAGGACCATAAACTGTGTTTTAGTTCTAGTTAAATAATGGAAACTGATAAATGCATAACATAAAATGATATTTTCACATGAAAACCGTCGTTATAGATCTTATACCAGTTTTTTTACCGTCTCTATATATCTATAGCGACACTTTTCGTGTAGAAATATTAAAAAGTATTGTGAAAATATCAATTTCCTAAATTAATCCTAATATTGTATAGGAGTATAAAAATTGGTTTACTTCTAGTTAAATTATAGGCCTATACCAAAGACCAAAGATGAAGACCAAAAAATCAAGTTTTGTAAAATTATATATTTATATAGATATATAGATTAATTCAATAATTATGTTTTTTAAGTAAAAAGATAAAGTACTTTTGTCCGGAAAGGATGATTCAAAAAAATTATTATAAGGAAATTGATTTTTTTTCACTTTAATAGCTTTAGAAGATTCTTCTTGCCTGAACAAGAAATAAGACCCACATTAGAGCATTCACAATAGTTTTCTTATCTCTATCCCTACTCTGCAGTGCTATTGGGTCATTATGTAGGATAGGGATTCAATTTTTTCACTATGTACCCAACAGGTTCCTTAAATATTAAATTTTGAAATTTAAAATTTAAAAGTTAAAATTTGAAAGTTCCAACAGTCAAATCATGTTTTGAACGTTGTAACTATTTTTTATTTAAAAGTAATTGTTGTTTGAATTTAAAATTTGTAATTATTTTAATTTAGAAATAGATATGGCTAGAAATCAAAATGTGCAACGATCATTATGTGTTATGAGAACTAAAACAACATTATTTTAATTATAAAATAATAAAATTTATAATTAGTAGTAATATTTTTTACAAAAATGATCAAAATCAAAATTTGACTGATTTTTAATTTTTTTTATAGTTCTCTTCCTTCTCTAAATCCTCTGTTTAAAAAATAAAAATGAATGAATTTGATAGGCATACCCAAATCAGCAATTAAGTGAGATAATGTAAGACCCCAACTTTTATAAATAAAGATGAATTTTTTATAAATATCATTTTTGAATATTATGGAGTTAATTTGATATAATGTTATAGTTGTGGTTATTATTTATAAATTTTGCAAAGTACGCAAGTTGTTATATAATATTCAATTGGTCGGGAAATATTCGTTTTAACAGGGAATATTTATACAACGGCACAATCATTGGTGGACCCCACAACGGAATTATTGTCGGATTGAGAAAACGACAAAAATATTTTATTAAAAATAACGGCGAAAGTTTTACCATTGATACTGTTGAACTACTCGGTAGTAAAAGTACAGTAATACGTATGGTTGCATAGTAGCACACGGTATTGATTATTAATGCTTATGTGAGAAGTCACTCAGTTTGATTCAATTATTGTCAGTTAATAATATGAATTATTTAGCGATAATGACGTTTTGTTTTATTCGTATTATTAACGTAATAAAACAGAAACATCTTTTTATATAAAACAGAATACTTTATTAAAGTTATTCTATAAATAGAATATATTATATTTTATTTAAAAGATTTTTCTTTAAATATGGACCGTCAGATTAAAGTAATCAATCTGGACCGTTCATGAATTAGTTACTATGCATTCTATTTTTCTATAAATAGCAGCTCATTCCTTCATTATTTCTTACGAATTCACTGAACTCTAGAGAGAAAAACTATAGAGAGAAACTATAGAGAAAGAGAAGAAGAATATTCTGCTACTTAACTACTTCCTTATTTCAGCTCTTCTTTAAAATGGTAAGGGGTGTTATTCTTTCTTATTCATGAAGAGAACTGTTGTTATTCCATTTCTTATTATTCTGTTGGAATAACCTGTATACGCGGTCTACCCTATACTTGGTGACATTCTTCTATTATTCTGTTGGAACATCCTGTCTGTGTATTTTACACCGGACCTGGTTCCGTTTTTATTATTATTCTGTTGAAAGTCATCTATGGCCTGTAGTGCATAGATGGACTTGGTATGATTATGACCAGGTATTATTCTGTATAATCATGACCGTAATGTTACAAATGATGTGGTAAAAGTCCTCATTGGCCCGTAGTGCATTGATGGACAGTTGTTGGCATGATCATGACCATTAATGAATACACGAATATCTTTGGCCGTAGTGCAGGGGTGATTCGATGATGTGGATTATTTTATTAAGCTGAGTCCCAGCGATCACAGTGTTGAAAAACCTTTTAAATCATAAAAGATAGTAGAGTTTATTTTCTACTTGACTCTCTTAATGGATTGCTTGTTCCGCTACAGTTAAACTTGATGTCTATTATATTTTATCAGTTTAACATTGTTGAAGGCTAATGATAATTTATTCTGCATTATCTTAGTCATAATATTTCTTACTGGGCTAGTTGAGCTCACCCTTTCTTTCACTGTTCTCTTCAGGAAATGAGAACGTAGCTGGGGCAAGTCAGAGAACGGAGTGATGGTCCGAATGATAGTATTAGTTAGTAGTCCTCACTATTCTATGTAATGGTGTGTTAATAAATGTAATGAGGACTCCTTTTGAGTATGAATACTCTCTAGAAGATAATATTTGTATTCAAAGTCACAGTTTATGTTTTGTCGTATTGTACACGACAGCTGTATTAGTAAGTTGTATTTGTATTCTGTACTATGTATCTGACGACCCAAGATGGGTGATGTATACCTAATTTTGGGGGCGTCACAGTTGGTATCAGAGCTTAGGGATATGATCCCTGGCTAAGATGTGAGAATAGAACTAGGAGGGGAGAGACGGGGAATTCCTTCGCTAGTATGACCTACCTAAGTTTATTTGCATGGTATTTAATTGGTCGGTCATAATATAAGGATAATATATAACATATCAATTAACTTTTATTTTGTGGCAGTATCTGAAAATGGCATCTGAGAATGTTGAGATTAGCAATGGAGCACAGGCGACTGTTGATTCACCATATATCAATAATCAGGATAATGTGCATCAGGAAGGTGACGATCCTCATGCAAACAACAACACTGACCAGATGATGAATGATGGAATGTTCAGAAACTTTATGCAGTTCATGCAACAGCAGGCGAGAGCGGCTCCTGTCCAAAATATAGGTGGAAACACTGAAAACTCTCAGACGGTCACCGCTAAACAGTTCAAGGAGTTGGGACCACCAGAGTTAAAGGGAGAGCCAAAACCACTTATAGCGGAAACATGGATAAAGCAGATTACCAAGATATTTGATGTCTTGGGATGCTCCGAGGAGCAAAAGGTTCCTTTTGCCGCCTTTATGTTGCGAGGAGAGGCAGATTATTGGTGGTAATCGATTAAGCGTACTCAACCTGCCGCACTGAAGATGTCTTGGGAGAAGTTCCAAGAGCTATTCAATGACAAATACTTTCCCGAAAGTGTTCGTCACATGAAGGAGGTGGAGTTCATCAAATTGGAGCAGAATAATAAGACCGTGTCACAGTATGAGGCTAAATTTGCTGAGTTGTCCCGGTTTGCGTCCCACTTGGTGGATAATGAAGAGTGAATGACGCGAATATTTTTACGAGGTTTGAAACCTGAGATACGTCAACATCTTATTTCTCATAAACTGTGTTTGTATTCAGATGTTGTGAATAGGGCTCAGTTAGTGGAGCGCGATAACGAGTCAACGCAACCAAAAGAGAGCAGTCGGCAAAATGATAATACCAGTGAGAGCAGTCATCGAAGCGGTGACAACAAGCGTGGAGGGAATCAACAGGCCAGAAATGGTAACCACTTCGGTGGTAATCAGGGCCAAAACAATAAGAATGGTCATTTCAAGAAGAGGAGATTCAACAATGATGGAAAGACGTCAGCACCAGCACCCGTTGTTAAGGAAGGAGAACGACCACCTATCATATGTTTCAAATGCGGAGGGGAGGGGCACATCAGTCCAAACTGCGCGATGCTGTCTAAAGCATGTTATAATTGTGGAAGAGAAGGTCATTTAGCTCGATTTTATCGTTTACCAAAAATAAGTTCAGCCAAGATGGAGACACCAAAGGCCGTCCCAGAAAAGTCAAAACCGGTAGTGCAAGGGAGAGCGTTTGTTGTGACCTCCCAGAAAGCAAGCAACCCGAATAAGGTCATCACAGGTAAGCTTATCATAAACTCTAACGAAGTCTATACTTTATTTGATATCGGTTCTACCCATTCTTTTATTTCTCCTACTTGCGCTCATCGATTAAATTTGACTCCGGAGAAATTAGACTTTGATTTATCTGTTGAAACTCCATTGGGAGAAACCTTCATTACATCCATGGTTTATAAGTCTTGTTTGGTTCAAGTTGGTACCCACACATTACCTGTCGATCTGATTTCATTAAAAATACTTGCATTTGACGTGATTCTAGGGATTGATTAGTTAACTACTCATCATCCAAAAATTGATTGTTTTCGTAAGGTTGTTAGCTTTCATATTCCTAATCGACCTATTATGCGAATTCAAGCAACCAAACCATTAAAATCAATCGCTGTCATCTCAAACCATAAAGCTATTCGTTTATTAAAAAACGGATGTCAAGCTTTCTTAGCTCATGTCACGGATCTAAACAAAAATACTTCAGTTTTGAATGATATTTCTATTGTTAATAAATTCCCTGACGTATTCCCTGAAAAACTTCCTGGCCTACCCCTAGAGCGTGAAATTGAATTTTGTATCGACCTTGAACCCGGTACAAAACCCATTTCTAAAGCCCCATATCGAATGGCTCCTATTGAACTTCAGGAGTTAAAGATTCAACTGCAGGAATTGTTAGACATTGGCTTTACTCGTCCTAGTACTTCTCCTTGGGGTGCTCCTGTGCTATTCGTGAAGAAGAAAGATGGAAGTATGCGACTTTGTATTGATTATCGGGAGTTGAATCATGTCACCATCAAAAATAGGTACCCATTGCCACGTATTGATGACCTGTTTGACCAGTTGCAAGGAGCACAATTCTTTTCAAAGATCGATCTTCGTTCTGGATATCATCAGCTGAAGGTTAAAACTGAGGATATTCCAAAGACGGCTTTTAGAACTCGGTACGGGCATTATGAATTCCTAGTCATGTCCTTTGGATTGACTAATGCTCCTGCTGCCTTCATGGATATGATGAACCGGGTATTCAAGGAATATTTGGATCATTTTGTGGTCGTCTTTATTGATGACATCCTTATTTATTCCAAAAGCCGTGAATATCATGAGCAACACTTGAGGCTGGTACTCCAAAAGCTTCGTGAATACAAGCTTTATGCCAAGTTGAAGAAATGCGAGTTCTGGCTGGAGGAGGGTAGCATTCCTTGGGCACGTAGTATCAAGTCGTGGAATATCGGTTGACCCGGCAAAGATTGAAGCTATTCAAAGCTGGGAGCAATCTAAATCAGTGACCAAAGTACGTAGCTTTCTTGGTTTAGCTGGTTATTATCGGAGATTCGTGGATGGATTTTCTCGAATCGCTACTCCATTAACTCAGCTGACTCGGAAAGATACAAAGTTCGGTTGGAGCGAAGAATGTGAGCAGAGTTTTCAAGAACTCAAGAGGAGACTCATTTCAGCACCTGTTCTAACAATACCATCTGACTCGGAGGGATTTGTCATCTACAGTGATGCTTCGAGCAAAGGGTTGGGATGCGTTCTCATGCAACATAGAAAAGTCATAGCCTATGCATCAAGACAACTCAAGGAATATGAGAGAAATTATCCTACTCATGATCTAGAGTTGGCAGTTGTTGTCTTTGCACTTAAAATTTGGAGGCATTACTTGTATGGGGAGAAGGTGGAGATCTTTACGGATCATAAAAGCCTCAAATATTTCTTCACTCAAAAGGAACTCAACATGCAACAACGACGTTGGCTTGAACTGTTGAAAGATTATGATCATACCATTCAATACCATCCTGGAAAAGCGAACGTGGTAGCTGACGCATTGAGTAGAAGATCATATGCAAGTACGAGTGCAATATTGTCAACACAAAGGCCCATTTTGTGTGACTTGCAAAGGATGGAGATAGAGTTAAAGACTCCAGGGACCCATGTGATGATGGCGAATATACGAGTAGAACCAACTTTAATCGATAAAGTTAAAGCTGCTCAAGCTACAGACCTGGAGCTGATGCGTATAAGGAAGAAAGTGCACGAAGGTGCTATGCCGGAAACAAGAATCGATGAAGAAGGAATACTTCGAGTCAACTCCAGACTTTGTGTTCCTAACACCCCTGATTTAAAGTATGAAATCATGATGGAGGCGCACAACACACCGTTTGGAATCCATCCTGGAAGTACTAAAATGTATCATAATCTTCGTCATACATTTTGGTGGAGCAATATGAAGAGAGAGATAGCGTTGTTTATCTCAAGGTGTTTAACTTGTCAACGAGTCAAAGCGGAGCATCAAGTACCAAAAGGTCCATTGCAACCACTTGAAATTCCAGAATGGAAGTGGGAGCACATTACCATGGATTTCGTTACCGGTCTTCCTAAGGTTTCTCAAGGTATATATGCGATTTGGGTCATTGTTGATAGATTGACCAAGTCTGCTCATTTCTTACCGATACGAGAAACTTATACACTTGAACGTCTTGCTCGTATGTACATAAACGAGATTGTAAGACTACATGGTATGCCAGTATCCATAGTTTCTGATCGAGACTCAAGATTCACTTCACGATTTTGGGTTAGTTTACAAAAAGCTATGGGCACAGATTTACGATTTAGTTCAGCATATCATCCTCAGACGAACGGACAATCAGAGAGGACTATTCAAACTCTAGAAGATTTATTAAGACTCTGTGTCTTTGACTTCAAGGGAAGTTGGGACAAGTTCTTACCATTGGTGGAGTTTTCCTACAACAACAGTTATCAAGCAAGTATTGGCATGGCTTCATTCGAAGCATTGTATGGAAGAAAATGTCGTTCTCCAGTATGCTGGGATGAGGTGGGTGAAGCAACGTTGTTGGGACCGAAGTTGGTACGTATGACTACAGAAAAGATTCAAACGATCCGACAACGTATAAAAACCTCACAAGATCGACAAAAGAGTTATGTTGATCTTCATCGAAAGGACGTGAAATTTGATATAGGAGATCATGTGTTCTTACGTGTTGCTCCATGGAAAGGAGTTACGAGATTTGGAAAAAGAGGAAAGCTCAATCCTCGATTCATCGGTCCATTTTTAATCCTCGATCGAGTAGGAACTGTGGCTTATAGACTCGTTTTACCGCCAAGTATGTCTCGTGTTCATAACATTTTTCACATATCCATGTTACACAAATATGTGGAAGATCCGAACCATATTATTGAGTTAGAACCGGACGAAATAGCGGAGAATTTGACGTATGAAGAAGTTCATGTTCAAATCTTGGATAAGAAGGAACATATTCTACGCTCCAAGGTTATACCTCAAGTCAAAGTTTTGTGGAAAAACCACGATGTTGAGAAAATGACTTGGGAGTTAGAATCTGAAATGAAATCAAGGTATCCTTACCTCTTCGACATATCAGGTACGTACCCTAATTTTGAGGGCGAAATTTCATAAGAATGGGAGGTTGTAAGACCCCAACTTTTATAAATAAAGATGAATTTTTTATAAATATCATTTTTGAATATTATGGAGTTAATTTGATATAATGTTATAGTTGTGGATAATATTTATAAATTTTGCAAAGTACGCAAGTTGTTATATAATATTCGATTGGTTGGGGAATATTCGTTTTAACAGGGAATATTCGTACAACGGCACAATCATTGGTGGACCCCACAACGGAATTATTGTCGGATTGAGAAAACGACAAAAATATTTTATTAAAAATAACGGCGGATGTTTTACCATTGATACTGTTGAACTACTCGGTAGTAAAAGTACAGTAATACGTGTGGTTGCATAGTAGCACACGGTATTGATTATTAATGCTTATGTGAGAAGTCACTCAGTTTGATTCAATTATTGTCAGTTAATAATATGAATTATTTAGCGATAATGACGTTTTGTTTTATTCGTATTATTAACGTAATAAAACAGAAACATCTTTTTATATAAAACAGAATACTTTATTAAAGTTATTCTATAAATAGAATATATTATATTTTATTTAAAAGATTTTTCTTTAAATATGGACCGTCAGATTAAAGTAATCAATCTGGACCGTTCATGAATTAGTTACTATGCATTCTATTTTTCTATAAATAGCAGCTCATTCCTTCATTATTTCTTACGAATTCACTGAACTCTAGAGAGAAAAACTATAGAGAGAAACTATAGAGAAAGAGAAGAAGAGTATTCTACTACTTAACTACTTCCTTATTTCAGCTCTTCTTTAAAACGGTAAGGGGTGTTATTCTTTCTTATTCATGAAGAGAACTGTTGTTATTCCATTTCTTATTATTCTGTTGGAATAACCTGTATACGCGGTCTACCCTATACTTGGTGGCATTCTTCTATTATTCTGTTGGAACATCCTGTCTGTGTATTTTACACCGGACCTGGTTCCGTTTTTATTATTATTCTGTTGGAACATCCTGTCCGTGTGTTTTACACCGGACCTGGTTCCGTTTTTATTATTATTCTGTTGGAACATCCTGTCCGTGTGTTTTACACCGGACCTGGTTCCGTCTTTATTATTATTCTGTTGGAATATCCTGTCTGTGCGTTTTACGCCGGACCTGGTTCCATTATTTATTATTCTGTGGGAATAACCTGTCTGTGCGGTCTATCGCATGCATGGTGATTTCTTTTGTTATTCCATTCTTTATTATACTCAGTTGGTTAAGTTTTGACTTCTATACTTCATGAAATTTGTGGAATATCCTTGATAATTGCGTTTCATCCAGTATCTTTTCATGAAAATATTCTTCTAAGCATTCTTGAATTTTACTCCACAAAGCAGTATCATGTTGACAATTTGGACGTTGTTAATTATTGGATAAATTAATTCTTGAACTTGTTTTATTGAATTCTTATATCATTGTCATCATCCTCATGTTTATAAAATGTTGAAAGTCATCTGTGGCCTGTAGTGCATTGATGGACTTGGTATGATTATGACCAGGGATTATTCGGTATAATCATGACCGTAATGTTACAAATGATGTGGTAAAAGTCCTCATTGGCCCGTAGTGCATTGATGGACAGTTGTTGGCATGATCATGACCATTAATGAATACATGAATATCTTTGGCCGTAGTGCAGGGGTGATTCGATGATGTGGATTATTTTATTAAGCTGAGTCCCAGCGATCACAGTGTTGAAAAACCTTTTAAATCATAAGAGATAGTAGAGTTTATTTTCTACTTGACTCTCTTAATGGATTGCTTGTTCCGCTACAGTTAAACTTGATGTCTATTATATTTTATCAGTTTAACATTGTTGAAGGCTAATGATAATTTATTCTGCATTATCTTAGTCATAATATTTCTTACTGGGCTAGTTGAGCTCACCCTTTCTTTCACTGTTCTCTTCAGGAAATGAGAACGTAGCTGGGGCAAGTCGGGAAACGGAGTGATGGTCTGAATGATAGTATTAGTTAGTAGTCCTCACTATTCTATGTAATGGTGTGTTAATAAATGTAATGAGGACTCCTTTTGAGTATGAATACTCTCTAGAAGATAATATTTGTATTCAAACTCACAGTTTATGTTTTGTCGTATTGTACACGACAGCTGTATTAGTAAGTTGTATTTGTATTCTGTACTATGTATCTGACGACCCAAAATGGGTGATGTATACCTAATTTTGGGGGCGTCACGGATAAGATCTTTTAACCAACATAAAATCGCAATAAATAGGGTGTGAAATGTCATTTTACATAAATAGGGAACGCTATTTTGATTCCCTCACCCCGGGGAGTGAAATCATATATAGGGATTAAAATAAAGAATTATATAAGGATAAGGAAACTGTTGGATACTGATTTATTGATATATTCTTCAAATATGGGGATAGAGAGTCTATTGGGAAAACTGTTGTGAATGTTCTTAATACGAGTAAGAATTTGTGAAAAATATTAAATTTTCTTATGAAAATAACAATTCCCAATGCATAAATGTGTTCTCTTTGTCAGTGTTCTAAAAATTTTCGTCTAGGTCCGCCTAGGCGCTAGGCCCCTCTTGGCGCCTCGCCTAGGCGCTAAGCCCCTCTAGCGTCTCACCTACGCCCAAGGCGGCAGAAAAATTCCTCCAGGAAATTTGGCAGGATCTAGGCGGAGAGGTTTTTTTTATTTTAATAACTACCCAAACCAGATTTTGATGTATTTATTTTTCTAATAATTTACTATATCCATAATACATGTTGTAGTATATCAAATCACAATAAGAAGTGAACAATATCAAGTCAAAATGTATAATTTTATTATAGTTGTAATTTTTTGAACTTTTACCAACTTCAAATTATATAAATGATGATAAATTTGTAATATTTAGTTTGATCCAATATAATTCTTAAATTTATGTTTAGTTTCTTAAGTTTTAATATTGAATTAAATTCTTGAATTTTAAATTTTATTATTTAATAGCAATCTTGTTTATGAATAAAACTAATACGTTAAAAATATGTTTGAACTTCGAACAATTGCATGTTTGTGTTTGAACTTCGAACAATTGCATGTTTGTGTTTGAACTTTGACATTAGCAATATAGATGTGTTTGAACTTTAAGCAAAAGTCATAAAAATATTAAAACTTAATTTTAGAGGGATGTAAGGCTATATTTTGGAGTTCTCTACTGGTTTATTTACTTATTTTATAGGAGTATTCATCATTCCTTTGTAGAACACTTATTTTTGGTTTAGGAGTGAAAGGAAAGTACTTAAAATATATGGCAGCGAGATGACCATTATGACTTGGAATATTGAAAGGCATGAACACGGAAAATGAATAAATTCTGTTTGATCTTACAATATTGTAAATCCTGAATAGTAATACCAGTGTTTTTATACCAGTAAAATTCAGCAATAATTTAAATAAATGAAAAACAATTCAGAAGTAATACAGCGCTGAAACAAGAAGTATATGAACCTTGATTACTCAATATAAAATAGCGCGTGTTTACTTAGTATGGAGGTGGCGGGTACACAGCTGGATTTGGTGGATAGAGTCCCGGAAATGGGGACGATGGAGCTGCTGATGCTGGTGGCGGATAGAGTCCCGGAAATGGAGATGATGGAGCTGCTGATGCTGGTGGCGGATAGAGTCCCGGAAATGGAGATGATGGAGCTGCTGGTGGATAGAGTCCTGGAAATGGACTTGGTGGATACGTTGATGAAGCTGCAATAGTACATGTTAGGTACTTTTATATCGAAGATTTAATTTTGTTTTGTAGTAAATATTGAAACTCAAGAGATCCTACTACTTTTAGAAGGTATACATTCTGTAATTTGGAATTGAAAATTTATAAAAGGCAGTAGAAATCAATTACATTACTAACATGCATTGATTAATGGATCAGAATTTGAATAATGGAAAATGTACCTGGTGGATAAGGACTTGAGGCTGGAGGAGCAGGAGGGTATCCTTGTCCTGCTGGAGGATATGGCTGGGGAGGATATTGATCAGTTGGTGGGTAAGTTGATGGAGGGTATGTGTTATTAGGAGGATACGGCGCAGCTGAATTAGGAGGATACGGCGCAGCTGAATTAGGCGGATATGGAACTGCTGTATTAGGATTAGGATGATACGGCGCTGCTGTATTAGGGGCATACGGTGCTGCTGAATTTGGAGGATACGGTGCTGCTGTATTAGGGGCATACAGTGCTGCTGTATTAGGGGCGTATGGTGTTCCTGGAGGTTGTGTTGTATAAGGAGGAAAAGGAGCTGTTGAAGCAGCTGGTGCGCTATATGGTGTTGCTGAAGGCGTTGCGCTATATGGTGCTGATGAGGGCGTTGCGCTATATGGTGCTGCTGAGGGCGTTGGTGTGGTTGAATACGTAGGATATGCAGGGTAAGCAGATCCTGCTGCCGGAGGAGGGAATTGGGGCGGCTGAGAATGCGTGGCTGGATTAGGCCCTTTTGGAGGTTGGGCGGGGTACCCTGCAGGGGCAGGGGCATAAGGAGCTGATGGCTGGACAGTGGAAAGAGGTTGATTTGGTGTTGCATATGGTGATCCTGTTGGGGCATATTTTGTATTTTCGCTTGTAGCTGCAATCAAATGTAGTCATTTAGTTATATGGTAATTAGCACAACTTTTTATTGAAAAACTACGTTATAAACGTATCAGAAGTTCAAAACGGACAATCTATAGAAACAAAAAAATTGCACTTCAGATGACCATTGTTATATATTAATGCAATTCGTTTGTATAGACTGTTCAAATAAACAGTCCATTTCAAACTGTCCATAATCAAAATCCGTTACATTGTAGGTGAGGAAAAGAAGTACATACCACTGCCCTGGGAGGACTGGCCTTGAGGAGCAGAAGCTGAGATGGGTGCACCTACCATGATTGGAGTTCTGTGTATATGCAATATGCTGCTTAATTAGTTGAAATTTGGAAGTTTATATACAAGGATTGAATGAACTAGAGAAATGATCCCTCATCAAATGAGAGTTGACTTTGGATTCTAGTCGTGGTCTCGACCTCAATTACGAATTAAAAGAATAATGCTAGAAACACAAACTATTCTACAAATATTTTACAAACTGCTGATGTGACATACTCCACCTCAGCATATTGTGTGAGGTCGAAGACTACATTGAAACAATTTGTTGATCAATATGCTGAGGTAGAATATGTCACATCAGTAGTTTGTAAAATATTTGTAGAATAGTTTGTGTCTCTAGCATTACTCTAATTAAAATTATGTAAAAATTGCATTAATTCACATTCAACTTATAAAGCAGATGTAGACCATTTCAACGTTTACTAGGATATTCACAACTTGTTTGGTGGCATGTGCAGTGGAGTTGACTACGATATTGTTGTGTGAATATGCCCACTTTCATAGAAGCACGTATCTTTGATTTAATAGCGGCAAAATGTCTCCTCAGTTGAATTGCAAATCATACTTTTGGACAGTAGCAGCATTAACACTAGGCTATTTTTTTTTCTTTTTTCTTTTTTCTTTTTTAGCTGTCGATAATGCCAGAGCAGATATACATTTCGCGACACTTTTACCCTTGTTTTAACTACATTTTAAACTTCTAGCGACAATTATTGCTCAGACATTATCAGTAATTTTTTTAATAATCATTTTCTTTGAAT
Organism: Panax notoginseng; assembly: GCA_016801055.1. NCBI lineage: Eukaryota > Viridiplantae > Streptophyta > Magnoliopsida > Apiales > Araliaceae > Panax > Panax notoginseng. The sequence goes on along the minus strand of CM029012.1, from coordinate 227,622,781 downwards.
AAATGGTTCCCCATTTCAAGCACTAGTGCATAAAAATGAGACTTTTTCTTGTCTTAATTTGCAAATAAAAGTCAATTGGCGGATGTCACCAGCTCAATTATCCTGCACGACTTTGTGCTTTGGCTCACCTGTTTCCAAAAGCACATGTCTACATGCATACATGCATATTAATATGGCTACTAAACAAATTAGTCTATGTTTTTAACTATTTTACCATGGATAGAGGGTAATTATATTACCATCAATAATCAATGGATTATTAGTTTGTGTTGGGGCATGATATTTCTTCCATTGGGTCTGACCATTTGGGCCCATCCGTTTAATTAGCCTAGTGGACCTTTATCACTAAGTCTTATAGTCATTGGGCCTAACATTTATATTACCTTTATTGTATCCCATTAATAATGGGCTGGGTCAAGTGGCCGGCCCATAAGATCTTTTAATATCTAAGACTTTGACTGGTAATGATGAAAAGGAGGAGGGCAGTTGACCAAGCGCCTGCAGATCATTAATGTGGATGGGATCTTATCCGGCCGGCGGCAGGAACAGTGGGAAAAAGGTGACAACCTGCATGCACACGGCTAAGACCAGAGAGAAGTAGGGGGCTGTGTCAGATCGTGGTTGGTGGCACAAAAACCGAGTATGAGAGTATAACCAAGCAAGGGGGTCTCCTAACGAAAGGTACGCATACACTTTCTATCTGAAAACACACTAGACATTTTTACACCCTCCATTGTTAAACCTTGAACACTTGTATTGACTCTCACGCCGGAGCTATCCCCCGACGGTCCAGCCGTCAAGCTTTTGGTGTTGATCGTGTTTTCTGTGCAGGATTAGGGCGTCTTACGTGATTGGGACGTCATCAAAGATCTTGGCGTTAACATTGGCGCTAGAAGGAGGGCTGAGTTCTAGTGTTTCAGAGCTTTCAATCACAAACATTTATTTGTTCCACGCTCTCAGGATGGGGAAGAGCAGAGCAGACACGCCTGAAGGACAACCGATGACTGTTGGTGACTCACCGCCACGAGTTTCTGTTAGAGATCGTTTGAGGCCCACACTAAGTGCTCATGCTAGCACAGCCTCCAAGCGGTCACATGGGGACTCTCGTCCAAGAGCCGTGGGCAAAGCTAAGAGAAAGTTAATCTTCACGACGGATAAGGAATCCGGTCGCGGCCGGAAACAGCTAGACCACGACGAGAAGACCTCCCGATTGGCTAAGATGGCGGAAGAGGCCGATAGGGCCATGGAGTCACTCATGAAGCAGAGGCAGGATATAGCCGAGCAGATGTCCCGGATGGAAGAGTTGAGGGATGAAGCATCGAGTTATGTCCAGTCTGAAAGGCGTGTGCATCGCAGCGGGAAGGAGCCGGTTCAGTCAGAACGTCAAAGCCAACATCGGGAAAGAGAAAGATCGAGGAGCCCTACTCCTCGAAGATCGAAGGAAGCACTCCGTCGTGACGTCCCTACGGGGCAGACCCGAAGTGGTAGGAAAGGCCGATCCAGAGAACGAACTCCAGAGAACATGGAAAGGGCACTCATTGTCACACACTCCCACCACAGTCGTCGGACCCAGAGGCGAAGCAGATCCGGGGGCCGTACACCCGAAAGTCGGGTACTTCGCTCAGAAGACCGTCGTCGCGAAAGTCCTTCGGAGGTTGGGGGTATTATGATCAACGACCGACCTACTCCAAGAAAGAGAGAGTCGTCGGAGAAGGGAGTGTCGTCGCAGCCGGAAGGAGTAGAGTACCTCGTAAAAGAACTGAAGGCACTCCAGAAGCAGTTGGCCAAGGTCCAGCAGGTGAAGAATACTCCGGGAAAGAAAGCATCCCCGTTTTCCTCGGACATTCTTAAGGAGAAGGCGGACACCTCTAAGAAGTTACCTCACATGGAAAGTTACGATGGTTCGGGAGATCCTTACGACCATAGCCAAGCATTTGACCGGTTGATGGACTACTACGATTTCGCTGACGCTGCTAAATGCCATATGTTTGTTACGACGTTGAGAAAGGACGCGAGGCAGTGGATGGGAAATTTACCGGCAGATTCAATTTCCTCGTGGTCCGAACTCTGCGATAAGTTCCATGCTCGTTTTGGGAGTAACCGAAGGAGAGGGAAGCCCACGGGCTCTTTGGCACAGGTCAGGCAGTACACCGATGAGTCTTTGGGTCAGTATGTGAAGAGGTTCCGAGAAGCCGTTGGCCAGGTGTCAGATTTGAACGATCTCCAAGCCGTGGGTTTGTTTCAGAACGGTCTGGACCTAGTAAAGTCGGAGAAGCTGGTGAAGAAGTTGATGTTCAATCACCCGAAGAGCCTGGCAGAGGCATTCGACAAGGCAGAAGGTTATATCGTTGTGGAAGAGGCTATGAGTAGCTTGAAGCGTTCCTCTACGGAACAGATGAAGGAGGCAGATGCCCCTAGAACCCGGGATGATCCGAAGAAGACTGGGGGGTACAATGATAGATCAAAAAGTCGTTCCAAGAAGTTCAACAACTCGTGGCGACAAGGAGATACTCGTCCGCCCGCTTCGGCCCCGAAGGTGAATAAGGTTTATACCAAACTGAACACAGACAGATCGGTGATTCTAGACCAAATCCGGAACCAGCCGTTCTTTGAGCCACCGAGGGACAACTATAGGACCGGGCAGGGCAACCCTCGAAAATATTGTAACTATCATCAAGCCGCAGGCCATGGCACCAATGAGTGTTGTAATCTGAAGGATTTTGTGGAAAGAAAGATCCAGAGCGGTCTGTTAGTCCAATATGTGACCGAAAAGAGTCACCAAGGTGCCGACCACACCGTTCAGACAGTTCAAACGGATCCTCCTGTGCAGCCCGTCCCGAACCCGCCACCAAGGCATGTCATCGACGTAATAACAGGGGGGACGTCGGGGAAATTGGTAGGAAGAAAGAGAAGGGGGTATCTGGATTCGGTTATGTCCATATCAGGTGCCTCTCCAAAGATGGATAGACCATTTCCCGGAACTATTATATCTTTTACAGACACGGACTATCCTTTGGAGCCCATTGATCCACATGAAGGAGCGTTAGTGATCACCGCGCAAGTGGGCTCGGTAGACATGAAGCGTATGATGATAGATAACGGGTCTTCAGTGGATATTCTGTACGCCCACGCATATCAAAGAATGCATCTTGAAGGGCGAAAGATGGAAGTTGGGCAGGAGGCTCCTCTATATGGTTTCAGCAACGATCCGGTCAAAGTTGCAGGCACTATCGAACTCCCAGTGGTCTTCGGCACAGCCCCTCAGCAGGCAGAAATAATGTGTAAATTCTATGTTGTGCATGTAGATTCGGCTTACAACGCTATACTGGGAAGACCTACCCTGACGGCTCTCCAAGCCGTGACTTCCATCCCCTATTTCAAAATTAAGTTCCCCACAGCGCACGGAGTCGGAGAGGTGGCTGGGGATTTGGATCTAGCCCGACGCTGTTATCGGAATGCGTGCATCTCTTCCGGAGTAGGGGTTAGCAAACAGAAACAAACCATGGCAATCGAGATTGAACCCTTCACTGAAAGCAGTTCCGAGCCATTGGTAACACCTGCGGGGGAGACGGAGGAGATCGAGTTGATCCTCGGGAAGGCGGACAAGACAGTAAAAATTGGTTTGGGTCTACCAGAGCCTCTTCGGACAAATCTTATGGAACTCCTTCGCAGCTATGCGGACATTTTTGCATGGGAACCAAAGGACATGCCTGGGATTAGCAGAAGGGTTGCTGAGCACCGATTGGAGGTAGATCCCTCGAAGAAGCCTGTTCGGCAAAAGAGGCGGATATTCGCACCCGAGCGACAGAAGATAATTGACGAAGAGATTGCCAAGCTGTTGGCTGCTGATTTTATTTTTGAGATCGACTACCCACAGTGGATGGCCAATGTAGTATTGGTGCAGAAGCAGAACCAGAAATGGCGAGTTTGCATTGATTACACCGACCTAAATAAAGCTTGCCCGAAGGACTTTTATCCTTTACCCCATATTGATCAACTTATTGATGCAACTTCAGGTTATGCTCTACTAAGCTTTATGGATGCTTTTTCAGGTTATCATCAAATATCTATGTATAGGGAAGATATCCCGAAGACAGCATTCATTACACACCGTTCGGTATACGCCTATAAGAAGATGACCTTTGGCCTTATAAATGCTGGAGCAACCTACCAAAGAATGATGAATTTTATCTTCCACAAGCAGCTGGGAAAGAATATGGAGGTTTATGTGGACGACATGATCGTTAAAAGCGTGCAGGTTCAGAAGCATTTGGATGATCTGGAGGAATGTTTTCAGACTGTCCGACATCACAAATTGAGGCTTAATCCCGCAAAATGTACCTTCGGCCTCGGTGCGGGAAAGTTCTTGGGATATCTGGTCAGTCAGAGGGGCATCGAAGCTAATCCGGAGAAAATTCAAGCCGTCCTTGACATGAAGACTCCTCAATCATTTAAAGATGTCCAACGTCTGACCGGTAGGATTGCAGCTCTGAGGAGGTTCATGTCCAAATCCGCAGAGAGGTGTCTACCATTCTTCGACACACTGAAGGGGCCGAAGAACGCTAAAACTTTCCAATGGACCTCGCCCTGTGAAGAAGCCTTCCAAGGCATAAAGACCTATCTGTCCTCTGCTCCCCTATTGGTAAAACCCACTCCGAAAGAAACCTTATATCTCTACCTTGCAGCAAGTCCCTTAGCCGTTGGAGCGGTGTTGATTCGGGAGATCAGCGGAAAGCAGCACCCGGTCTATTACGTCAGTCACGTCCTACGAGACGCCGAAACCAGGTATCCAAATATTGAAAAGATTGCCTTTGCTTTAGTAATTGCTAGCCGAAAGCTTCGGCAATACTTTCAGGGTAGGCTCCTGATCGTCTACACAGATCAACCACTAAAAAAGGTAATGGGCAAGCCGGAGGTTTCGGGGAGATTGGCAGCATGGACCATGGAATTGTCCCAGTTTTTCCTCGAATACCATCCCCGAACCGCTATCAAGGAACAAGCTTTGGCCGACTTTGTGGTAGAATGTTCCTTTACCGAGGCAGATGCCGAGTCACCGGAAACGGGGACATCTGATCGAACTGTTACACTTCTTCAGCACGGTCAGAATGCATGGACACTGTATGTAGATGGGTCTTCCACAGTAAATGTCAGTGGAGCAGGGATTATTCTGACCAGTCCGGAAGGGTTCAAGGTACAACAAGCCATTAGATTCGGGTTTAAGGCGACTAACAACGAGGCCGAGTATGAAGCCGTTCTAGCTGAGGTTCGGCTGGCGAAGAGCCTAGAAGTCCAGAAGTTGAGTATCTATAGTGACTCTCAGTTGGTCGTCAAGCAGTTATCAGGAGAATATGAAGCTCGGGGGACGAGGATGATCAGGTACTTGGCAGAGTTGAAAGACAGACTCCGATACTTTGCTTTTCACGAATTTCAAGGCATAGAGCGTAACGATAATTCTATTGCCGATGCCTTGTCAAAGTTGGCCACTACAGATACTGTCGTTTTCAATGGGTCAGTCTATCTGGAGGTCTTACAGCAGCCTAGTGTTCAACATGACTCAGTGATGTGTATCGAGCGACCTGACTGCTGGATGACTCCCTACATCAATTATTTGGCAGACGGCGTCCTTCCTTCGGATCAGATGTTAGCAAAAAAGGTCAAATACAAAAGTGCCAACTTCGTTCTCATTGACGAGGATCTTTATCGGAGGGCATTTTCGTCACCATTATTGAAATGTCTAGTCCCGTCCGAAGCAGAGTACGCCCTTCGGGAAGTTCATGAGGGTATCTGCGGTGATCACATGGCGGCTAAGTCGCTGGCATACAAAGTTCTTCGGCAGGGGTACTACTGGCCAACGATCTTCAAGGAGGCTACGGAATACGTGAAAAAATGTGATAAATGTCAGCTCAACAGTCCGATCCCGCATCAGCCACCGGAAGAGCTATACTCGATTCTATCTCCTATACCCTTCGCTGTCTGGGGGGTTGATATACTGGGTCCGTTACCGAAGGCTAAGGGGCAGGTCAGCTTCGTCATCGTCGCCATTGATTATATGACCAAATGGGTCGAGGCGAAACCACTTCGGCTGATAACGGAACAGGAGTGTCTGAAATTTATAAAAGAATTCGTAGTGTTTCGCTTCGGGATCCCTCAAGTGGTGATATCAGACAACGGACGTCAGTTTGTGGGATCAAAATTTGAAGGCTTTCTGAAGGAACTGGGAGTTCAGCACAGGAAGACTTCAGTGGCTCATCCGCAATCGAACGGGCAGGTCGAAGTGACTAACAGAACACTCTTAAACGGGATCAAGCGCAGATTGGACGAAGCCAAAGGAAGATGGCCGGAAGAGCTGCTCAGCGTATTGTGGGCTTATAGGACTACGCCGAGGACAACAACAGGGGACTCGCCTTTCAGACTGGCCTACGGCACTGATGCCTTAGTCCCAGTTGAGATTGGATCTCCAAGCCTTCGAGTTAGTCAGTTCAGTGAGATCTACAATGACGAGGGATTAAAGGCCAACTTGGACCTGCTAGAGGAAGTCAGAGAAGTGGCTATGATCAAGTTAGCAGCCTACCAGAGAAGAGTCGCCAAGCACTACAACAAAGGGGTAAAGCTCCGAAGATTTGAGGTGGGAGACCTCGTTCTCAGAGAGGCCGAAGCATCTACACCGCAGAACACTGGGAAGTTGATGCCGAACTGGGAAGGACCGTATGAAGTGGCCGAAGTACCAAAGCCCGGGACATATCGACTGAAGACCTTGGATGGATCCGAAATTCAGAACACATGGCACGCAGGCAGGCTCCGAAAGTACTTTCAATAGAAACCAAGTCAGTCCACTGGGAGTCTGTACATAACCGTTCATCATCAATAAAAAGTCACTTTTTTCACAACTGATCTTCGCATCTGTCCTAATGTCACAGTGGAGTAAGGAGGTATGGTAGGACTCGCTGGCCATTCGATGGCAGCCAATCTATTTGATACCCCGTGTGGTAGTCAAATCCTGGATCCTATATTGTTTTTTACCAAGGGTGGTAAAATCAATGGTCACCGGAGTAAGGAGGTATGGTAGGACTCGCTGGTCATTCGATGGCAGCCAATCTATTTGATACCCCGTGTGGTAGTCAAATCCTGGATCCTATATTGTTTTTTACCAAGGGTGGTAAAATCAATGGTCACCGAAGTAAGGAGGTATGGTAGGACTCGCTGGCCATTCGATGGCAGCCAATCTATTTGATACCCCGTGTGGTAGTCAAATCCTGGATCCTATATTGTTTTTTGCCAAGGGTGGTAAAATCAATGGCCACCAAAGCTAGGAGGTTCGGACAGACTCGTCGACCATTCGATGATAACCTCATCGTCCGGTGATCCTAAGAACCTTATCAGGCCCTTCGGGGTAGACAAGCATCGTCATTCAGACTTCGTCCGATCCCTCGCGACATCTACCTCACACTTCGGTAACGAATAAGTATTCCTTTACTTTGTTATTATTGCCTAAATCTTTCTAAGTGTTGAGTTCGGAAGGCCATGTTATTTAGCTTCGTCTTACCTGTTATACGACTTGCTTAGTTGTTAATTAACAGTCTAAAGTTAGGCCCACGGAGGAGCTTGTACATTTTTCAAATTAAATCCATATTGAAGTGTTGGTAAACAGTGAAAAAACCGAAGTCATAAAGGACGGTACTGATAACACTGATATTTTATTTACATAATGATGTTTACAAAGCGATAGAAGCTTTACAAAAATCCTACAGCTAAGGGAAAGAAAACCATCTTCAGTGATCGGCTTCGTCTTCCGAAGAGTCCAGGATAGTCGGTTCAACCTTGGCAGCGACAAGTCTTGCCTTGTCTTTGCTTCGGCATTCGTCGTACCCATCCGAGAACATCTGGATGATCTCCTCGTTCAACTCAGCAGATTTTCGGTATTCTTGTTGGATTTCCCTCCGGAGATCTCCGGTTAGAGGAGGACCCAAGTCTCTCAGAGCCCAAAGTTCGCGGAGCTCCTCTTCGAGTTTTGCCCGCTCCTTCAGATGTCTCAGATCCCTGGCCTCAAGGTCGTGTACTTGTATAGCCAAGCTCTTATTGGTCTTCACCATCATCTCGTTCTTCCCAACAAGAACCTCATTCCGACGAACCAGGTCTATGTTCGTAGTAACGGTCAGCTGATGGGTGGCCTCGGATGTCTCCAACTGTTCTTTCAACTTATTTAAGTCCTTCTGAAGGCCTTCTTTATTGAAGATAGTGATACCATGAGCCCTTCTCTCCCTCTCCAGAGCAGAAGCCATAGTAGCCATCTCTCGCCTGGCCGCATCTTCTTCGGCTTCAAACTCTCTGTATCGGGGAAGAAGTCTCCCGAAGACAGCATTTGCCTGCGGACATTTAAAGTGAATTAGTAGAAGAAACAGATGATTCCTAAATATTTCGATTGAACCAACTCACCTTAGCCTGGTAACTCATGCCCTCTTCGATCAAATCCCTGATCGAACTGTTTTCGAACCGATGGTCATCGGTCTCCCGAACAAAGGAGTCGAACAGCTGAAAAGGAAAGTTCTCGTTAAAATCAGGCCATACAGTGGGAGAAGACGCAGCTTCTCGCCGGAAGGTGGAGGAAGAGGGTCTCGGCGGAGAAGGCACTGATGGTTCAGGGGGCGGTGCTGGTTGATCCTCGGAGGACTGCTTCCTTTTACGAGACAGAAGAGGAGACTCATTCAGGTTTTCGAGCTCATCTTCTGAAACGTGGATCTCCACAGGGATGACGGGGGGAGGCTCACCTGCAGCAGGACGAGGAACTCGAAGCTCATCGGCAGACAGAGGAGTCACGAGAGTCCTCCTTTTCTTAATCCGGAGAGCCTGCATTCGCTCGGTCGCAGGCAAGTCAATCAGACTCGCTGTAGAAGTTGATTGAGTTCCTTGAGGATTTGACCGGACTTTCCGAACCGCCCTCTTCTTCTGTCGAGGTCGGCTAGGCTCCTCAGCAGGTTCTGATCCGCGGAAAACCTCTGCATCCTGGGCCTCCGAGGCCGGGAGTTCTTCCTGGGGAACTTCGGTGGAAGGGGATGAAGGCTTGCCAGAAAGGTACCTATCCAAGTCCCTCCGATCGGTCGAAGTTGGCTTGATGAGAGACAACTTGTGGTCATACAACCAGGCTTGTTTGCCCAAGAGGCCGAAGCTCCACTCCTTCAGGGGTATCTTCTCTATGATGCGCGTCATTTCTCTTATACGCTCCTCGGATATGTCTCCGAAGTCTGCAGAGACGCGATCAGAAGTGGTCCAGTCAGGAACAGAAGAGATTTCGGGCCCGTTAACGAAGAACCATTTATTATGCCATCCTCGGTTGCTCGAAGGAGTGTCCATTAGAGACCGCTTCTCGATCCTGGCATTGGGCTTGGGGGCTATCTTACTTAGCACCTTGAAGCCTTTCTCCCGAGATTTCCCCACCGAGAAGAGGGTGAAGAAGGAATCCACAGCAGGAGGAACTCCTATCTCGTAGCAGAAGGCTATGTAAGCCAGTATGTGGATGTACGAGTTCGGCACCAGTTGGGCGAACCCCACTCCAACAAACCCTAAGAGGGTGATCAAGAAGGCGTGAAGAGGGAACCTCACCCCCTTCTCCAGAAAGGTTGCCGGAACAGCGATCCAGCCGTCGGGACGCTGGTACATCCTTTCGTGAGGGGCCGCTATCCGTACCCTGTGGGTATCCGGTATCTGATAGCGAGCTCTAATGTTGCAGAGCTCAGTTTCATTGACAGAGGAAGGGGTGTTTGCATGAGGAAAGTCTTCCTCGTTTTGGAAAAAATCAGATGGGTTGGGGAGTGGTTCCATGGGCGGAGCTTCCTTACTCGCGGCATTGATTTGGGGGTTTGAGCCCGGAACCTCTTTGTCAGGATTGGAGTGAGGGGTCACGGTGGAGATGGGGGCGACACGAAGGGGAGAACTTGTATCGGGGTTCTGGGATGCCATTGTTGAGAATTTGCAGAGAAAATGAAGAAATTTGAGGAGGAGAAGACAATAAGCTCTTATGAATTCGAAATGGCAGGGAACCCTCCAAGGAGAATGGGCAGCGGCTTTTATAGCGAGTGATTTTTTCAAAATTTGCACGAGAGCCGAGGGCGGCGCATTAATTGGAGATAATGATGAGGGAAAGGAAAGGGTAACGTCTTATTTTGGCTTTGGTGGGTTATCCAAGGTAGGCTGGCGCTCAGTGGGCTCTCTCTTCTTGTGGACTCGCGCTATTTACAGTCAGTCTTCCACTAAACATCCTGTTTAATAAAAGACTAGGGGGCAATGTTGGGGCATGATATTTCTTCCATTGGGCCTGACCATTTGGGCCCATCCGTTTAATTAGCCTAGTGGACCTTTATCACTAAGTCTTATAGTCATTGGGCCTAACATTTATATTACCTTTATTATATCCCATTAATAATGGGCTGGGTCAAGTGGCCGGCCCATAAGATCTTTTAATATCTAAGACTTTGACTGGTAATGATGAAAAGGAGGAGGGCAGTTGACCAAGCGCCTGCAGATCATTAATGTGGATAGGATCTTATCCGGCCGGCGGCAGGAACAGTGGGAAAAAGGTGATAACCTGCATGCACACGGCTAAGACCAGAGAGAAGTAGGGGGCTGTGTCAGATCGTGGTTGGTGGCACAAAAACCGAGTATGAGAGTATAACCAAGCAAGGGGGTCTCCTAACGAAAGGTACGCATACACTTTCTATCTGAAAACACACTAGACATTTTTACACCCTCCATTGTTAAACCTTGAACACCTGTATTGACTCTCACGCCGGAGCTATCCCCCGACGGTCCAGCCGTCAAGCTTTTGGTGTTGATCGTGTTTTCTGTGCAGGATTAGGGCGTCTTACGTGATTGGGACGTCATCAAAGATCTTGGCGTTAACAGTTTGCTTACTTTATGTGAAACATTAGTTGTTTAGATAATGGATAATTGTAATACTCTTTCACTACATTGTTGTTAATGATATTTTTGTTAGTTTTTGAATTCTTGATGTTTTGAATGATAACAAAATCACGTGTGCTTGCATGGTTTTGTATGGAATTTGTTTTGGGATAATATTATATGGTTGTAAATGTGAACATAATTTAATGGCCAGGATTGAATATATTGGGCTAATAATAGATCATTATAAAGATAAGAAAGTTGGCTATCATATTTTATGCTAAAAATTTGTCTCTCAATATACTCGGGTAACCAAGCTATTAATTGGAGTATATTAAGGAAGTTGGTTATGCTAAACAGATTATTTGAATGTGAATTGATATCATTTACACTCTGTTTCTGAGTTTTGAACAGAAAAGAAAAGAGTAGAAAACTTAAATTAGAACAGAAAAGAAAAGAATAGAAAACTTGAAGTTTTCCTTTGTGTTGTTTCTGAGTTTTTAATAAAAAATAATAGAAAATTTAAAATTGAGGACATGAGTTATAATTTAAAATTTATTATATTAAAAGTTGAGGATAATATGAGAATTATAAAAATATTACTTATTTCAATTCTTTCCAGTCCAAATCAGGCCAATTTTGGACGGAAAACTTTGGCAGGAAAAGTGGCAAGTTTTCTATCCATTTTTTTTCTTTTCTGTTTATTAAAAAACTCAGAAACATAAGAATTGGAAAGAAAACTTAAATTTTCCGTCAATTTCTTTTCTTTTCTGTTCATTTTAAAACTCAAAAACAGAGCGTTAAGGAATATGGTTTAGCAGGCTTCTATCATATCTTTTCATATCTTCTTAAATTAAGTCTGTTTCGAAATTATTAGATTGAAAGATATTATTGCTGAATATTTCCTATATATATATATATATATATATATATATATATTAGGAGTCTTTTTTTATATGATTTGATTGAGCAATCATGTTGGACTACGTCTCCCTTATTTTAGCTATCTGAAATTTGATTTGGATATCATATCTTTATTAATTAATATCTTATATCTATTGGACTCTTTAATTGCAAAAGTCTTATGATATACCAACTGAACTAATCTTTTATGCTAGCAACACTTGTTATATCTGTTGGTCAATAACAGGGGCAAAAGAGATATATCAGTTATGTATTCTTTACTAATCAAAATATAGCCGTTAAGTTCCTTCTCTATATATATTACTTCTTATTGACTAAACAGGAATACACACAACATTGGAAGCATATATCAATTCAGATAAATCAAAAACATATATCAGTCTTATACATTACTTCCATAAGAGAGCTATCAAAAGTTTTATTTTTCAGCAAGTCTTGTTATATTATTAATTCTTTAGTGGCTGGAAAATCACATAATATTGTATTCAAAATCCTTTATATTAAATTCTAAGATCAAGCATTGTGTGGCTTGATAGATCCAGTGGTAGATAGGTTTTGTACAAAGTGAGCTTTCAAGGTTGCAGAGGTGCAAAGGTCTCAATAGTGAGAAAGGTTGCAGAGATGCAAATGGGCAGTGGTGTCCATAAGTGGAAAGCTTACTTTGAATAAGGAAGTTTTTGTATTATGTATTGAAAAGTTTATTTAATAAAAAGAGTCTCCAATACCAATTGGTATTGGACGTGGATTACGCCACTAGATTATCGGATAGGGGCTGAATCACGTAAAAATATTGGTGTGATTTACTATTATGTTCTTCTTTATTCTGTTTTCTTATTTCTGGATATTTTTCTTTGCTCACATTTGAAGATATTATAAAGCAGACAGTCATAGTTGTCTGATAGTAATTGACAAATAACATAAGCTAAAGCAAATACTAAAGCTGACAGTCATAGTAGTCTGATTTAAACCTGTTGCAGAAACTTTCAAAAAAATTTCATAGTTTGTCACTTTTAGTTTAAACACATATTCACCTTCCCTCTAGGTGTGCTTATACGCAGAATTATAATTTTTAATGAACTCGTGGTTAAGGGGGTGTTTGATAAAAACTGAATAAATTTGAATCTGAATCTGAATGAGCTGAATCTGAATCTGAATCTGAATGAGTTGAATCTGAATCTGAATGAAAAAAGTTGTTTGATAATTGACATGTCTGAAACATCCGAATGACAAAGTTTTATTATTTTACCCCCTCTAAAAAATTCAAAATTGTTGTAAATTTATTTAATATTACTTAATATAATAGTTAATATATTTTTTTTAATTTTTTTACTTCATTCAACTACTCATTTAGCCATTCAGCTCAAAAAATCTGACTTATCCATTCAGCTCGTCTATCTTACCGATTCAGCCATTCAGACCAAAATAAACGCACTGACCGATTCAACCATTCAGATTCAGCTCCATTCAGTTCTAAATAAACACTCCCTAAAACTGATGCAATATATAATCAAGAAGTTATTGAGTTCAATTATTGTTACTGCATGTATTTGTTCTTGTCATGGGCCTTTCTTTCCCCATTATGTAAGATTATTTATTTAATATTATTATTGTGAGGCTCGTATTCTCACCGTCCATAAAATGTTAACTTTACTTAGGGCCTGTTCAGGAACTCTTTATTTTAAATGACTTATAAGTTAAAATATAAGTAGACTTATAAGTTATTTTAAGTTAGGACTTATAAGTAAAAGTGTTCGGCATCAATTTGACTTATAAATCAAAAATTAAGTTAAAACAAGTTATGAAGTTGCTCGACTCATAATTACTTATAAGTTAAAATAATGTAAAAATTACTAAAAATGACATTAATAAAAAGAGAGGTAGAGAAGGGACAAAATAGACAGTGCATTTGGTTAAACTAACTTATTTTAAAATAACTTATAAGTCATTTTAAAATAAGTCACAAATAGCTACTTATTTTTTTGACTTAAAAATCAACTTATAAGTTAAAAAATAAGTAGTTCCCAAACATTCAAATAGTGGTAAATGATTTATAAGTTAGTTTGACAAACTTATAAGTCACTGCCGAACTTCCCCTTTAAGTATGGTAATTATGATAATTTAAAAGTATTGTATACAATTGATACTATATTTAATGTTATATAATTATTTTTTAAATTTTTATGCACAATTTTAAATTGACATATTTAATTTTATCATTTATTAAATAAAATCTATTTTAAATTTGAACGAGAAAATATAAAAACGATTGAGATTCAGTTTAATTGATTTAGATGAATTTAGATGAGAAAGTACAAGAGGATTCATATTCTGTATATGTGACACAAATTTGTGTCGACTGTCGTGTATGTGGCACACCATAAATTTAAATTTTGATTTTTAAGAAAAACAAAATAAACGAGACAGATATCAAAACTGGACTCTCTTCTGCTTCCGTTCCCTCCCCGTTCCCGCAAAATAATAGGAAGAGGAAAAATAGTAGACAGACAAAGAAACATGAATCTCAGTGCCGGCGACGAATCTCCGGCGAACCCGCTGAGACAGTGGAGTTACACCGTATGCCGTCGTTATCAAAACATCTTAGACAAATCCACCCCGCACATCCTCCGCCGTTGGATCGCCTTCTCCGCAATAGTCTTCATCTACGCCCTACGCGTGTACTTCCTCCAAGGCTTTTACATCATCACCTACGGCCTCGGCATCTACATCCTTCAGCTCTTCCTTGCCTTCCTCTCTCCTCAGGTTGATCCGGAGATCCACGATGGTCCGGGTCTCCCCACCCGCGGTTCCGACGAATTCCGACCCTTTGTTCGTCGCCTACCAGAGTTTAAGTTCTGGTAATTTTTTCAATTAGCAATTGGGCTATTCAAATCTGTGATATTATTTCAATTGTTAGATAAATTTGTGTTTAATTAATTGATTCTTTGTTAAAGAAATGTGGCTAACGTTGTGCTTATAAAAGCTTGAAACTTTTGTTATCTTCAATTTGCAACATTAGCGTTATTAAGCAAAAATTTAAGGTAATTTTAATATTTAGAGAGAGAAAGGTGAAGTTAAGGCATAAAGTTTGATGGAGTAGAGATCTTTGGTAAGGAGACTTATAAGGCAAGCACATTTTTGAGCTCAATTAGGCAAAAGTTATTAAGGATTTAGCGAAAATGTTGTCTCAGCTATTTTTGGGGCCGTCCTTGTGCAATATCTAGGGTCAGAATTTTCAGATGTTATGCTAAATTATGCTATATAAGTCTGCAATATCTAGGTCTGTCAAATTCTCACTTGCCTAAATGGTGGTGCTAGCTCTTTAATTTTCAGGTTGAACCTATGCTTTTCTATCCAAGATATGCGTTGTGTACTATATTTATATATATTTGAATGATATTACTACCTGCTCATTATATTTAGGAGCAAAGATAAATTTAGATGTGAAGTCCATAAAACACTGATAGTTAAGATCATATTGGAAGATGTTTTGGTTTCTCCATCCTTTTGGCATCTTCAGTGAATAAATTAATATTCAAAGCATGAGTTGTTTGCATCGAACATGAATAGATCATTTTCCAAAGGAATTAGTGCTAGAGATTCTTGAGTACTCTTTTTGGCAAAACAAATGGATTTTTTTGTGAATATATTAATTGTATTGGTTATTAGGAAGATTCAATTATTTGATACGGTGGAAAATATCAAGCAAAGATTAGAATTTCTGTATATATATATATATATATATATATATATATATATTAAGTTTTAGTTTCTTTGATGTATTTTTATTTATTCCTTCCATCCCCCAAAAGGATGAGCAAAGTACAATTTGCACATGTGTTAAGAAAAGTAAAAGTAGATGAAAGAGAGAAAAAGTTTCAAATTTATCCTTAATAATCTCACAAGATTATATAAAATGATGAGTATCTTTATTATTTTATATTAACGGACCCCGCTACATGACATATTTACCCTTCACTTTATGTACCTTTAGTCATCTTTTTGGGGACGGTGAGAATATTATTTAGAAAAATTCTAGTTTAATTTATTATTGACCCGTTTGTATTTTGGGATTTAGTTTTTCTAATTTTAGGGTTTAATTATTTTTCTTTTCTGAATAGTCATAAGAAAGTTGTTTAGCATTGTAAATATGCTTCTTGGGGTTATCGACAAATACGTTTGACTATTATTATTTATATTATCAATTGTTCTCTTTGTGAGTTTATTCTCTTCCTTGTGGATTCAAGAGTTTTATCTCGTTTGTGTTAGTACGATAACTAACCATTCATGTGTATTAGAGCGTTACAGTCTAACTATATTTCGCTGCGTCAATTGACATCAGAGTCTGGGTAATTGTATCCTAGGAGCGTGGTTGAAAGAACAATTGAGAATTCTAGGTTTTCTTGTGAAAAATTGAAACTCTAGAGCCGAAGATTGCGTGACTTGTGAATATGTTTACCTAGACTGAGGCGGAGCATAATTTTTGTTTATCTTTATCCATATTTAAAAAAAGTAAAAACTTAAAAAATTCTGCCGTAATTTTTATCTTCTTAGGAAGGTCCAAACAACATTCTGCCTCAGCTAGCTGCTACAAAAGAATCCACAACCACCCTCCTACCAACATCAACAATCACCATATCCATCTTCATCACTGTAAAAGAATAAAAATTCCCACTATTGTTGCAAATTGGAAACCATTAGCGCCGCCATCAACACATTTGTTTTGCCATCTCCCAGTAACGTCACTGTGCCATTGCAAACGTTCGCCATGGAAACCCAATTATTGGTTTTGTAGCCGCTGCTGGTTTTTTTTCATCTTTGGTTAAGTTGAATGGAAAGTAACAGCTATATTACGTACTGGTTTTTTAATTTTTGATCTAATTTGGCAAAAACTACATATTGGTCCTTTAATTTTTGATCTCATCTTTACTTGTAATTTATGGATTGGCCCTTTAAGGTTTGGTTGATCACAATTTTGATCTTTTAATCTTCAAGAGATTGAAATCAGTCCCAAACCTGGTATATTTTGCAAGCTGGCCCTTGAAATTTTAGATTTGGCTGGCAAAAATATTATTTATCCCCATTGAAGTTGTCACGTTTTGTATAATAACCCGTTGAAGTAAAAGAAAAAAATTGCAATTAGACAATTGACCTAAAAAAAAAACACTGCAATATTCTTATTTTGTCAAATTTCTTAACCGTCCGTCAAGATGATTTGCCAACTTTCCTACGTGTCTTAGTGAAACAAAAGAAAAATGAGGCATAATTACGTCACTCCCAGATGGGTTTTGGTGGCAAATAACAGCCACATGCATAACACTCAACCTCTAATTTGGGGATTTCTAACTTAGGTGACCAAATTTAGCTCTAGAATAAGGGTTACATAATGAGTTCAGTTTCCAACACGTTTGTCTATCCTACTATCACTTCATTTTATATGACTAGATGGTTCTAATCAATGTTACGTAGATGTAGTTCAATGCGGTGGAACAAAATCAGGAACAAAAAACGTCATTTCGGTAGAGGTACATCTTTTCGAATCGCTAAGTTATCTCTTACTTGAACAACCATAAGACACTCATTTACTACATTAGTTGACAATTTCTAGAATCTTCTGTTATATATTAGGATTACTAATAGAGTATTTTAGATTTACTCATGTGATTAATATACTTTGAAAATATTCTTGAAATTTTTGACGATAATTCTAGATAGTTTATTCTAATTTCAGGCCTTCCATTAAATTTGATCTTAGTCGTAAGTTGTACGGCCCAAGAGCAATATAAGAGGATTCTCCTAATTTATAAATCATCAATAAAAGTTGTAATCATGGTTGTGCAATTGAAGTTTACGTAGATAGGAGGAAAAAGTTTAGAATCGCCACATTTGATGTCCCTGAACAAAAGTATACCATTTTTTGAAATGTTCGTACCAAAACGCAAATATTAGCATTTTATAGTAGCTCTACTTTGGATTTAATACTTGGTTTTACCCCATGTATAGGGAACTTT
The DNA here is from genome assembly GCA_016801055.1 of Panax notoginseng. Classification (NCBI taxonomy): domain Eukaryota; kingdom Viridiplantae; phylum Streptophyta; class Magnoliopsida; order Apiales; family Araliaceae; genus Panax; species Panax notoginseng. The sequence continues at coordinate 227,604,956 of CM029012.1, read as the reverse complement.
TCATGCATAGGCAAGCAGTTAATATAGATGAACATCCTTTCACACTTGCACATCCTTTAGATGATTCATTAATAAATATCAAGATTTTTTTTTATTAGGAAACAATTTGAAACTACAATTAAAGTGGCATGTTGAAACTGAGATGCTGATGTACCATTTCTTTGTTCTTATGCATTATAAACTAATAAACTGGGAAAGATTGAGACATGTAATCAATTTGGAAAAGCATTTCACCTATTAATGATTTTTCCCAAAAAATTCTTTTCTTTTCTTTATGATGAAATCATTAAAATGCCATATCAATGCAGAAGGCTTTAGGACTAGGTGGTAGAACTGACATTTTCTAATTTTCTGTACCATGTGGTCGGCATAGATGTTAAGGCGTCGCATTCCAGTCGGATAGAGACAGGCAAGGCGGGCGAGCTTGGTCGAGGGATGAAAAGCGAGCGCCTAGTAAAAACAGTCGTCGCCTTGGACGACGTGGCGACGACTTGGACGAATTTCCGGCTGATTGAGCGACTTGTCTATATGGGTATACCCAAGTTCGAACAGGGTTAAAAAAAACGAAGTCGTGAGCGCAACACCAAAACTAGCCCTAGTCAATCGATTCACAAAGAAGTTAGAAGAAGATTGAAGTCGAGAGCAATTCGAGAGGTTGCGAAGTGCGAATAAGAAGATCGAAGTCGAGAGAGACTACGACCGAGAGAGACTGTGAGAGCGAGAGACTTCGACTCTTCGAGACGACTACGAAGGTCTTTTTTTGGCGACGCTGCTTGGACTCCGATCAGCGGGTATGTCTTCCTTTTTTTCTTCCCTTCTTAACTGCTTACTGCTTGGCTGCGTTCTTATCTATCAGTATATTGAAGTTTTTTGGTCGGTGCTTTCTTTTTGTCTTCTTCTGTCTGATTGTTGGCCTTTTTTTGTTTCTCTTTTTCTTTCTACTGGGTCGATATATATATATATATATATATATATATATATATATATATAAATTTATATATATATTATTTATATATGTATAAATTTATATACTAATACATGCTTATACACGCATACAATATATGTACAGATACATAGAAAATTTATATATATTACATAATGAACACATACATATTGACTGTGGTTAAGGGTGTAAACGAGTCGAATCGAAGTGAACAGAGAGCTGTTCGAACTTGAAATATTAAATTCATACTCGAATTCGAATTGTATTTGAAAATTTCTACTCAGATTCGACCTGACTCAAATATTTATTACTCGAATTCGATCCGACTCAGATCGAATTATATTCAAACTACTCTCGAGCTTCAAATTGAAGCTCGAATTCGAGTCTCCACATAATAACTAGCTTTATAATAAATATAATTATATATTGAATTTGTTATTTAACTTAGAAATGAGAAAATATATTTACTATTACACTTTACAAATATAAAATCACAATTAAAATTAAAAATAAAATAAAATAAAATAAAAATAATTAATTATCCTAATTTAATTTAATTTTATATATATTATAAGAGAATATATCGAATATCTGTATCAATCGAGTATGTATCAAATCGCAATCGAGAATTCGAGTAGTTTGAACCTTAAACGAGTCGAATATAACCTTACTTAGATTCTACTCGAACTATTTTTTATGCTCAAATTTGGATCATATTATTAACGAATTCGAGTCGAGCTCGTATTTTTTTGAATCGAGCCCGAATCGAACCCAAACTGTTTGGTTCGTTTACAGTCTTAACTGTGGTTAAATAAATATAAACACACATACATTAGATCCATGAACACCATTTTAATTGTAAAAGTAGGTGGGTTTTATTAGTTATTAGATTACATATTTGTGATGGTTGGTTGCAACTTTATTTTTATGTGGTGATTGTTGAATTCTTCATTTCTTTTACTAATTTTTTATATCAAGTGTTTTGTTTTTGGATTATTATTCCATAATGTTACGTTTTGAGTTTTAATGTATATAAAATTTTATTGCCAATATACTTGTTAAGTAAAATAAATAATATATAAATTGCACATTGTAAGCCACTTGTCGCCATACGAACGTCATGGCGGTCACCTTGTCGCCTAGGCGTTTTGACAGTCGGCTACCGCCATGACTCGCCGCGACGGCGTAACAACTATGGTGGTCGGAGGGGTGGACAAGCTGATGCAGGACAATATTTTTAAATATTTAGAATAATGAAAAAGATGAGGCTTTTTCCATCCTCTGCGGAGAATCAACCATCCCTCAAGAGTGTTTTGAGGTCAGTTCACAAAGATGAAACTTGAGACTAAGAGAGAACACAACTCACTCAAATTTCAATAATTGATTGTCTATTGTCTATTGTCTATTGTCTATTGTCTAATTAACTCGTGGGGATTACAAAGCTATTTAAAGGGGAACATACCCTAATTTTTCCTTTGGGAATAAGAAATATACCTAGAACAAGCTTACTAAATAATTAAATACCCTAATCAATATTAAATATCCTAAATCCCCTTTATTGAATAAAGTATTACTAATTAGATAATTACAAAAAAGTTCTTCCTAAATATAAATAGAATTTTCAGTTCATTTAACTTTGTGCTCCCCATCATAAGTTGTTGGCTAATCTTCAAGAAATAGTTGTTTTTTCTTTTCTTTTTCTGTGTGCGTGTGTTTGTTTGCATGAAGTTGTTGGATCCTTTAGACTGGATCCTGTAAGAAATTTTCATGTTGTGTTTAATGTTCTTTCAACTTGAAGGAATTGCTAGTAGATTGGCTAATATTTTTTGGTTTATCTTACGTCATCAGGTATTCATTAACAAAAGCGTTCTGCATTGCTTTTGTGCTGACATTCTTTAGTGCATTTGACGTGCCTGTATTTTGGCCGATTCTGTTGTTCTATTGGATTGTGCTGTTCATTTCAACGATGAAGAGGCAGATAATGCACATGATTAAATACAGATATGTCCCTTTCTCCTTTGGCAAGCAGGTAACTCTCAAGTTCATTTTAATGCATTTTTACGATCTGTTCAGTTGTTATTGTACTCTGCTTCTAAATGACTGAGGTGTTACCTAATTGTCTTATTATTTTTTTCAGCGTTACACCGGGAAGAAAGCAGCTTTTTCTGATGATACAGAAACTGTCAGGCCTTGAGTATTCAGGTAGACTGAACATTTTACACATGTTTAGATTACAAGTTCCGTTAGCAAATTATGAAGCTGGAAGTCTGCGTAGATGTGGAAGCAATTGTAATGATTTGAGGGTGTTTTGTGCATGCGGTGCATGTAATCCTCAACTTTATATTTGTAAAATTGGTCCTTAATCAGGGATATGGTCGGTTTTCCTATTACCCTGATGCTGATCTGTTACATACCTCACAAATTCTGATAGACAGGAAAGAATTGCTGAATAGACCAGTGTAAATCCTGATAGATGACTTGCTTTTGCAGTCAAAATGAATTTAGAAATTCATATCCAAATTTAAATTTTTTCTGAAATTTCGTTTTAGAGTTTGTTTGGCTTTCTGGAATATACTAATATCATGATTTGGATAAGAAATGTACTTTTGGCAGGACCAGGCCGAGTTTTGTCTCCATTTTATTATTTTGTTGGGAAAAGTGGATTTGAATTTTTTATTTTTTTCTATCCTAAAATATAGCTTCAAGTTTGACTTTTGGATGTCAATTTGAGGTGTTACCAACTGCCCAATGGAAATAAACAGCAAACATCATATTGTGAATTCCAGCTCCCTTACCACCTTCCATGTCTCGCAGTTTTGGAGCTTTGTTATATCTAAGGCTTCTTCTTTTGCACTATCATATAATACCAGTGAAGCATTCGACAATAAATAAATTTAAAAAGCTGTTGTTGGGAAGTATAGGCAGTTCATCAAGAAAAACCCAGTTATTTAAACCTTAATCAAGGATTCCAAGATGCTTTCGTCATGGAAAATTAGGGTTTAGGTCCTATTGGGAAGTGCTATTTAAATTTACTCTTTTTTTTTTGCTAAAGCTATTTAAATTTACTCTTGCTGCTGCTGCTGCTGCTGCTGCTGCTTCTTCTTTATCCCAATTTCATCTATTTGGTGGGTGGGTGGGTGGGTGGGTTGGCGCCTCGTCAAAGCAAGAACTAGTATGTCGGAACTGCCAGGAGAGCACCATTTCCTTCTCATGTAAAGTAACAGAGCTTATAAACATGGCTCAAAAGCCCCCCATCAACAGCTCAAGCGACTCACCCAAGAGAGAGGAAGAGAAAGAAATAGGGGCAAATTGATCAGAAAAGAAAGATTTTATTTAGGATGTGGGGACCACCTTCGGAAATATAAGAAAATCATGTGCAAAGTTGCCTTTCTTTTAAGACATGTAACAATTAACATATTGAGAGTTGCAGTAAGACCATTTTAGGTAATGAATTTCGGTAGAAACCTATCAATCAATACAAATCAATCCGTACAAAAATATAACAAAATAAGGAGTCATTTTCGCAGTAATTGAAGATTTTCTTTTATCAGTAGTTCAAGAGTTTGTTTTTTTGTCGATTTTACTATTAAACATGCAATGTATCCTTACAATATATTTAATGTGCTTTTTAATTGATAATAATATATTAATATATTGCTACATACATTGTATACTAAATATTAGTTTTAAACTTGCTGATGATATATTATAATTTTGAACATTAACTTTTCTGATAGTATCAGGTTATCTTATTCAACTTATTCTAATCGGTTATAAATAGGACTCCGACTCCATCTTAAATTACACCTAAACTAATTGGATCGTATTTTCCTTTCTAGATATTAATATAATAATATATCTATTATGTGGATTAAAAGTGGCATACTGTAATGGTTTCATTTGAAACAATAAAAATTATTGTTGGGGCATGATTGTTTGGGCCCGGATGATTTGGTCTCCCCGCGTAGGAACATGTTTGGGCAGTTTGAGAATTTTAAGGGATTCAATATCTCTAATTATATTTGATTTCTGATTCAAGAGAAAAGTTTCAGCATATAATCCAACTTCCTTCCTTTAACGACTTCTTTCCTTTAAGGAGATTCCATTAAGAAATCTGACATAATGAGGAATCCTATTTCCATATGGGGAAGGGCACGTGGAAGTGTGATTACTTGTATTGTTATACTTAATTCTTTTTTTCATTTTTTTTTGGCTAAATATACTTAGTTCTCATGTACACACTCATTATTATTAAAGCACATAGACGAATGTTAGCGTTAACATTTATTATTATTCAAATATATGATTTTTTAAATTTCCGCGTACGTGAATTCTATAGCTTATCAGTGGTTTGCACTTGCAATAAGCTTGTTTTAGTTATGCAACAAGTCAGTTCAGCAAAAGTTGCTGCATATTCACTTCACCTACCGATGGGACTTGAAAGCTGCAAATACCACAGCAACAAAACCTACTAGTACCACCTCTATAGCATTAATCCAAAACTTGACCCTGGAAGTGCCTTAGGGTTTGTTTAATTACTAGCCTTAGCAATTTTTACTGTGGTTTTTTTATTTTCAAACTCGTCAAACCTCGTCATTTCCGATGCGGTACGTTTAAGTCACAAAAGTTATTTTTGTGAGTCAAATAAGTTGCATTTGAATTTTCAAATGCAGCAATTGCCCTTAAAACAAAATATGCACTTGCGTTACGCGCCCTTAGAGCAACTTCAGGAGACCGGAAGTCGACAAATTCTAGACTAAATATAATTTAGGATGCAGATTTTGCTCCAGCAGATAGACTAAATAAAGTCGATTGAATTTTTCGGTGAGCCCAACAGATCAAATCAAGGAACCAAATCTGGTGAACTATAATTTTGAATATATTTAAATACGACTGAAGAAAAAGAAGAAAGAGCTGAAGGGCACGATGGTTGCCTTAAGAAGGAGATGAAGGCCAAGGAGATACTGAAGAAGAAGATGATTGGGGCAGGGATATTTGTTAATAATAGTTTGTATTTTTATTATATTTAATTTTTTTTATTGATAAAATTTATCTAATTTATTTTTTAGATGGAATATATTGGAGTTTTTTTGAATTCCAATATATTGGAGTTTTTTTGGATTTATTAATTATTTTAATCTTTTTATATTATAATCAACGGGATAGTCCATCTGTCGTAAAGATTGAAGACTTTATATTTGCTGATGTCATATGGACTAATTATAGTCCACGGGATAGTCCATCTCCTGGAGATGTTCTTACTGTGCCTGGCTCAAAATTTAACAAACTATTAAGCAACTTTCAATAGGATAAATATTTGGCTACAACAGAGTTCAAATAAAATAAAAATCCGGATTATGCATATTATGATTTCAAAATCTTGTGGGTGAATACTAAAGTACACAATTGTAATATATTCTCCAAAAAAGAGCAATGTACCAACTCTTTTCTGAGAGCCTGAGGCTTTATTACATGCAATAAGCACAAACAATAATAATAAAAACAAGAACAGTCATTACTCCTCACAATCCAGTAATCTTTACCGTTTTCAGTACCATAGCCTACAATTAACATCCAATGGTCCGGTGCTTTGCCACACTCTCCTGTGAATATACCCTAAAGATTGAACAAAATACTAAGATTAAACAAAGTACTGTCTGATTTAAAAGATTTGAAAGAAAATCGAGTCTAGTTCTTCTGAAACATATATCTGTCTCATCACCAAACTAATCATCCAGATTTCAGGAGGGCTGTCCCGAGGGAATATTCTTCTGGGGAATTAATTGACACCAACATAAAGGAAAGAAGAATCATATATATATATATATATATATATATATATATATATATATATACACACACACACACACACTCCATATTCTGATTAATAACATATACTTTCAACTTAGAACCAATTTCAAATGGAAAAGGAAATTCACAAGCAATTGATTGAACTTTTACCGATGTGTAGAATTGGAAGGCCTTGCACTGCCTTCCATAGCAATGGAGATAGGCTGGCTAGCCACAGCCTTTTACAATGCCTTCTCATTGTATGGACTAACACGTTCATACGTATCAATACTAACAACTTTTGCATTTTTCTGCAAGGCAATTGATATATATAGAATGAGATGCATACATTTTTCGTAATAAATTTCTCATCCCTTAAACGTCTTTTGAATGGAATTTGATACTGACCTTGTTTTGATCACACCGTCCTTCTATGACTGAGTAGGGATAATCATCCTCGGAATCAATTCCACCATTTTTGATAAAAAAAAAGCCCCTGATGTTTAACCCGACGTACCACTCATATCCTAAACTAATTTTTTTTTCAAAAGTACCCTTAACGTTATATTTTTTGGGTCGTCCGTGCCCCTGCCGTTAACAGAAGACAAACGGAGTTAAAATGTGATGACGTAACAGGTTTAAATATAAAATATATTCTAAATAAAATAATATATATCATTTAATCAAAACAAAAAAAATACTAAAATTTAAAATAAAAAAAGCATAACATGTTTACATCATTTAATCAAAATAATAAAATTCAAATTATTTTATTAACTAATCAAAACAACTAATTAAATAAAATAAGTTGTATAACATATTTACATCATTTAATCAAAATACTAAAATTCAAAACATAACATATTTACATCAAATACTAATTAAAAAAAATACTAAAATACTAATTAAAAAAAATACTAAAATACTAAAAAAAATCAAATTAAAAAAAATACTAAAATTCAAATTATTTTATTAATTAATCAAAACAACAAAAATTCAAATTACATCATTAAAATACTAAAATCATAATACTAAATACTAATTGATATAAATAATATTTTTAAACTATATAAAAATTTGATAATGTAATAATCTATACATAACAATATATGTTATAATTTGATGATGTAATAATATTTTTTAAAAATGTATTCAAAAATTCAAATTACATCATAATATTTTTAAATTGATATGATTTTAAAAATTAATATTAAAAATTACTAAAATAATCATAATACTCCAGTTTTGAATTTTAAAAATATTATTTAGTATTATGATTTTAGTAATTTAAAAATTTTATATCAATTAGTATTTAGTATTATGATTTTAGTAATTTAAAAATTTTATATCAATTAGTATTTAGTATTATGATTTTAATATTTTAATAATGTAATTTGAATTTTTATTGTTTTGATTAATTAACAAAATAATTTAAATTTTAGTATTTTTTTAATTTGATTTTTTTAGTATTTTAATATTTTTTTAATTAATATTTTAATATTTTTTTTAATTAGTATTTGATGTAAATATGTTATGTTTTGAATTTTAGTATTTTGATAAAATGATGTAAATATGTTATACAACTTATTTTATTTAATTAGTTGTTTTGATTAGTTAACAAAAAATTTGAATTTTATTATTTTGATTAAATGATGTAAATATGTTATAATTTTTTTTTAATTTTAGTATTTTTGTTTTGATTAAATAATATATATTGTTTTATTTAGAATATATTTTATATTTAAGCCTACCATCATCACATTTTAACCCCGTTTGTCTTCTGTTAACAGCAAGGGCACGGACGACCCAAAAAATATAACGTTAATGGTACTTTTGAAAAAAAAATTAATTTAGGATACAAATGGGACATCGGGATAAATATCATAGACGTTTTTGACCCTTTGGCCTTTTGATAATGAACTTAAAGGCATAGTCCATCAGACCACCATGGCAACCATGATTGTACAATGATCTATCACAATCCACCAGCTCTTGCTCCGATAGGGTGATCAAATCCCCAGTAACAATCTGGTTGATTCCTTCAATGGCGCCAACTGTTGAGAATGCCCAGCAACTCCCTTCATTTCAAGTCAATTTATGCACATATTAGCGAATCTAGACTCAGAAGGTAAAAGAAAATAAACCTGTATGCTGTTTTGCTTGTGAGATTATGAATTTTGTGATTATTTTCCTTTGTGGCAATAAACATCATCTTATAAACGAATCCCCTTCCAATAGCATCTCAATATTTAAAGAAAATAAAACTCAATTTAATAATAATAAATAAATAATAGTCCAATTCACACGGTAACTTATTATTTTCACTTCTTATTTTTATGTTGGTAAAAAAAATGTTTGATATACGCACACCATAAAATGATAGTTGCACACGTAAAATGTTAAAGAGACTAGACTGTGTTTGTAAGCTCAGAATAACTCTGACTGGCTTAGCCTCTTATTCTGTAGGAGGCTAAACTTATTTGATAATTTTTTTTTTATTTTTTAATATCCGATAAGATTCAAATCTAATTCTAAAATTCTTAACGAAATTGACTATTTTTGGACAAAAATAACATCTACAATATTACAAAATTTCTTTTGTATCCCAAATTCTATTATCCCTGCCGATTAAAACCATCTCATCTGAAACATTAGAATCATTAGAATCATGCCTGCCGATTAAAACATTAGAATCGCCGGCGGTACAAATCTATGTCTCAGATAGACCAAAAGAAAAGATCTACAATTCTACCATGAATAAACCAGATCTACAATTTCACCATGAATAAATTTTTAAAAAAAATCATCCAAGCACAAATCTGTCTCTGACAGACCAAAAGAAAAGATCTAGGAAAAAATGGCAAGATCTAAAAAGATTGCACCGGCGAGAAGGGAATCGGCAAGTCCGACAAGCCATTACAATACAAGCGATCGATCTTCTTGAGAAGGGAATACGCGGACTAGAACTTCATCAAGAAGCATACCGACCGGGAAAAAATTAGAGGAGACAAAAAGTTGGGTTATGGAGACAACAAAATCAAGGAAAAAAATGAAACTTTTGGATCGGAGCTTTTGATTATGGAGTAAACAAGAAGTTGGGTGGTTCAAGAGAAGGAGAGAAAAAAAATGGAACTTTTGGATCGGAACTTTTGGTTACGGAGGAGACTAGAAGTTGGCCGGTTGAAGAGAGAAGGTCAGAAGGAAATTAGAGAAGGATAGAAAGATAGCAGAGTCCTATTATTTAAACATTTTGAAAAAATTAATTATTAAAAAATATTTTTTTATTTAAATATAAATTTACATATACTCTATATTATTTAAATTTAAATTATTCAAATCTTAATATTTAATTTTATCAAACACAACTTATATATTACCTAATATACATAAAATCAATTAATTACCGTTTTATCCATTTTATCTCAACTTTGTTATATCTCATACTTATAACATAAAATGTGCATACACCAAAACTTAATTTTCAGCTATATATTAAATTGAACTACTTTATTAAATTTGTTATCTTTTTACAGATTTATTTAGTAGCATTCTATTTTATTTCAGATATTTATAATATTATTATTAAAACTTTGAATTAAACATTAGAACACGTAAAATATTATAAGGGTAATAATATACAGAGAAAACATAGCTTTATATCTATAAAAACATTAAAATAACAGAACATTAAAAGAAGAGGGAAAGAAAGAAAGCTAACCACAACTTCCTTGATCTTTGATCGCCGGGACAACACATTTCTCTCTCCAATCAATCGATTCCGGCGAGCTCTCAGTGGCCAGAGGAGCATACCGGTCACTTTTCCCGGTGGACAATTAACTTCGGCCTTGTATCTTTTGTCTTAATACCCAAGTACTTGGACCAGCACTCGTCGGTCAGATCGGCGAAACGGTTCAACCCGACCTTGTAACTTCTGTCCGGGTCAGCGTTATGCTCATCGATGAACCGGAGATTATCCTTAAAAATCTGGAACCTCTCCTCTTTCTCTCCCAAGGAGTTATACGACTTGCCGTGCTGGACGAGCCAGGACTCGTGTACGACCTTGATTTCGTCATCGGTTCTCCAGGCGGACATGTGGGGTGCCATCGGAGCCGATGATAGACATGTCGGCGGCCGATGAGAGAGCCAAGAGGAAGGAGAAGAAGAAAGCAAAGCATAATATCTTCATGGTTGAGGAGAGAAAAAATGGGAGTGGAAGTGGAAGGAGTGGTTATGGAATAAATGAGGTGAAGGGTAAAGTGTTAGAACCGTAGCTTTGTTCAGTCATAATCGAAAAATATGACACGGGTAATCCCTGTCCTTAAGGTCTTTATCGCCTTCACCACGAATGGTTTGCTATGAGTTACATGCGATATACCTTCAAGATATATGTCAAGTTTCGGAGTTGAACAATTTTGTGATAGTAATTCACAAATGTTCCAATCGAATATTTCTTTATGATAGTTATATGTTTATCGAAAAAATTAACTGAAAGAAAAGAGAATTTCATGTGCAAGTTTTCTTCTTCTCACGTAAGTATACTCCATTCTTCATATATGTATATCTCTTCATATATCTACACATATAGATATATATGTATACATATATAATAGTAACAACTACTATCTATTTTAATTATACATTATTATAGATATAATGTTGTAAGTTACACATTAGTCATAATGATGTGTAAGTTATAAATTATTAATAATAATGTAATTTAAATAGAAAAATAGAGAGTCACAATCAAAGATTAACTAGTTGTCAAATCCAAAATATATTGGACTTTTTTTCTTTTGTTTCACGTAATTAAATAAGATTACACCTCTTATGCTTATAAAGCAACTAGTAATCTTTTATTAATCATAATGGAACTAAGACAAACTAGTTTTCACAAACAACTTGCACCTTATCAAATGTTTCACATAAGTTATTGATAAACACAAGTCATATGATTCCAACTTGAACCAAATGAATTACTCTCATTCTCCACATATAGGACATTAAGTTACACATTTTATACTTACTTAAATTATGTCCACAAATGAGTTTTATCAAACTCAAATATGGCAAATAATAAGTCTCAAAAGTGTAAAATAAGGTGCAATATATAACAATCTCCCACTTGTTATAACAATCCCCCACTTGTTTGGAAAAACTAATTTTCTTCCAAATACTTTTCTATCAAACATCTCCAAGACTTGTATGCATAAAAGAAGGTGTGACGAACATTGAACCTTCCCTTAGTGTAAATAACTCAAAGTCACATCGAAGTTGATGGTGTCTGTAGATTGAACCTCTACTTCTATATGATATGACCAAAATTGTCACACACACACAAAATCCTCCTACCATGTTGAATATTCTCGAAGCATTGCACTATTATGGCCATGCGCAATATTCTGTTTCATAAACCTCTAAGACAGTAAACCACAACCCTCTATCAGAAGCGGCTCCACTTCTAGTTCATATAGGCAAAGTGTTTCACATGTGTTTCTGTTGCTAAGAACACAACAACTTTGTTAATAGTATAACTCAACCTCGATCGTGTAACAAACGTTACTATCTTAGACTACATATGAAACCACATCGATAGTAACACAGTCAGCAGTTGTGACTTATTTTTCCTATTGAACCTATAAACTAGGGGTAACCTAGAAATATGTTGGGTTCCTATCACCCCTGACTCAAAGTGGTTTAAGTTACATATCACAAGTAGTTAAATTTATTAAGCTCTCGTCAAAGTCTTAATAAAAAGATAAGTCAAGTCGTCACTTGGCTTCCTCGTAAATAAATATTATAATGCATTCTTGTATCAATTATCTAAGAAAAATTATGTCTATGACCAACATGTCAAAACTTACCATTAAAGGTAATCTCATATGCTCTATACAAAATAATTTCATTATCACATTATAATGAACTAAGCAATGAAAGTGGCCACAATTTGATGTTTTAATAACAAATTTTGATTTCATTTGCTTTCTCCATCATATAAAGCAAGAGTATTACTTGCTGCTCCAAGTAAATTATTCCCTCACTAAGGGTAATAATATATCCACCTACTTGTGAATATTTTTTTACTTATTTAAGATCACAACCAGCTATGAATCCAAGATTAATAATTTGTACTACATAAAAATTTCACTAACACAATATTGTGAAATAGGAGGCTTTAGACTAAGTTACAATCAATATTTTAACAAACACCATAATCCATTAAACTTCCCTCGTAAAATAATTACATTAGATCCATATTGTGAAATAGGAATACTCATTTGTTTCTTACTCTTCTAAGAAACAATACCAAAGATTGGGTGAAAATTCACCTACTTGTAAATTTATAATTTCTCTCACTAAAATATAAGTGACATTTACGTGATCTATTAAAATATTGAGAAATCTAACAAAAACCAATTTTAAATCATTGGTATACTAAGTATAAAGCTGTAGGTAGTATCTGATCTCGTGCATTGCATATCAAACATAAGGCTCCCACTAGCGCATGTGTACGTACGTACATCAGATTTGCAATAGCAATATCAAAATTTATAACTTCCAGTGTACCACCACTATTAAAGAATTATTAAATTCTCCAATCTCAAAGTTATCAAACGTAGTTCAATATAGCTCATCAATATAATTAAACTGGTTTAGTTGAAATCCTCACTATGTTTTCACGTGATAATAAGATAACATCTATTTTACAAGTCTTTCAACATAAAGACAAAAAATAGATGTCTTAAACTTGTTTACGTTAACAATACTATGTAAAATAATCAAACATATCATTAATATACACAAAAACTATCACATTATAGTTTATACAATTATATTGTTAGTGTAAACATATAAATAATTCTATATCCGATAGTATCTCAAGATAAATATGTTCATATTATCACTTAATATGTATCCACTTTAATATTTATAACTTAGTTTCAATCTCACTATTGAACTAAATCACAATAAATATTTTGGATAATATTTAGGCTAATAAAATAGGTATTTTATTCACCAAATTATTATATTGATTTCCTTCACCAAATCAATATTGCTCTTTCTAGGTTCAGTTTATAACTTTATTGAACCTTAGATAATTAATTAAGTGAAATAAGTTGACACTTCAATATTATTCAAAAGTTTGTGTTTCAAAGACTTTCATTTCACAGAACTACACAATCAAATTGAATTTCGCAACAAGAAATCCATAAGCCTTACTAATTTTTACATAAATAAAATTATGCTCCAAATAGTTCAAAGACTAAAATAAAAATCTTAAAGAATCACCCCCACACTTTTAAATAATTGATATCTCATTGAATAATTTCACTTCATAATATTATGCTCACTACTTAAAATAAATTTTAGATTAATTGATATTTTATGTGACAATGTTCCTATAAATATTACTTCCACATGAGAATATTAAAGAAAACTTCTCAAAATAAAAAATAAGTCCTTGTACATTTTATGTATTAGTTATTCATATAAAAATTGTTTCAACTTAAGAATCTTTTAGAACACCCCCACATAAGAAAACAAGCTATTATTTTCTGAATTACATAAAATCTCAAATCCAAAAAATTATTTAATATAAGCACTTAAAATTATACATGTACAATTTTCAAGTATACCAACACGTAACACTTGACTTTATGTTAATAATATAAAATTCATTATATACAAATTATAGAACAACTCATCATATTGTACAAATTTATTTGCATATAAATCATAAAATATAAAAATTTATATTTACTTTCTAAGAAATTAATTTATCACAAACAAAATTACTTTATGTAGAAAGCAAATAAAATTTACGCACATGAATTAGGTATATCCTCAAGTGTTTTCTTATCCCAACTTAAACATGAAATACCATAAACATTATATCTTTTGAAAATTATAAATATAGAATTCAAGACAATTATCATAATAATATGAAATACTTGAATTTCACTATATTTATAAAAAGTCAAAAAATAAAATATTTACCTCAATTAGAATATACAAAATTCATATAATCACATTAAAATTTACTACTTCTTGGACAAGAAGTACACATAAAAATAAATCAACATATACCAATTACGATTATACCAAAAACACTACGAATATCATTTCTAAGTGTTTTCTCAACATCAAAATCATATTGTATATAAGATTTACTCAAACCAAATCTACTTCTACAATATCTCTTCTAATTATTAGTTGATAATTAATTTATTATCCACAAACAAAGTAATCTATTTCAAAATTCATACATACAAATACCAAGTAATATTACACACTAAATATTAACTCAAATTTATATGCATAATTTTGTTCAAGAAGAACATAAATTTACTTTATTCCCAAAATGAATTAATTTAGAACTAATTTGTTATACATAGAGAAAAGTAAATTTCACAACTTTTACTACGAACACTAATAATAAATTAATTTCAATTAGTTTATAAGAATAATAATTTTCTTAAAACTCATGCATATACACATTTAGCAATATTATCTACTCAAAATATTACTAGTCAATATATATGCACAAGTTAAAGTTTGTTCCACCATGAACAATTATCAAATTATCTCCAAATCAAATAAAATTAATCAAATTAATTTATTATATATATATATATATATATATATATATATATATATATATATATATATATATATATATATATGATCATTAGCAAAACAATACTCACACATGCAAATATCATCACCACATGATATAGTACATCACATATATGTCATTCATGTATATATACTTATAAAATGATAAACAAATATCATTTTTCAAAATAAAGATAAAATTCATTACACACCTTTTTGGATAAAATTCGAAAAACGATGTTTCAACTTTGGTGTTTTTCATGATGACTCTTCATCCCCTCCACATCAATTTGCAAACTTATAAATTGTAACAACTCTTCCACTTTCATTTCTAAAATTTCATTTTTTATCTTTGAAAACCGTGTTGTCTTCCATCTCACCAAAATTATGACTCCAACAAATACAATAAAGACCTTAAGATTGTTAGAACAGTAGCTTCGTAAAGTCATAATCGAAAAAATAATCAGAAAACATAATACAGGTAATCCATGTCCTTAAGGTTTTTATCGCCCTCACCACAAATGGTTTGCTATGAGTTACATACGTTATACCTCCAGGATATATGCCAAGTTTCGGAGTTGAACAATTTTATGATAACAATTCACAAATGTTCCAGTCGAATACTTCTTTGTGATAGTTATATGTTTATAGAAAAAATTAACTAAAAGAAGAGAGAATTTCATGTACAAATTTTCTTCTTCTCATGTAAGTATACTCCATTCCTCATATATGTATATCTCTTCATATATCTACGCATATAGATATATATATATGTATACATATATAATAGTAACAACTACTATCTATTTTAATTACACATTATTATAGATATAATGTTGTAAGTTACACATTAGTCATAATGATGTGTAAGTTACAAATTATTAATAATAATGTAATTTAAATAGAAAAATGGAGAGTCACAATCAAAGATTAACTAGTTGTCAAATCCAAAATATATTGGATTTCTTTTCTTTTGTTTCACGTAATTAAATAAGATTACACCTCTTATGTTTATAAAGCAACTAGTAATCTTTTATTAATCATAATGGAACTAAGACAAACTAGTTTTTACAAACAACTTGAACCTTATCAAATGTTTCACTTAAGTCATTGATAAACACAAGTCATATGATTCCAACTTGAACCAAATGAATTACTCTCATTCTCTACATATAGGACATTAAGTTACACATTTTATACTTATTTAAATTATTTTCACAAATGAGTTTTATCAAACTCAAATATGATAAATAATAAATCTCAAAAATATAAAATAAGATACAATATATAACAATTTCCCACGTGTTATAATAGAAACTGTGCTTGTTTATATAGGGAAAGTATGGATAGATATTTTTTTGGGGTTTAAACAATTGATTAATTGATATTTCAAAGGGAATCACAATGAATTGTTCATTTACATGTAAAAGAATTCTCTCTCTCTCTTAAAATGAGTTGTAACTTGTAAACTATTGGACATATATTTTGACGTATTTGAGTTCAAGTTTTTTTAAATTTATACTTGAGTCCAGTCGAGTCGAGCTTAAAACCATATTAAAATTTGATGTACAATTTTATCTTACTCCTCTTTCTTAAAAAATAAAAAAAAGTATAATTCATACATATATTAAAAAAATATTAGTAGAAAAAAGAAAGTAAAAAATAAATAAATTTATCCTTTGTAGTTGTTCAAGATTATATAAAATAATGAGTATTTTAATTTGTTATATTAATAGACCCTACTAAATGACATATTTATCTTTCATTTTATGTATTTTATCTAATTTTTTTGGGGACAAAAATGTTTGTACATATAGTCATTTTTAGGCCAGACGGAGTATATAGTAAACGAGTCGAGTTTTAATGAGACTTAAACGAGTTGAACCTAATCAAACTTAAATCCATCTTGTTTAAATTTATTATTAAATACTAAACGAGTTAGGCTCATCTGCTACATTAGTTGACAATTTCTAAAATCTTCTGTTATACATTAGGATTACTAATATAGTATTTTAGATTTACTCATGTGATTAATATACTTTGTAAATATTTTTAAAATTTTAGACAATAATTCTAGATAGTTTATTTTAATTTCAGGCCTTCCATTAAATTTGATATTAGTCATAAGCTGTACGGCACAAGGGCGATATAAGTGGATTCTCCTAATTTATAAATCATCGTAATCATGGTTGTGCAATTGAAGCTTAAGTAGATAGGAGGAAAAAGTTTTGAATCGTCACATTTCATGCTCATGAACAAAAGTATACCATCTTTTTGAAATGTTCGTACCAAAACGCAAATATTAACATTTTATAGTAACTAATTTGCACATCCTTTATCCTTTAGATGGCTCATTAATAAATATTAAGATTTTTTTTTATTATGAAACAATTTGAAACTACAATTAAAGTGGCATGTTGAAACTGAAGATGCTGATGTACCATTTTTTGTGTTCTTATGCATTATAAACTAATAAACTGAGAGAGATCAAGACATGTAATCAATTTGGAAAAGCATTTCACCTATTAATTATTAATGATTTTTCCCAAAAATTTAAATATTTAGAATAATGAAAAGGTTTCCATCCTCTGCAGAGAATCAGCCATCCCTCAAGAGTGTTTTGAGGTCAGTTCTCAAAGATGAAACTTGAGACTAACACTCAATTAGTGGGTTTGGAGGGATGGGATGGAAAACGAAAGTATAGCCGGGGAAGGATGGGAAAAGATTATAGTTTTCCCTTGTCATGTTTTTTAGTTTTAGAAAGGAATAGAAGGGATGAGATTTTTATTATATTTATTTTTAAATTACTATATTACGCTTATATATAAATATAATAAATGTATGATTTAACAATGTCCAGCTATTGAATTATTGTGTTCATTCTTTTTGTATGTAAATACGCGGTGGCATGGTATTTACAAAAATACCACCGCGTCTTATCAAAACTACGTCGTTTTGATACAATTCTATTATTTAAGGGAGTTCTACTACTTAAGAGTTCTACTCTTGATCCTTTCTGTATGTATATGGGAGAGGATCAAGAGTAGAACTCTTAAGTAATAGAACTCCCTTAAATAATAGAATTGTATCAAAACGACGTTGTTTTGATAAGACGCGGTGGCATTTTTGTAAATACGCGGTGGCATGGTATTTACAAAAATACCACCGCGTCTTATCAAAACTACGTCGTTTTGATACAATTCTATTATTTAAGGGAGTTCTACTACTTAAGAGTTCTACTCTTGATCCTTTCTGTATGTATATGGGAGAGGATCAAGAGTAGAACTCTTAAGTAATAGAACTCCCTTAAATAATAGAATTGTATCAAAACGACGTAGTTTTGATAAGACGCGGTGGCATTTTTGTAAATACGCGGTGGCATGGTATTTACAAAAATACCACCGCGTCTTATCAAAACTACGTCGTTTTGATACAATTCTATTATTTAAGGGAGTTCTACTACTAAAGAGTTCTACTCTTGATCCTTTCTGTATGTATATGGGAGAGGATCAAGAGTAGAACTCTTAAGTAATAGAACTCCCTTAAATAATAGAATTGTATCAAAACGACGTAGTTTTGATAAGACGCGGTGGCATTTTTGTAAATACGCGGTGGCATGGTATTTACAAAAATACCACCGCGTCTTATCAAAACTACGTCGTTTTGATACAATTCTATTATTTAAGGGAGTTCTACTACTAAAGAGTTCTACTCTTGATCCTTTCTGTATGTATATGGGAGAGGATCAAGAGTAGAACTCTTAAGTAATAGAACTCCCTTAAATAATAGAATTGTATCAAAACGACGTAGTTTTGATAAGACGCGGTGGCATTTTTGTAAATACGCGGTGGCATGGTATTTACAAAAATACCACCGCGTCTTATCAAAACTACGTCGTTTTGATACAATTCTATTATTTAAGGGAGTTCTACTACTAAAGAGTTCTACTCTTGATCCTTTCTGTATGTATATGGGAGAGGATCAAGAGTAGAACTCTTAAGTAATAGAACTCCCTTAAATAATAGAATTGTATCAAAACGACGTAGTTTTGATAAGACGCGGTGGCATTTTTGTAAATACGTGGTGGCATGGTATTTACAAAAATACCACCGCGTCTTATCAAAACTACGTCGCTTTGATACAATTCTATTATTTAAGGGAGTTCTACTACTTAAGAGTTCTACTCTTGATCCTTTCTGTATGTATATGGGAGAGGATCAAGAGTAGAACTCTTAAGTAATAGAACTCCCTTAAATAATTGTATTGTATCAAAACGACGTAGTTTTGATAAGACGCGGTGGTATTTTTGTAAATACGTGGTGGCATGGTATTTACAAAAATACCACCGCGTCTTATCAAAACTACGTCGTTTTGATACAATTCTATTATTTAAGGGAGTTCTACTACTTAAGAGTTCTACTCTTGATCCTTTCTGTATGTATATGGGAGAGGATCAAGAGTAGAACTCTTAAGTAATAGAACTCCCTTAAATAATAGAATTGTATCAAAACGACGTAGTTTTGATAAGACGCGGTGGCATTTTTGTAAATACGCGGTGGCATGGTATTTACAAAAATACCACCGCGTCTTATCAAAACTACGTCGTTTTGATACAATTCTATTATTTAAGGGAGTTCTACTACTTAAGAGTTCTACTCTTGATCCTTTCTGTATGTATATGGGAGAGGATCAAGAGTAGAACTCTTAAGTAATAGAACTCCCTTAAATAATAGAATTGTATCAAAACGACGTAGTTTTGATAAGATGCGGTGACATTTTTTTAAATACGCGGTGGCATGGTATTTATAAAAATACCACCGCGTCTTATCAAAACTACGTCGTTTTGATACAATTCTATTATTTAAGGGAATTCTACTACTTAAGAGTTCTACTCTTGATCCTTTCTGTATGTATATGGGAGAAGATCAAGAGTAGAACTCTTAAGTAATAGAACTCCCTTAAATAATAGAATTGTATCAAAACGACGTAGTTTTGATAAGACGCGGTGACATTTTTGTAAATACGCGGTGGCATGGTATTTACAAAAATACCACCGCGTCTTATCAAAACTACGTCGTTTTGATACAATTCTATTATTTAAGGGAGTTCTACTACTTAAGAGTTCTACTCTTGATCCTTTCTGTATATATATATATATACTTACGTGGGGTGGCGTGGGGTTGGGGGGTGGTGGGGTTGGGTGGGTGGGGTAATATAGTAATCCCATCCTTATTATTGATTTAATTAAGGACAAGATTGTCATATTATTTATTTTATAAGGTTACTTTTGGTAATATAAAATATTTCATTTTCTCGTACCACCAAATCCTACCACTTTTGAGGGGAAAAATTTGAGTCAAAAATTAAATCAATTTTACCTCCAAATCCTTTCTATTCCTCCCTCAAAAAACTCAAAAACATGGGATTTGGAAAGATTTTAATTATTTTTCCTTCCCTTCCCCTCAAATAAAAACTTACAAACACAATGTAAGAGAGAACACAACTCACTCAAATTTCAATAATTGATTGTCTATTGTCTAATTAACTTGGGGATTACAAAGCTATTTAAAGGGAAATGTACCCTAATTTTTTCTTTGGGAATAAGAAATATACCTAGAACAAGCTTACTAAATAATTAAATACCCTAATCAATATTAAATATCCTAAATCCCCATTATTGAATAAAAAGTATCTACTAATAAGATAATTACAAAAAAGTTCTTCATAAATATTAATAGAATTTCCAGCTCATTTAATTTTGTGCTCCCCATCATAAATTGTTGGCTAATCTTCAAGAAGTGGTAGTTTTTTCTTTTCTTTTTCAAGAAGTGGTAATTAACTTAGGGTTTGTTTAATTACTAGCCTCCGCAATTTTTACTGTGGTTTTTTGATTTTCAAAAGCATCAAATTGGTCGCAATAAATTACGTTTAAAATAAAATTTTACAGTGCGTTTGAACTTTCAAATGCAGCTCTTGTAACAAAACAAGCACTTGTGTTAGGCGCCCTTACTGTGCTTGGCTCAAAATCTAACAAACTATTAAACAACTTGTTTTCACCATGTGAAAGTGTAAACCAAAATATAATTTTCTAATGAAGGTTTATATTTTCTATAGGATAAATATTTGGCTACAAAAAAATAAAATTCGGATTATACATATTATGATTTTAATATCTTGTGGGAGAATACTAAAGTACACAACTGTAATATATTCTGCAAAAAAGGGCAATGTATCAACTCTTTTCTGAGAGCCTGAGGCTTTATTATATGCAATAAGCACAAACAATAATAATAAATACAAGAACAGCCATTACTTGGATTGCAATGCTCCTTTTCATTTTATTTAACATAATGTAACGATGCTTCTTTTCATTATACATAATTTTCAATAACAATCACAAATTAGTTTTACCAAAGTTATGGTTCATACACAGGAGCTAATACAGAAGAAATATTTTACAATGATAGGACTAATAACAATTATAATCCCTGTGCTGTTCAAATGCAATACAGAAGCAATGCACAGTATATACAAATCTGCAGATGGGTATTCAATAATTGTTCATCTTAGTTGATATTCATACCTAAGAGATGATCAATAACTTGTATTCATGATTCTTTTTTCCTCTATGTTTTCTTCCATTTTCCACCTTTCCCACCCACTTTACTTCAAGGCTGTGGTATATTAAGCACTGACCCTCTTTCCTTTGCTTCCATGTTGCCAATTAGGAGTAGCAAGAATGCGCTTCATTGCCTTCACTCCCAATGGGTTGTTCTTGCTCTGTTAGAAGAGGGAGGAATGTGTAAGCAATCAAACTAGCAATGGAAAAAGAACATTTTCTTTTCTCTTGGAAGTAGGGGCGGTAATTTTTAACACGACATATAATTAAGAGGGTTAGTGTTGAATATAAACAGTTTCGTACCATCACGAAATTTAAATGGGTCAGACACGTGTGTAATCTATGGGTTGACACGTGTAAAATTTTTATTTAAAATAATTAAGAAATAAATATGATATAATGTTATAATTTACTTTAAATATTGAGTTTCAACTTTCTTAACTCCTTTCCAAAGAATGCTATCTTGTATTTTGTTAAATATATATTGTTGTGATGATTGAATTATGTTATTTTACAATAAATGATAAATGATGTTTACTTTTAAATTTAAAAATTTTAATGTGTACGAAACTGGTTAAATAGGTCCACATAATTAACACAATTAATAAACATGTTAGTGTTTGTGTTTGAAAATCTTGACACTATTAATTAAATGTGTCGTGTTAATATTGACCTATTTAGTATTAATATTATGACCTGACACGTCACGAATTACATCTGTCACCCCTACCCAAAAAGTACTGGAAATCAAGTTGAAGATGACAAAGAAACGCTTACCATTGAACAAGTTCCAGCCCAAACATTGCACACAGGGTAATCATGGGGGCAACAACTATAACCATCATCGCAGCAGGAAGCAGACTCGAGTGGGCAGCATCCCCATGTATAGCAGGAGCCGTAGTACTCATAAATGCAGCAGCAGGTGTCACTGGACGGGCAACTGTTGAAATCATCACAAACGCTTTCAGGTCTTTTAGGTGAAGGAGGAGTTGGACCGGGGTTTGGGGGGTTTTGGCCATTCTTCACAGGATAAGACGGTCCAACAGCAAGTCCACATAATCCTGCAGAGCTAGCAACGTTTCGTTCCATCCTGATGTAACCCTCTTCTCCCCATTCTTTACCCCACGAGTTCCTCACAATCCAGTAATCTTTACCGTTTTCAGTACCATAGCCTACAATTAACACCCCATGGTCCAGTGCTGTGCCACACTTTCCAGTGAATATACCCTACAGATTGAACAAAATACTAACAATCAAACAAAGTACTCTCTGATTTAAAAGGTTTGAAAGAAAATCGAGTCTAGTTCTTCTATAACATTTATCTGTCTCATATGCTGTTCCACTCTTATGTATTACTGCCACATAATTATTATCTATGTATCTACACAAGTTTTTTGTAGCTGGAAAAAAATATTACATGGAGAGTAATATGGGATTGTACAGCAAATGAATTTTTTTTTTGGGGGGGGGGGTGGTTTGGATTCAAGAAAATCAGTGTAGCATTGGTCATTTCCATATTAACACCACCAAACTAAT
Source organism: Panax notoginseng (assembly GCA_016801055.1). Classification (NCBI taxonomy): domain Eukaryota; kingdom Viridiplantae; phylum Streptophyta; class Magnoliopsida; order Apiales; family Araliaceae; genus Panax; species Panax notoginseng. The sequence continues at coordinate 227,581,455 of CM029012.1, read as the reverse complement.
CATCCAGATTTCAGGAGGGCTGTATCATATATATATATATATATAGACACACACTCCATATTCTGATTAATAACATATACTTTCAACTTAGAACCAATTTCAAATGGAAAAGGAAATTCACAAGCAATTGATTGAGCTTTTACCGATGTGTATAATTGGAAGGCCTTGCCACTGCCTTCCATAGCAATGGAGATAGGCTGGCTAACCACAGCCTTTTGCAATGCCTTCTCATTGTATGGAGTAACATCTTCATACTTATCAATACTGACAACTTTTGCATTTTTCTGCAAGGCAATTGGTATAGAATGAGATACATACATTTTTCGTAATAAATTTCTCATCCCTTATCGTAAATGTCTTTTGAATGGAACTTCATACTGACCCTGTTTTGATCGCATCGTCCATCAATGCCTTTGTAGGGATAATCAGCCTCGGAATCAATTCCGCCATTGTTGATAATGAACTCAAAGGCATAGTCCATCAGACCACCATTGCAACCATCATTGTACGATGTGTCACAATCCACCAACTCTTGCTCCGATAGGGTGATCAAATCCCCAGTAACAATCTGGTTGATTCCTTCAATGGCGCCAACTGTTGAGAATGCCCAGCAACTCCCTTCATTTCAAGTCAATTTATGCACATATGAGCGAATCTAGACTCAAAAGGTGAGAAAAAAATACACAAAGTAAAAGAAAATAAACCAGAACAAAGGTTATATATTGCTTTTGTAATGACTAATTAACACAATTAAGTAGATAAGCCCATAACCATTTTTGAAATTGACAAGGCTATTTGATGGTAAGACTTCATAGTTTCATAAACTAGATTCATTGGCCAAAATGCTAAATTCCCATTATCAACAAAAAATCAAAGTACTAACTAAACTAGGGATATCTACTAAAGCATATTACTCAACTCATTAACTACTAGAATATATAAATGGGATTAATTTTTCCTTGAAAATGATTGCAATAGCAATTTTAAAAATATTACTTTTACAAAACAATTGAGTAGTCAATAAAAATATTTATAAAACATTAATTGCTTTGTTGCATTACTTCACACAAAAGTGGGTTATTACATGGGTGGCAAAAATAAAGAAAAGTAGAAAACTTTCTTACATTCAAGAATATATAATTGTCTAATAAACCAACTCTAAATATACCCAATTTAAGGATATTTGTGTCATTGTCCAGTAGCCTAGTTATCTGATGAACCACAGTGTTTCCCCCCCAAAAAAATCCCTAGTCTACTTTACCAATTTGTTTGAATAAGTAATTGCCATGGTGTTAATAATCATACTTTGTCTCCTGTATACTGTTTTGCTTGTGAGATTTTGAATTTTGTGATTATTTTCCTTTGTGGCAATAAACATCCTCTTATAAACAATAGCATCTCAATATTTAAAGAAAATAAAACTCAATTTAATAATAATAAATAAATAATAGTCCAATTTACAGGGTAACTTATTATTTTCACTTCTTATTTTTATGTTAGTAAAAAAATTATTGATATATGCACACCTTAAAATGATAGTTGCACAACCAAAATGTTAAAGAGACTATATTACCTAATACACATAAAATCAATTAACCATATACCATTTATCCATTTTATCTTAACTTTGTTATATCTCATACTTATAACATATAATGTGTATACACTTAGTTAGCCAAAACTTAATTTTCAGCCATATATTGAATTTAACTACTTTATTAAATTTGTTATCTTTTTACATATTTATTTAGTAGCATTCTACTGCCTCCGTCCCTTAATATAAAACGTTTTATAAAAAAAAAATTGTCCCTTAATATATTACTACCTCCATCCCATAATAACTGTCGTTTTAGAAGGAAATTTTTTTCCCAATTTATTTGTCGTTTACAACTTTCTAGGAGAAACAATTATTTACTTTCCTATATCACCCCTACCTTCTTTCATTGTCCCAAGAAATTTTTCCCTTGTATTAATAGTTTTCAACTTCCCATAAAGGAGTAGTGATGAAATTTCACACCAATTTTAATTAATAAATGATAGCACTAAATGACTTTCTTAATCCATGTGCATCAAGCTAAAGCGACAATTATTATGGGATGGAGGGAGTATCTTTTAAAATTTTAAATAAACATTAATTGTTTAGTTTTCAATATTACTCCAAGTATTAAATATAACTTTGATTGTGTCACTATTTTTTATCCAATAAATAACAATCTCCCAATACAAGGACAATATATACATTTAATATTATATTTAATATTATACGATCATTTCCTTAATATTTGTTCATATCTCTAAAATTTTTTATGGAGGGAGTATTTTATTTCAGATATTTATAATATTATTATTAAAACTTTGAATTAAACATTAGAACACATAAAATATTAGAAAAAACTAAAAAAATATTTATAAGGGTAATATAGACAAAACAAAGCTTTATATCTAAAAAAAACATTAAAATAACAGAACATTAAAAGAAGAGTGAAAGAAAGAAAGCTAACCACAACTTCCTTGATCTTTGATCGCCGGGACAGCACCTTTCTCTCTCCAATCAATCGATTCCGGCAAGCTCTCGCCGGCCAGAGGAGCATACCGGTCACTTTTCCCGGTGGACAACTTCGGCCTAGTATCTTTTTTCTTAATACCCAAGTACTTGGACCGGTACTCGTCGTTAGTCAGATCGGCGAACCGGTTCAACCCAACCTTGTAACTCCTGTCCGGGTCAGCGTTATGCTCGTCGATGAACCGGAGATTATCCTTAAAAATCTGGAACCTCTCCTCTTTCTCTCCCAAGGAGTTGTACGACTTGCCGTGCTGGACGAGCCACGACTCGTGTACGGCCTTGATTTCGTCGTCGGTTCTCCAGGCGGACATGTGGGTACCATCGGAGCCTATGATAGACATGTCGGCGGCCAATGAGAGGGCCAAGAAGAAGGATAAGAAGAGAGCAGAGGATAATATCTTCATGGTTGAGGAGAGAATGGGAGCGGAAATTGAAAGGAGTTGTTGTGGAGTATATGAGGTGAAGGGGAAAGTGTTCTTCTTTATATAGGGAAAGTATGGATAGATATTTTTTTGGGTTTAAACAATTGATTGGTTGATATTTCAAAGGGGAGTGAGACTTTTAAACTTTTTTTATTGTACTCTATTTTAGGTTTTATTAGGTTTTAAGATTGCAATGAATGGTACATTTACATGCAAAATAATTCTCTTTTTTAAAATGAGTTGTAAATTTGAATGGATCCGATTGTCATAAAATTTATGCTAAGTTGGTTAATCGACCAATACAGTACTGACACAAAAAAGAATATTACATCTGTGACGCCCCCAAATTTAGGTATACATCACCCATCTTGGGTCGTCAGATACATAGTACAGAATACAAATACAACTGATTAACACCACTGTCGTGTACAATACGACAAAACATAAACTGTGAGTTTGAATACAAATATTATCTTCTAGAGAGTATTCATACTCAAAAAGAGTCCTCATTACATTTATTAACACACCATTACATAGAATAGTGAGGACTACTAACTAATACTATCATTCGGACCATCACTCCGTTCCCCGACTTGCCCCAACTACGTTCTCATTTCCTGAAGAGAACAGTGAAAGAAAGGGTGAGCTCAACTAGCCCAGTAAAAAATATTATGACTAAGATAATGCAGAATAAATTATCATTAGCCTTCAACAATGTTAAACTGATAAAATATAATAGACATCAAGTTTAACTGCAGTGGAACAAGCAATCCATTAAAAGAGTCAAGTAGAGAATAAACTCTACTATCTTTTATGATTTAAAAGGTTTTTTTTTTTTAACACTGTGATCGCTGAGACTCAGCTTAATAAAATAATCCACATCATCGAATCACCCCTGCACTACGGCCAAGGATATTCGTGTACTCATTAATGGTCATGATCATGCCAACAACTGTCCATCAATGCACTACGGGCCAATGATGACTTTTACCACATCATTTGTAACATTACGGTCATGATTATACCGAATAATCCCTGGTCATAATCATACCAAGTCCATCTATGCACTACATGCCACAGATGACTTTTAACATTTTATAAACATGAGGATGATGACAATGATATAAGAATTCAATAAAACAAGTTCAAGAATTAATTTATCCAAGAATTAATAACGTCCAAATTGTCAACATGATACTGCGTTGTGGAGTAAAATTCAAGAATGCTTAGAAGAATATTTTCATGAAAGGATACTGGATGAAACGCAATTATCAAGGATATTCCACAAATTTCATGGAGTATAGAAGTCAAAACTTAACCAACTGAGTACAATAAAGAATGAAATAACAAAAGAAATCACCATGCATGCGATAGACCGCACAAACAGGTTATTCCAACAGAATAATAAATAATGGAACCAGGTCCGGCGTAAACGCACAGACAGGATATTCCGACAGAATAATAAATAATGGAACCAGGTCCGGCGTAAACGCACAGACAGGATATTCCGACAGAATAATAAATAATGGAACCAGGTCCGGTGTAAAACACACAGACATGATGTTCCAACAGAATAATAACAAGACGGAACCAGGTCCGGTGTAAAACACACAGACAGGATGTTCCAACAGAATAATAATAAAAACGGAACCAGGTCTGGTGTAAAACACACAGACAGGATGTTCCAACAGAATAATAGAAGAATGTCACCAAGTATAGGGTAGACCGCGTATACAGGTTATTCCAACAGAATAATAAGAAATGGAATAACAACAGTTCTCTTCATGAATAAGAAAGAATAACACCCCTTACCGTTTTAAAGAAGAGCTGAAATAAGGAAGTAGTTAAGTAGCAGAATACTCTTCTTCTCTCTCTCTATAGTTTCTCTTTATAGTTTCTCTCTCTAGAGTTCAGTGAATTCGTAAGAAATAATGAAGGAATGAGCTGCTATTTATAGAAAAATAGAATGCATAGTAACTAATCCATGAACGGTCCAGATTGATTACTTTAATCTGATGGTCCATATTTAAAGAAAAATCTTTTAAATAAAATATAATATATTCTATTTATAGAATAATTTTAATAAAGTATTCTGTTTTATATAAAAAGATGTTTCTGTTTTATTACGTTAATAATACGAATAAAACAAAACGTCATTATCGCTAAATAATTCGTATTATTAACTGACAATAATTGAATCAAACTGAGTGACTTCTCACATAAGCATTAATAATCAATACCGTGTGCTACTATGCCACCACACGTATTACTGTACTTTTACTACCGAGTAGTTCAACAGTAACAATGGTAAAACTTCCGCCGTTATTTTTAATAAAATATTTTTGTCGTTTTCTCAATCCGACAATAATTCCGTTGTGGGGTCCACCAATGATTGTGTCATTGTACGAATATTCCCTGTTAAAACGAATATTCCCCGACCAATCGAATATTATAACAGCTTGCGTACTTTGTAAAATTTATAAATATTACCCACAACTATAACATTATATCAAATTAACTCCATAATATTCAAAAATGATATTTATAGAAAATTCATCTTTATTTATAAAAGTTGGGGTCTTACAACCTCCCCTTCTTATGAAATTTCGCCATCGAAATTAGGGTACATACCTGGTATGTCGAAGAGGTAAGGATACCTTGATTTCATTTCAGATTCTAACTCCCAGGTCATTTCCTCAACATCGTGGTTTCTCCACAAAACTTTGACTTGAGGTATAACCTTGGAGCGTAGAATATGTTGCTTCTTATCCAAGATTTGAACAGGAACTTCTTCATACGTCAAATCCTCCGCTATTTCGTCCGGTTCTAACTCAATAATGTGGTTCGGGTCTTCCACATATTTGCGTAACATGGATATGTGAAAAACGTTATGAACACGAGACATACTTGGCGGTAAAGCGAGTCTATAAGCCACAGTTCCTACTCGATCGAGGATTAAAAATGGACCGATGAATCGAGGATTGAGCTTTCCTCTCTTTCCAAATCTCGTAACTCCTTTCCATGGAGCAACACGTAAGAACACATGATCTCCTACATCAAATTCCACGTCCTTTCGATGAAGATCAGCATAACTCTTTTGTCGATCTTGTGAGGTTTTTATACGTTGTCGGATCGTTTGAATCTTTTCTGTAGTCATACGTACCAACTCCGGTCCCAACAACGTTGCTTCACCCACCTCATCCCAGCATACTGGAGAACGACATTTTCTTCCATACAATGCTTCGAATGGAGCCATGCCAATACTTGCTTGATAACTGTTGTTGTAGAAAAACTCCACCAATGGTAAGAACTTGTCCCAACTTCCCTTGAAGTCAAAGACACAGAGTCTTAATAGATCTTCAAGAGTTTGAATAGTCCTCTCTGATTGTCCGTCCGTCTGAGGATGATATGCTGAACTAAATCGTAAATCCGTGCCCATAGCTTTTTGTAAACTAACCCAAAATCGTGAAGTGAATCTTGGGTCTCGGTCAGAAACTATGGATACTGGCATACCATGCAGTCTTACAATCTCGTTTATGTACATACGAGCAAGACGTTCAAGTGTATAAGTTTCTCGTATCGGTAAGAAATGAGCAGACTTGGTCAATCTATCAACAATGACCCAAATCGCATCTATACCTTGAGAAACCTTAGGAAGACCGGTAACGAAATCCATGGTAATGTGCTCCCACTTCCATTCTGGAATTTCAAGTGGTTGCAATGGACCTTTTGGTACTTGATGCTCCGCTTTGACTCGTTGACAAGTTAGACACCTTGAGATAAACAACGCTATCTCTCTCTTCATATTGCTCCACCAAAATGTATGACGAAGATCATGATACATTTTGGTACTTCCAGGATGGATTGCAAATGGTGTGTTGTGCGCCTCCATCATGATTTCATACTTTAAATCAGGGTTGTTAGGAACACAAAGTCTGGAGTTGACTCGAAGTATTCCTTCTTCATCGATTCTTGCTTCCGGCATAGAACCTTCTTGCACTTTCTTCCTCATACGCATCAGCTCCAGGTCTGTAGCTTGAGCAGCTTTAACTTTATCGATTAAAGTTGGTTCTACTCGTATATTCGCCATCATCACATGGGTCCCTGGAGTCTTTAACTCTATCTCCATCCTTTGCAAGTCACACAAAATGGGCTTTTGTGTTGACAATATTGCACTCGTACTTGCATATGATCTTCTACTCAATGCGTCAGCTACCACGTTCGCTTTTCCAGGATGGTATTGAATGGTATGATCATAATCTTTCAACAGTTCAAGCCAACGTCGTTGTCGCATGTTGAGTTCCTTTTGAGTGAAGAAATATTTGAGGCTTTTATGATCCGTAAAGATCTCCACCTTCTCCCCATACAAGTAATGCCTCCAAATTTTAAGTGCAAAGACAACAGCTGCCAACTCTAGATCATGAGTAGGATAATTCCTCTTATATTCCTTGAGTTGTCTTGATGCATAGGCTATGACTTTTCCATGTTGCATGAGAACACATCCCAACCCTTTGCTCGAAGCATCACTGTAGATAACAAATCCCTCCGAGCCAGATGGTATTGTTAGAACAGGTGCTGAAATGAGTCTCCTCTTGAGTTCTTGAAAACTCTGCTCACATTCTTCGCTCCAACCAAACTTTGTATCTTTCCGAGTCAGCTGAGTTAATGGAGTAGCGATTCGAGAAAATCCTTCCACGAATCTCCGATAATAACCAGCTAAACCGAGAAAGCTACGTACTTCGGTCACTGATTTAGGTTGCTCCCAGCTTTGAATAGCTTCAATCTTTGTCGGGTCAACCGATATTCCACGACTTGATACTACGTGCCCAAGAAATGATACCTCCTCCAGCCAGAATTCGCATTTCTTCAACTTGGCATAAAGCTTGTATTCACGAAGCTTTTGGAGTACCAGCCTCAAGTGTTGCTCATGATCTTCACGGCTTTTGGAATAAATAAGGATGTCATCAATAAAGACGACCACAAAGTGATCCAAATATTCTTTGAATACCCTGTTCATCATATCCATGAAGGCAGCAGGAGCATTAGTCAATCCAAAAGACATAACTAAGAATTCATAATGCCCATACCGAGTTCTAAAAGCCGTCTTTGGAATATCCTCAGTTCTAACCTTCAGCTGATGATATCCAGAACGAAGATCAATCTTTGAAAAGAATTGTGCTCCTTGCAACTGGTCAAACAGGTCATCAATACGTGGCAATGGGTACCTATTTTTGATGGTGACATGATTCAACTCCCGATAATCAATACAAAGTCGCATACTCCCATCTTTCTTCTTCACGAACAGAACAGGAGCACCCCAAGGAGAAGTACTAGGACGAATAAAGCCAATGTCTAACAATTCCTGCAGTTGGGTCTTTAACTTCTGAAGTTCAATAGGAGCCATTCGATATGGGGCTTTGGAAATGGGTTTTGTACCAGGTTCAAGGTCGATACAAAATTCAATTTCACGCTCTGGGGGTAGGCCAGGAAGTTCTTCGGGAAATACGTCAGGAAATTTATTAAATACAGAAATATCATTCAAAGCTGACGTATTTTTGTTTAGATCTGTGACATGAGCTAAGAAAGCTTGACATCCGTTTTTTAATAAACGAATAGCTTTATGGCTTGAGATGACAGCGATTGATTTTAATGGTTTGGTTGCTTGAATTCGCATAATAGGTCGATTAGGAATATGAAAGCTAACAACCTTACGAAAATAATCAATTTTTGCATGATGAGTAGTTAACCAATCCATCCCTAGAATCACGTCAAATGCAAGTATTTTTAATGAAATAAGATCGACAGGTAATGTGTGGGTACCAACTTGAACCAAACAAGACTTATAAACCGTGGATGTAATGAAGGTTTCTCCCAATGGAGTTTCAACTGCTAAGTCAAAGTCTAATTTCTCCGGAATCAAATTTAATCGATGAGCGCAAGTAGGAGAAATAAAAGAATGGGTAGAACCGGTATCAAATAAAGTATAGACTTCGTTAGAGTTTATGATAAGCTTACCCGTGATGACCTCATTCGGGTTCCTTGCTCTCTGGGAGTTCACAACAAACGCTCTCCCTTGCACAACCGGTTTTGACTTTTCTGGGACGGCCTTTGGTGCCTCCATCCTAGCTGAATTTGTCTTCGATAAACGACAAAATCGGGCTAAATGACCTTCTTTTCCACAATTATAACATGCTTTGGACGGCATCGCGCAGTTTGGACTGATGTGCCCCTCCCCTCCGCATTTGAAACATATGATAGGTGGTCGTTCTCCTTCCTTAACGACAGGTGCTGGTGCTGACGTCTTTCCATCATTGTTAAATCTCCTCTTCTTGAAATGCCCATTCTTATTGTTTTGGCCCTGATTACCACCGAAGTGGTTACCATTTCTGGCCTGTTGATTCCCTCCACGCTTGTTGTCACCGCTTCGATAACTGCTCTCACTGGTATTATCATTTTGCCGGCTGCTCTCTTTTGGTTGCGTTGTCTCGTTATCGCGCTCCACCAACTGAGCCCTATTTACAACATCTGAATACAAACACAGTTTATGAGAAACAAGATGTTGACGTATCTCCGGCTTCAAACCTCTTAAAAACATCCGTGTCATTCTTTCTTCATTATCCACCAGGTGGGACGCAAACCGGGATAACTCCGCAAATTTTGTCTCGTACTGCGACACGGTCATATTATTCTGCTCCAATTTGATGAACTCCACCTCCTTCATGTGACGAATACTCTCGGGAAAGTATTTGTCGTTAAACAGCTCTTGGAACTTCTCCCAAGACATCTTCAGTGCGGCAGGTTGAGTACGCTTTATCGATTCCCACCAGTAATCTGCCTCTCCTCGCAACATAAAGGCGGCAAAGGGAACCTTTTGCTCCTCGGAGCAACCCAAGACATCAAATATCTTGGTAATCTGCTTTATCCATGTTTCAGCTACAAGTGGTTTGGGTTCTCCCTTAAACTCCGGTGGTCCCAGCTCCTTAAACTATTTAGCGGTGACCGCCTGAGAGTTTCCAGTATTTCCACCTACGTTGTGGATAGGAGCCGCTTTCACCTGTTGTTGCATGAATTGCATAAAGCCTTTGAACATTCCATCATTCATCATCTGGTCAGTGTTGTTGTTTGCATGAGGATTGTCACCTTCCTGATGAACATTATCCTGATTATTGATATGTGGTGAATCAATAATCGTCTGTGCTCCATTGCTATTCTCAACATTCTCAGATGCCATTTTCAGATACTGCCACAAAATAAAAGTTAATTGATATGTTATTATCCTTATACTATGACCGACCAATTAAATACCATGCAAATAAACTTAGGTAGGTCATACTAGCGAAGGAATTCCCCGTCTCTCCCCTCCTAGTTCTATTCTCACATCTTAGCCAGGGATCATATCCCTAAGCTCTGATACCAACTGTGACGCCCCCAAAATTAGGTATACATCACCCATCTTGGGTCGTCAGATACATAGTACAGAATACAAATACAACTGATTAACACCACTGTCGTGTACAATACGACAAAACATAAACTGTGAGTTTGAATACAAATATTATCTTCTAGAGAGTATTCATACTCAAAAAGAGTCATCATTACATTTATTAACACACCATTACATAGAATAGTGAGGACTACTAACTAATACTATCATTCGGACCATCACTCCGTTCCCCGACTTGCCCCAGCTACGTTCTCATTTCCTGAAGAGAACAGTGAAAGAAAGGGTGAGCTCAACTAGCCCAGTAAAAAATATTATGACTAAGATAATGCAGAATAAATTATCATTAGCCTTCAACAATGTTAAACTGATAAAATATAATAGACATCAAGTTTAACTGCAGTGGAACAAGCAATCCATTAAAAGAGTCAAGTAGAAAATAAACTCTACTATCTTTTATGATTTAAAAGGTTTTTTTAACACTGTGATCGCTGAGACTCAGCTTAATAAAATAATCCACATCATCGAATCACCCCTGCACTACGGCCAAGGATATTCGTGTACTCATTAATGGTCATGATCATGCCAACAACTGTCCATCAATGCACTACGGGCCAATGATGACTTTTACCACATCATTTGTAACATTACGGTCATGATTATACCGAATAATCCCTGGTCATAATCATACCAAGTCCATCTATGCACTACATGCCACAGATGACTTTCAACATTTTATAAACATGAGGATGATGACAATGATATAAGAATTCAATAAAACAAGTTCAAGAATTAATTTATCCAAGAATTAATAACGTCCAAATTGTCAACATGATACTGCGTTGTGGAGTAAAATTCAAGAATGCTTAGAAGAATATTTTCATGAAAAGATACTGGATGAAACACAATTATCAAGGATATTCCACAAATTTCATGGAGTATAGAAGTCAAAACTTAACCAACTGAGTACAATAAAGAATGGAATAACAAAAGAAATCACCATGCATGCGATAGACCGCACAAACAGGTTATTCCAACAGAATAATAAATAATGGAACCAGGTCCGGCGTAAACGCACAGACAGGATATTCCGACAGAATAATAAATAATGGAACCAGGTCCGGCGTAAACGCACAGACAGGATATTCCGACAGAATAATAAATAATGGAACCAGGTCCGGTGTAAAACACACAGACAGGATGTTCCAACAGAATAATAACAAGACGGAACCAGGTCCGGTGTAAAACACACAGACAGGATGTTCCAACAGAATAATAATAAAAATGGAACCAGGTCCGGTGTAAAACACACAGACAGGATGTTCCAACAGAATAATAGAAGAATGTCACCAAGAATAGGGTATACCGCGTATACAGGTTATTCCAACAGAATAATAAGAAATGGAATAACAACAGTTCTCTTCATGAATAAGAAAGAATAACACCCCTTACCGTTTTAAAGAAGAGCTGAAATAAGGAAGTAGTTAAGTAGCAGAATACTCTTCTTCTCTCTCTCTATAGTTTCTCTCTATAGTTTCTCTCTCTAGAGTTCAGTAAATTCGTAAGAAATAATGAAGGAATGAGCTGCTATTTATAGAAAAATAGAATGCATAGTAACTAATCCATGAACGGTCCAGATTGATTACTTTAATCTGACGGTCCATATTTAAAGAAAAATCTTTTAAATAAAATATAATATATTCTATTTATAGAATAACTTTAATAAAGTATTCTGTTTTATATAAAAAGATGTTTCTGTTTTATTACGTTAATAATACGAATAAAACAAAACGTCATTATCGCTAAATAATTCATATTATTAACTGACAATAATTAAATCAAATTGAGTGACTTCTCACATAAGCATTAATAATCAATACCGTGTGCTACTATGCCACCACACGTATTACTGTACTTTTACTACCGAGTAGTTCAACAGTAACAATGGTAAAACTTCCGCCGTTATTTTTAATAAAATATTTTTGTCGTTTTCTCAATCCGACAATAATTCCGTTGTGGGGTCCACCAATGATTGTGTTGTTGTACGAATATTCCCTGTTAAAACGAATATTCCCCGACCAATAGAATATTATAACAGCTTGCGTACTTTGTAAAATTTATAAATATTACCCACAACTATAACATTATATCAAATTAACTCCATAATATTCAAAAATGATATTTATAGAAAATTCATCTTTATTTATAAAAGTTGGGGTCTTACAACATCTTAATTTATGTATCAATTGTATCGGTCAATTGATCAAAATTAATTTCATACACCTAACCACTATCAATTTGGACACAGATTTTGACGTATTTGAGGTCAAGTTTTTTAAAATTTGAACTTGTTGAGTCGAGTTTAAAACCATGTTAAAATTTGATGTATAATTTTATCTTACTCTTTTAATTTTTAAAAGAAGAGTAATGCTACAGACACAAACTATTCTATAAATATTTTATAAATTGATGTTGTGACACACTTCATCTTAGCATATTGATTAACAAATTATTTCAATATAGTCTTTGGTCCCACATAAAAAGCTGAGGTGGAGTATACCACATCAACATTTTGTAAAATATTTGTAGAATAGTTTGTGTCTATAACATTATTCTTAAAAGAATAAACAAAGTATAATTTATACACATATTAAAAAAGTATAAGTAGAGAAAAAAAAGTAAAAAAAAATTTAAATTTATCCTTAGTAGTCCCACAAGATAATATAAAATGATGAGTATTTTTATTTTTTTTTATATTAATACTCTACTAAATTACATATTTACCTTTCATTTTATATATTTTATCTATCCTTTTTGGGACAAAAAAATTTGTACATATAGTCATCTTTTTTAGGACAGGTCGAGTTTTGACGAGACTTAAACGAATTGAACATGATCAAACTTAAATCCATCTTGTTTAATTTTATTATTAAATACTAAACGAGTTAGTCTTATTTGAGTCGGACTTGAGTCAAACATCAAACTGTTCAAATTCAGCTCATTTAACTAAATGAAAGTCAAAATAAATTTCAAGTTTGGTTAGCTTAACTATCTCAAATGGAGCTCGAGTTAGGACTTAATCGAGCCAAGTCAGGTCGGGCTCGTGGGTAGGCAAATTCATTTACAACTAAAAAAAATTTTCTAAAAAAAATATGGTCTAATTATATATTCAATACTATACTACTAGAAAAATAAGAATATATGACAAGAGTTTGAGATAGTTTTTAAAAACAATCACAAAAGATAATAATTTATAATGGACTTTTTGAGCAATCACAAAATAATAGTATATATGATGTCTATTAATGATGACTACTTTTGTCATCAATGTATTATAATTGTGATGATCACGTCAATCACCAAATTTTTTTTTTATAAAAAATTTCTTCTTGTGACACACCAACCTATCATTTATGAATAATACCTTTTTCGTGATTTCATTTAAATTATAATCAATATTTAGATGAAAAAAATAATCAAAATAATATTTTATGACTGTCATGACAATCATTAAAAAGATATATTATTGTGACTACTTTTATTTGCAAATACAAATAAAAGGTATTTTATGATGATATTTTCAAGCCATCATAAAATAATAAAAATATATGATGGCTCTCAGAGATGACTAATTTTATTTTAAAGAGTATTTGTGATTGCCATTGCAATTACAAAATCTTATGTGGACTAATTTTGTTTAGTAAGTTCAGTCATATGTATTTCCTTTTATATTTTGTTTTAAATTATAATTATGATATGGTCTTTGGTGTAACGATAATACTTGTTATTTAGTTTATAAATTGGAGGTTTCGAATACTGCAAGTATCATTTGATAATGTTAATATAGTGTAATAAAGTCTCCATAAAAAGATATTTACATGCTTACATTTGATCCCTAAAGTATGAATTTGACAATCACAATAGGTTATGTGCTAATGCGATTACTTTAACCATCACAAAAGAGTCGCATGTTAATATGATTGTATTAATCATTACAAAAACACTACACGTTTGCGTGATTGTCAAAATCATCATGAAAGGTTTCATGATGAGTGTATACAAGTCGACCTCTGTGACAGCTAAAATCATCACAAAAATCTTCCTTAATGATTTTTTGATTTTATGTAATGTATTTGAGCCATCACAAAAGGTTATTTTTGTGTAGTGTTATTTTATTCATAATAGTAAAATTGACACAATATTCTCAAGTTTAACACCATAAATTCAATAACATACCACAGTTACTAAAGTATTCCTTTCGTCCCCAAAAAAATGGCTAAAGATACAAATTACTTTGTTCTTAAAATGATGAGATAAGGTACATAAAGTGAATGATAACTTAGTCATTTAGTGGGGTTCATTAGTATAAAAAAATAAAATACCCTTCACTTTTATATAATCTTGTAGAGTTACTAAGGATAAAATTGAAACTTGTTTACTCTATTTTCTCTATTATTATTTTTTTTAATATATGTACAAATTGTATTTTTTTTTCATCTTTTTGAGTATAGATGGAGTAATAACTTACTAGTTTTAGGAATAAATACGAAATGAAAATACATTACAAATATTAACCAATTTCACAAAATGATACGAAACGATATTAATATATAACTTATTAATTCCAACATAATATGAAATTATAATTATAATTATAATATAAAAATATTATATTATATGTCAATAAATCGAAAAAAATAAAGTGTAAGTTCCAAAAATAGAACTCTCGTTTTAAAAGAGTAATATTGCCAAACTCTTAGGTAGCGTTTGGTTGGTAGGAATGGAGGATGGAAATAAATAACCATTCCAATAAATAATTCTTTTCTGACGTCTGGTATGTTTAGTTTGGTTGGAATGACCACTCAGACGAAATCGCGATTCCGTTAGGCATTGAAATCGCGATTTCTTACCCTCTAAAGGAATTGCGATTCCAATGAATAAAGGAATGGGAAAAATATAAAGACAAAAATGTCCTCGCTCAAAAAAATAGATGAATATATATATATATATATATATATATATATAATATTAATAGGTATTATATTTATTTTGTATTATATTAATGAAATATATATGACATATTATATTGTATATTAAATATATATTATTATATGTTTATAACATATAACATATATAATATTATTATATTATATATTAGTATAATATTATAATATTAATATGTATTATACTTATTTTGTATTATTATATATATTACTTTGTTAATGATATTTTGATCTTTATATTCTATTTTATTCCATTCTGATATAATTTTTAAGTACCGTACTAAACACATGAATCAACAGTTCGAATTCGATTTCATGCCCACCTCCACCACCAAGACCTCCACCACCAAGACCACCAAGACCTCCACCCCCACCACCAAGACCTCCACCATGCCCACCTCCAAATCCACCACGACCACCGCAGCCTCTGCGGCCACCAAAACGACAATCATCATCACGCCATGGAGAATATATTGATCCACCTTCAGTTTTTTCATATTGCAGTGAGTTTTCAAGGTAACTAATTTAGTTTTATTAAGTTACCAATTATTTTGAATATGATGCAGTTGGTAGCCAAAACTTCGTGCAGTTGGTTGTCAAACTTTCAGACCAAGGTAACCAATTCATACTGCAGGTGTAGAGGTAGATTGATTACTATGGTATAAAGGTTTAGTTACCTTTATACCAAGGTTTGGTTATCTTTTTAAGAATGTTTGGTTATCAACATTACATTACACATCAATCTCTTTCCTATGCAGTGTTCTTATTTTCTTTTGGACATGAAATTGGGTCTCACCGGCGAAGGGGAGGAGGAAGATGACCGACAAAGGGGAGGAGAAAGATGACGTTGCCAAACTTTGAATATTTGAATTTAAATTATTATTTTTAAATTTAAATTTATTTTTATTGTTAGATCCAAGATATTTGAATTTGAATTATTAATTATGCCAGTTATTTCTCCTTGATTTTAGGTTTTCCTATTATTATAAATTGAATCATATACTAATTCCCTAAATTAAGGAATTCTAATTGCACTAATATTGTAAATAAATATGGGAAAATGTATTATTTTTGTAATTATTTTTTGATGCACTAATGGTGTAATTACTTTCTAATTGTTGTATATTTTTGTAAAGAACCCTTTTTTTAATATTAAAAATAAAAATTATAAAGTATAAACTGATAAAATTTTGTAAAAATACAATTTTTTAATGAAGAACTAGAGTATTTATAAGAAACTAACTTGTTAGAGTGTGAGTTTGGCGCCGTCTATGGGAAAGCAAAATTCTATTCGAAAAATCACCAGAGATAAGTATCAAATTTATTTATTTATGAAATTTATAAGCATGATTAAATTATATTTATTTACGCAATTTGGACGGATGATCGCATGCAATAAATAAATATGATTAGGATGATACAAAACGAGTAATAAATATGTTATTATATGATACATTGATGACGTTTGCAATGGTTTGTAATAACTAATATATGTGATATTGAAAATAATTAATTGACATATCAATATATCTCGAGTCCCGTGATAGGAAAGTGATATTATTGATGGAGTCTGGCAGCGGAAAGATGATGATGCAAGCGTCATGATGAAAAGGGCAAAATTGTTTGCAGTACAACAACATAGTATCATCATACCAAAACATTTGTACTGGGCATCCACTTTGGCAGTTCGTTTCAGCTGCCCTAGCTAAGTCTACACCACCATCGAACTTCAACAAGAAAAGGAACCACCCAGCAACGTCAATCTTGACCAATATCATTTATCACATTCGGTTAATAAAGCGTCCTTCTGAAGTGGCTTTGTCCTCCTGAACTAACAAGCGTCCATCAGAAGTGGCTTTATCCCCTCGAACGAACTGTGACGCCCCCAAAATAGGTATACATCACCTATTCTGAGTCGCCAAATACATGGTACATAATTCAAATACAAACTTAATTTATACAACTGTTAAGTGTCGTGTAGAATACGACAAAACATAAGCTGTGAGTTTTAATACAAATATTATCTTATAGACAGTATTCAAATTCAAAATAAGTCCTCATTACAATTATTATCACACTATTTTACATAATAGTGAGGACTACTAATGCAAATATCTGGACCGTCACTCCGTTCTCCGACTAGTCCCAGCTATATTCTCATTTCCTGAAGAGAACAATGAAAGGAAAAGGGTGAGCTCAACTAGCCCAGTAAGAAATATTATGACTAAGATAATGCAGAATAAATTATCGTTAACCTTCAACAGTATTAAACTGATAAAATACAATAGACATCAAGTTTAACTGCAGCGGAACAAGCAATCTATTAGAAGAGTCAAGTAGAGTATGATATCTACTATTATCTATGATTTAAAAGAATTTATCATCAATTTTATCGCTAAGACTCAGCTTAATAAATAATCCACATCATCGAATCATCCCTGCACTACGGCTAAGGATATTCATTAGTATCACGACTACAAATTATCCATGCACTACGGGCCAAGGATATTTGTGTTTTCTTCAATGGTCATGATCATGCCAACAACTGTCCATCAATGCACTACGGGCCAATGATGACTTTTACCACATCATTTGTAACATTACGGTCATGATTATGCCGAATAATCTCTAGTTATAATCATACCAAGTCCATCTATGCACTACAGGCCACAGATGACTTTCATTATAAAATAAGCATGAGGATGATGACAATGATATACGAATTCAATTAAAAGAAAACAAAGGATAAACTTTTAAAGATCTATAATTTAATTTATCCAGAATTCAATAATGTCCAAATTATCAACATGATACTGCTTTGTGGAGTAAAATTCAAGAATAATATTGTATCAAAAATGATTTGGACCGAAAAGAAATTAATTTTTTTGTCATGAATAGTACTCTGAGTGAATAGTACTTTGGGAATAATAACCCCGTGAATAGTACTCCGGCATGAAAAATGTTAAAACTTATCAAGAATGCTCAGAATAATATTTTCATGAAAAGATACTGGATGAAACACAAATATCAAGGATAATCTACTAATTTCATGGAGTATAGAAGCCAAAACTTTAACAAAACGAGTGTAAAATTCGAAATCTGAAACGAAATAATATTACTTATATACTACAGAGTATGAAAAAAAATATTATTTCATACGAATACTTAACAAAAATAATATTTCTTACCTTAAAAAGTTGAGTATTCCGACTGGTAGTGCGGAGATATTCTTGAAAAAAAACTTATACTATTTTCTACGCTTAAAGTTTTATAAAACTCGAAAGAAATACGCTCAATATTATAGAAGAAGAATTCTCTGATTCTGGTGTGATTTTCAATTCTAACTAAGCATCCTATTTATAGGAGAATAGAAATGATACTATTTACAAAATCACGGATGCAACAATAGAATTCCAGTCGAAAACTCACGGGCGGAAAAAAATTTCTTACGCAAGTTTTTTTTTTCAATTTATTAATATAATATTTAATAAAATATAATATATTCTATTTTTTTTTCATAAAAACAAAACTTATAATAATAATAATAATAATAAAATCCTTCCCTCCATCCCACGTCTCTGCCTTCCCCCCTCCCCTTTTTTTTTCTTTCCCAGGCAATTTCTTCCCCCTCCCCATCAACATCTTTAACTATCAAAATCACACATATATATATATATATATACACACACCATTCCACCATTTCCCAATTCCATCCGTGACTTCATTCCTTTTTCCCCCTCCCATTTCATTTTTCTTCCACACGTGGGCCCTACGTGTGCCCCCCCCACCTTTATAAAATATATATATGCTGAATAACTTTCAACCGATTATTTTGAAAAATGGAGGTCCAAATAATAATTAAAATTTACAACAAATACTTCATAAAAATCCCCTCAATATTTTTAACAACATTTATTCATCATTATTATTATTCTCAATATTTAACAACCAGATCATTCCCAGGAAAGAGGGGGCTTTTCAATAAGGATTTCTCCCTATTGACGCGCAATTAGGTGACCAAACCTCTCCTCGACAGAATTTTCTAGACATCGTCAATATTACAAATAATGATATGAATAACTGTATCATCTCAATTATTGATTTAATAATATATAAAATATCGACAATAATTGAATCAAATAACGTGAGATACTATGCAGCAATTATTGTAGCAATAATTGTATAAAACTTAGTAACTTCTCATGTAAGTATTAATAATCAATACCGTGTGCTATTATGCAACCACGCGTATTACTGTACTTTTACCACCGGGTATTTCAACAGTTAACGGTAAAACTCTCGCCGTTATTTTTGTAAAAAGATATTTCTGTCGTTTTCTCATTTCGACAATAATTCCGTTGTGGGGTCCACTAGTGATTGTGCCGTCGTACGAATATTCCCTGTTAAAACGAATATTCCCCGATCAATCGAATATTATATAACAACTTGCTTACTTTACTAAATTTATAAATGCTACCCATAACTATAATATTATATCAAATCCATACCATAATATTCAAAACTATATTTCGAGAAAAATTTAATCTTTATTCATAAAAGTTGGGGTCTTACACGGACAAGCGTCCATCGAAAGTGGCTTTGTTCCCCCGAACGGACAAACATCCTTCGGAAGTGGCTTTGTTCCCCTCGAACGGGCAAAAGTTCTTCGGAAGTGGCTTTGTTCCCCCCGATCGGACACACGTTCTTCGGAAGTGGCTTTATTCCCTCCGAACGGACAAAAGTTTCCCAACAAGTTGGGAAGACAATTTTGGCGTTATAAGGTCGGGTGGTGTTATAAGTTTGAACAATTCTTCGTAACGAGTATTTTTATTATTTATTTATCTTCAGTTGTGATAAGGTTGATTATTTATCTTCGATTATGATAAGGCTAATTATCTGTTCGGCATATGGTGTTTTGGTGAGACAGTTCGTCATTGGCAAATACAGATCTTTTTGTTGGGATAAATTTGTATACTCTTTTATTTTAAATTCTTTATAAATAAGAGACTGTTGGGCAATGTTAGAGTGTGATTATTTGAGTTTAGCCAAGGTGTAGCCCAGTTTATTTAATGGGTTAGATTTGGTATTGACCCATCATATATATTTATTTTGACAGTGGGAGAGTTCTTATTAAAGTAAGATTGTGTTTTTTTATTTGGTGGGATAAAGATTTTTAATTTGGGAAGGAATCTATCAGTCATTAATTGCAGTTATAAGGTAATTCTACAAAGGACTTCTAATCCTGATTGGATTCTGGTGGACGTGATAGTTATAAATACAGCAATAAGCAAAGGCTTAGGGGAGGCAGAACACAAGAGCATATGATACAAATAAACACGTTGTACTCTCCATATTATTATAGAGGATTTCTCTCTCTCTTTCTCTCTCTCTCCGTAGTTTTTTCTCAATTGGGTTTCTACGTAAATTTTTGTGTTCATATTTTATATCTCTTTGTTTATGTTTATGTGAGTATATTTTGTGAGTTTGATATAATCAACTACTCCATCAACCGTTAGCGCGATTTTGGCCGGCTGTTTTGGTAATTTCATTAGGCGTACAAAATTTGGTGTTAACATAACTTATTATTAATATTTCATAAACTAACTTTTAATGTTAAATGTGACGCCCCCAAAATAGGTATACAACACCCATCCTGAGTCGCCAAATACATGGTACAGAAAACAACTGTAACTTTATTACAACAATTGTCGTGCAAAATACAACAACACATATGCTGTGAGTTTGGATACAAATATATACCAAATGTGACTCATGTTCCAACCGTGGACATCACCTCACAATGACACCTTACATAAAGGTATAGTCAAAAACTATTTTTAGAAATTAGAATCTTTGGAAAGTGCTCAAGGAAACCTTCGTACATGGGAGGCCATGCGTCTAGGTTATGATAGATATCATATGGCCACAGAATTATTCTTGGTTGACCCAATAGACCCCAAAGAAAAACGAGAAGATTACTATCATATTCTTCCCAATGGTGAGTCTTCTCTTGACATATCATTATCTCTACTGTCTCTAATTGAGAATTATACTTCAAACAAACACCAAGATTATATAGGTAGTGCTCGTATATATACTCAGCAAGTGGATGAGCACATCCCTGTCTTATGATGACACGATGTTGTATGTTATTAGACATCTTGTATGATAGTGACGAAACACCCTTCCAACGTTGGGTTCGCCTCACCCTATTTTCTTTACCAAATATAACTACTAAATGATCTTTTCTATACTGCTTCGGGAGAACATCCACAGCTAGAGACCACCGTTCTATTTTTCCGTTACCCTCGCTCGACCCAGCTACACTCTTATTACCTGAAAGGAATTGTGAAGCAAAAGGGCGAGCACAACTAGCCCAGTAAAGAATATCATGACTAAAGATAAATAAATTATCAATAGTCTTCATCAGTAATAAATCAGAGATTTAGAACATATGGTGGATGATAAAATTTTTAACCATAGTTGCAGCGGAACGAGCAATCCATTAGAAGAGTCAAATAGACTATAAAGTCTATTATCTTCTCCATGTTAAAAATCCATCAACAATGTTTTATCCCTGTAACATCAATCAACAATTCTGGTCCACAATCATATGAATAACTCATAATCATAACTGTAGTTCTAAATTCCTCTTCTCATCCAGGACGAAGATAATTTTCATCACCTATCTTTACCTGAAACATCAAAGATCATGGTTACACCAAATCACATTTCCTGTTCATAATCATACTAATAACTTCATCTTTGCACTACGGCCAAAGATATTCATTTGTATCACCAGTTGGTCATGTTTATCTCAACATCTGTTCATCTTTGCACTACTGGCCAAAGATATTCAACAACATGTCATCTTTGCACTACGGGCCAAAGATATTCATCAACAATTCATCTTTGCACTACAGGTCAAAGATATTCATCAACAGTTCATATTTGCACTACGGCCAAATATATTCATCAACAGTTCATATTTGCACTACAAGCCAAATATATTAATATCTCAAAGAAATATATAATCATTTCAGAATTTATATAAACAATAATTATAACCATGTTAATCAATTCATCTTTACACTTAAGCTAAAGATATTCAATTATAAATTCAATGGTCATGATCATACCAGTTAACAATTTATCTTTGCACTACAGGCCAAAGACATTCCTCAGTCACGATCATATCAATAATTTACCCATCTTTATACTCAAGTGAAAGAGAAATTCAACATCAGGGTTATAAAAATGTTATATATGGTAATAAAAACAATATGATCAACAACTGCATTTATTTTCGAGAGCAACAATCATAAATCAACGATAATTTGGTCAGAAAAAGAAACTAATATTTGTCGTGAATAGTAACTCGTGAATAGTAACTCATGAATAGTAATTCGTGAATAGTAACTCGTGAATAGTAACTCATGAATAGTAAACTCGACACAAAAAGGTAGAAATTCCACAATAAAATACATACCAATATTTCGGTATAATGATATTGAAAGAATAATATTTCTTAAGCTTATAAACAATTTATTTAAATTGTTTACACTTTACTAAATAATGTATTTAATCATTCTAAAATACCAAACTCATAAGATTTTATCACCAATAATCAAAACCCTCATCAAAAATCTGCATATACCTCATATAGGATTCTCAAGTCATAAAATCCTATTTTCCAATTTTCTTACTTCACATAACATATTTAATTCATTTACTCATAAGTAGTCTATTTTCATGAAAAATACCAAATCAGTTCTAAAAATATTTCTTTTCTGGGATTTAGCAGAATATAGTCTCATATTGAACATATATTTTTCTCAGAATTTTTAAAAGTCATTTACTATTTTTCATATGGCCAAAACAGCCGAATATTTAGATATTTATCAAAAATTATACTTTTGTTCAAAAATTCTGAAATTTACAGAGTATACTTCTATCATATACATGTACTCCCAATAAAAATTTCATCAATTTTGGAGTTAACCACAAGGAATTATAAGCGATTACTTTTAAAATAGTCTTTTCTCATAAAATTCATAACTCTCAATCTATACATCCAAAAATCACCATTTTTGGACACAATCAAGAAAACTCATCAAAATATCATTTCAAATTTTTCTAGAATTTTTGAAGGTCAGAAAAATTACGAAACTGGAAAATATAACAACCCTTAAAATTCCTTACTATCCCTTACCTCAAAAGAGCAATACTTCTGATCGGTATGCAAAGCCGAAGGAAACTTGCACTGAATAGCAACTCTCAAAGTATCTAAATACTCACAAAATATGTTTCATAATATAGAGAGAGAAAGAGAGAAAACTTGTTTCTGGTGTGATTTTCAATTCTAACTTAGCCCTCTATTTATAGGAAAATTTTAGTAGGCTTGACCTACAACCTGATGGCTTTACCTGCTACTATTCCCACCCACCATATTTAAAATATAATTCAGCACATTTCTTCACCAACCATGTAAGACCCCAACTTATTAATGAATAAAATCAAATTTTCTCTAAATATTATTGTGAATAATAAGGGGTTAATTTGATATAATACTTTGGTTATGGGTGAAATGTGCAAATTTTGCAAAATAAGCAAGTGGTTATAAAATATTCATTTTGTCGGGGAATATTCGTTTGGTCGTGGAATATTCTTGCTGTCGGGGAATATTCGTACGACGGCGCAGCCTTGTGTGGGCCCCATAACGGAAAGCGATTGGATGAAGAAAACGACAAGTATAAGTTGTTTATTAATAACGGCGTAGTTGTTACCGTTAACACTGTTGAAATACCCGGTGGTTAAAAATACAGTAATAACGCGTGGTTGCACAGTAGCACACGGATTGCACAGTATAGTTGAATTATTGATTCGTACGTAAGAAGGCGCTACTCAATAATTGTTACAGTGATTACTGTTCAATATTTTATTTTATTGGTTCAATAATTGCTGCATTGATATTTCATATTATTGTTGTTTCAATAATTGTTACTGCACAGTATTTCCCATTATCAGATCAATAATTCATATTATTTGAATAATATTATTAGATAACATTATTGACAATGTCTAGAAAGTTCTGTCTAAGGAGAGGTTTGGTCATCTAATTGCGCGCCAGTAAGGAGAAATTCTTATTGGAAAGCCCCCTCTTTCCTGGGAACGACCTGGTTGTCATAAATGTGATTCTGTAATATTATTTGTGAATAATTAATTATTGATTCATATGATAAGGAAATATTTATTTTATGTGGATATAAATGAGGGATATATTTTTTGTGGTTAAAAATGAAGGAGTTAATGTTGAGGTTTTTATCCATATTTTTGTCGGAATGGAGGTATTAAAAATCAGGGTTTTTGAAAAATATTGCGGGTGTTATAATTTTTAATCCGACCGTTGGATCGTGGTAATTTTTGGATATGTTATACATATATAAGTTGAGTATATGCCCACAAATTTTGAACCGTTAAAAATGAACGTATGATTTATTATGAATTTTACAAGATGACTGGTTCAGAAATTATTGAATTTTCGGAGTTTATCATTTTGATGGAAATTTCTAGAATTGGTGGGCCCCACTTGTGGTTGGTGAAGAAATGTGCTGAATTATATTTCAAATGTGGTGGGTGGGAATAGTAGCAGGTAAAGCCATCAGGTTGCAGGTCAAACCTACTAAAATTTTCCTATAAATAGAGGGCTAAGTTAGAATTGAAAATTACACCAGAAACAAGTTTTCTCTCTTTCTCTCTCTAGATTATTGAGTGTATTTTGTGAGTATTTAGATACTTTGAGAGTTTCTATTCATCAGAGCAAGTTTCTTTCAGCCTTATACCGGTATTCCGACCAGAAGTACTGATATCTTGAGGTAAGGGATATTATTTTCTTCTTAAATGATATTATTTTCTTCAATATCATTATGCTGAAATATTGATATGAGTTTTTATCAAATTTGAAACTTTTTGTGTCGGGGTTACTATTCACGTATACGACACTATTCACGTATACGGTACTATTCACGAATACGGCACTATTCATCGAAAAATAAAATTTTCCCTTTTTGTCCAAGATGTCTGTTATGGTTACTATCTTTGATTGTATCCATGTTTTGATCTTTATTTTTGAATTCTGCTTCACAATTGATTATTATGAAGTATTATTGATCTTGGATAAACTGTTATACGAATCCCTACTATTTGTCCTTCTGTCTCACTGGATTCGTTCTCTTTAAGATATTTTTCATCATCCTCAGTCCTAAATGATGATATTACTGAATATCTTTGGCCTGTAGTGCAAAGATGTATGATTACTTGATGAATATCTTTGGCCTGTAGTGCAAAGATGAACAGGTGTTGAGATGAACATGATTGACAGGTGATACAAATGAATATCTTTGGCCTGTAGTGCAAAGATGAATATTTGGATAAAGATGATTATTAATTGATGTTACAGGGATAAATTATTGATGATGGACTTTTAAATCTTAGAAGATAGTAGAATTCTTTCTCTACTTGACTCTTCTAATGGTTTGCTGTTTCCGCTGCAATTGTTGATCTAAAACTTGTTGTCGATTATATTCTATCAGATTTTTCCCTGTTGAAGACTAACGATAATTTGTTTGTATATTATCTTAGTCATAATATTCTTTACTGGGCTAGTTGAGCTCACCCTTTTCCTTTTTGTTCCATTTTTCTTCTCAGGAGGTGAGAACATAGCAGGATCTAGTCGGGGTATGGAGTGATGGTTCTAGAAAGATGTTTTAGCAGTCCTCACTATTTCTGTAAAATAGTGTTTGAATAATTATAATGAGGATTTATTTGAGTGTGGATATTGTCTAGAAGACAATATTTGTATTTAAACTCACAGTATGTGTTGTCGTATTTTGCACGACAATTGTATTATTGAAGTTGTAGTTTACTTTCTGTACCATGTATTTGGCGACTCAGAATGGGTGTTGTATACCTATTTTGGGGGCGTCACAGTTGGTATCAGAGCTTAGGGATATGATCCCTGGCTGAGATGTGAGACAAGAACTAGGAGGGGAGAGACGGGGAATTCCTTCGCTAGTATGACCTGACTAAGTTTATTTGGTGTTTATTTGGTCGGTCAGAGTATAGGGATAATATATGACATGACTATTAACCCTTGTTTTATGGCAGTATTTAAGAATGGCAGCTGAGAACGTTAATAATGGAGTAAATCAGACCATGGAGACACCTTTGATCACCACCCAGGGGAACGTGCAACAGGAAGGCAATATTCCTCCTATAAACAACGTTACCGAGCAAACGATGAATGATGGAATGTTTAGGAGCTTTTTGCAGTTCATGCAAAATCAGACGAGGGAGACTCGTGTGCAAAATACAGGTGGAAATAATGACAACACGCGGTTTGTCACAGCCAAGCAGTTCAAGGAGTTGGGACCACCAGAATTTAAGGGAAAGCCGGATCCGATCATGGCGGAAACATGGGTCAAGCAAATTACCAAGATATTCGATGTCTTGGGATGCACGGAGGAACAGAAGGTTCCATTCGCTACCTTTATGTTCCGCGGTGAGGCAGACTACTGGTGGGAGTCTGTGAAGCGTACCCAGCCTGACGCACTCAATATGTCCTGGGAAACGTTTCAAAAACTGTTTAATGACAAGTACTTTCCTGAAAGTATTCGTCATATGAAGGAGGTGGAGTTTATCAGACTGGAACAAAACAACATGACGGTGTCCCAGTACGAGGCGAAGTTTGCAGAGTTATCCAGGTTTGCACCTCATTTGGTCGAAAATGAGGAACGAATGACGCGGATGTTTCTGAGAGGTTTAAAACCTGAGATTCGTCAATACCTTATCTCTCATAAATTTTCTCTGTATTCAGACGTTGTCAACATGGCCCAATTATTAGAGAGAGATAATGAGTATACTCAACCGAGGGACCACAACCAGGGTCATACCGGTGACAGCAATCATCAGAGCGATGATAACCAACGAGGAGGGAAAAATACGAACAAAGGCGGTAACCACTCGGGTGGTCATCGTGGCCATGATAATAGGAGAGGTGAGTCAAGTGGAAATTTCAGAAAGAGGAGATTCAACAATGACGGGAAGACATCAGCAGCAGCACCAGCACCAACAATAAATTTTAGGGGAGGAGAACGACCGCCAGTTAGATGTTACAAATGCGGGAAAGAGGGACATATCAGCCCAAACTGTCCACAACAATCCAAGGTGTGTTACAACTGTGGGAAGGAAGGCCACATCGCTCGAGATTGTACTATAGCGAAACCAAGTTCAGCGGGAGTGGTGATTCCAAGGGCTGTCCCGGATAAGGCAAAATCAGCGGTTCCTGGAAGAGCGTTTGTCGTAACTGGCCAAAACGTGAGAAACCCGAACGAGGTGATCACGGGTAAGCTAATCTTGAATTCTTGCGAAGTTTATACTTTACTAGATACCGGTTCTACCCATTCTTTTATCTCTCCTGCTTGTGCTCAACGTTTAAACTTGACTCCGGAGAAATTGGACTTTAACTTATCTGTTGAAACTCCGTTGGGTGAAACCTTCGTTACATCTACAGTTTATAAATCTTGCATGATCCAAGTTGGCACTATCACATTACCTGTTGATCTTATCTCTTTAAAGATACTTGCTTTTGATGTGATTTTAGGAATTGATTGGTTAACCACTCATCATGCTAAAATTGATTGTTTTCGTAAGGTTGTTAGTTTTCATATTCCTAACCAACCTGTCATACGAATTCAAACTACTAAACCACTAAAATCAGTCACTGTCATATCAAGCCACAAAGCTATTCGTTTATTGAAAAACGGATGTCAAGCTTTCTTAGCCCATGTAATGGATTTGAACAAAGACAAGTCAGATTTGAATAATATTTCTATTGTTAGAGAATTTCCCGATGTATTTCCTGAAGAACTTCCTGGTCTACCCCCAGAACGTGAAGTTGAATTCTTTATTGACCTTGAACCCGGTACAAAGCCCATTTCTAAAACTCCATATCGAATGGCTCCTATTGAACTTCCAACTACAGGAGTTGTTGGACATCGGTTTTATTCGTCCTAGTACGTCTCCTTGGGGTGCTCCTGTTTTATTCGTAAAGAAGAAATACGGGAGTATGCGACTTTGTATCGACTATCGAGAATTGAATCATGTCACTATCAAGAATAGGTATCCGCTACCTCGCATTGATGACCTGTTCGACCAGTTACAAGGAACACAATTCTTTACAAAGATCGACCTTCGTTCTGGATATCATCAGCTGAAGATTAAAACTGAGGATATTCCAAAGACTGCCTTCAGAACTCGGTACGGGCATTATGAATTCTTAGTAATGTCTTTTGGATTGACTAATGCTCCTGCTGCCTTCATGGATATGATGAACCGTGTATTCAAAGAATATTTGGATCAGTTCGTTGTTGTCTTTATTGATGACATCCTCATCTATTCCAAAAGCCGTGAAGATCATGAGCGCCATTTGAAGCTGGTATTGCAAAGGCTTCGTGAAAACAAGCTATATGCCAAACTGAAGAAATGCGAGTTCTGGCTTGAGGAAGTAGCATTCCTTGGGCACGTGGTGTCAAAACATGGAGTATCTGTCGACCCGGCGAAGATTGAAGCCATACAAAGTTGGGAGCAACCGAAGTCGGTAACCGAAGTACGTAGCTTTCTGGGCTTAGCTGGTTATTATCGGAGATTTGTGGAAGGATTTTCTCGAATCGCTACTCCGTTAACTCAGCTGACTCGGAAAGATACAAAATTCGTATGGAGTGAGGAATGCGAGAAGAGTTTCCAAGAACTCAAGAGGAGACTCATTTCGGCACCTGTTCTGACAATACCATCTGGTTCGGATGGATTTGTTATCTACAGCGATGCTTCAGGCAAAGGGTTAGGATGTGTTCTCATGCAACATGGGAAAGTCATAGCCTATGCCTCACGACAACTCAAAGAATATGAGAGGAATTATCCTACTCATGATTTGGAGTTGGCAGCAGTCGTTTTTGCGTTGAAGATCTGGAGACACTACCTGTATGGGGAGAAAGTGGAGATCTATACAGATCATAAAAGCCTCAAATATTTCTTCACCCAAAAGGAACTCAACATGCGGCAACGACGTTGGCTTGAGCTGTTGAAAGATTACGATCATACCATCCAATATCATCCTGGAAAAGCAAACGTAGTAGCTGACGCATTGAGTAGAAGATCATATGCGGGTACGAGTGCAATATTGTTAACACAAAGGCCCATTTTGTATGACTTACAAAGGATGGAGATAGAGATGAAGGCTCCAAGTACCCACATGATGATATCAAATATACGAGTAGAACCGACTTTAATCGATAAAGTTAAAGCTGCTCAAGCTACGGACATGGAGCTGATGCGTATGAAGAAGAAAGTGCAAGAAGGTGCTATTCCAGAAGCAAGAATCGATGAAGAAGGAATACTTCGAGTCAACTCCAGACTTTGTGTTCCTAACGATTTTGACTTGAAGCATAGAATAATGATGGAGGCACACAACACACCGTTTGCAATCCATCCTGGGAGTACCAAAATGTATCACGATCTTCGACATACATTTTGGTGGAGCAATATGAAAAGAGAGATCGCGGAGTTTATCTCGAGGTGTTTAACTTGTCAACGTGTAAAGGCGGAGCATCAAGTGCCAAAGGGTCCATTGCAACCACTTGAGATCCCGAAATGGAAGTGGGAACACATTACTATGGATTTTGTTACGGGTCTTCCCAAGGTTTCTCAAGGCATAGATGCGATTTGGGTTATTGTTGATAGATTAACCAAGTCCGCTCATTTCTTGCCGATACGTGAGACTTATTCCCTTGAACGTCTTGCTAGTATGTACGTGAACGAGATTGTGAGATTGCATGGCATGCCAGTATCCATAGTTTCGGATCGTGACCCAAGATTCACTTCACGATTTTGGGTTAGCTTGCAGAAAGCTATGGGCACGGATTTACGATTCAGTTCGGCATACCATCCTCAAACGGACGGACAATCAGAGAGGACTATTCAAACTCTTGAAGATCTATTAAGACTTTGTGTCCTAGATCTCAAAGGGAGTTGGGATAAGTACCTACCATTGGTGGAATTCTCCTACAACAACAGTTATCAGGCGAGCATAGGTGTGGCTCCATTCGAGGCGTTGTATGGAAGAAAATGTCGTTCTCCAGTATGCTGGGACGAGGTGGGTGAAGCAACATTGTTGGGACCAGAGTTGGTACGCATTACTACAGAGAAGATCCAAACGATTCGACAACGTATACAAACGGCACAGGATCGACAAAAGAGTTATGCGGATCTTCATCGGAAGGACGTGGAATTTAATATTGGGGATCATGTATTGTTACGTGTTGCACCATGGAAGGGAGTTACAAGATTTGGGAAGAGAGGAAAGCTCAATCCAAGATTTGTTGGTCCATTTGAGATTCTTGAGCGAATAGGAAATGTGGCATATAGACTCGCATTACCTCCAAGCATGTCTCGTGTTCATAATGTTTTTCACATATCTATGCTTCGTAAATATGTTAAAGACCCGAACCACATTATTGAGTTAGAACCAGACGAGATAGCTGAAGATTTAACGTACGAGGAGGTACCTGTTAAGATCTTGGATAGGAAAGAGCATGTCCTACGCACGAAGGTTATACCACAAGTTAAGGTTTTGTGGAGAAACCATGCTATTGAAGAAATGACCTGGGAGTTGGAATCAGAAATGAAAGCGAGGTATCCTCACCTTTTTGAAACATCAGGTACGTACGTCAATTTCGAGGACGAAATTTCATAAGGAGGGGAGGTTGTAAGACCCCAACTTATTAATGAATAAAATCAAATTTTCTCTAAATATTATTGTGAATAATAAGGGGTTAATTTGATATAATACTTTGGTTATGGGTGAAATGTGCAAATTTTGCAAAATAAGCAAGTGGTTATAAAATATTCATTTTGTCGGGGAATATTCGTTTGGTCGTGGAATATTCTTGCTGTCGGGGAATATTCGTACGACGGCGCAGCCTTGTGTGGGCCCCATAACGAAAAGCGATTGGATGAAGAAAACGACAAGTATAAGTTGTTTATTAATAACGGCGTAGTTGTTACCGTTAACACTGTTGAAATACCCGGTGGTTAAAAATACAGTAATAACGCGTGGTTGCACAGTAGCACACGGATTGCACAGTATAGTTGAATTATTGATTCGTACGTAAGAAGGCACTACTCAATAATTGTTACAGTGATTACTGTTCAATATTTTATTTTATTGATTCAATAATTGCTGCATTGATATTTTATATTATTGTTGTTTCAATAATTGTTGCTGCACAGTATTTCCCATTATCAGATCAATAATTCATATTATTTGAATAATATTATTAGATAACATTATTGACAATGTCTAGAAAGTTCTGTCTAAGGAGAGGTTTGGTCATCTAATTGCGCGCCAGTAAGGAGAAATCCTTATTGGAAAGCCCCCTCTTTCCTGGGAACGGCCTGGTTGTCATAAATGTGATTCTGTAATATTATTTGTGAATAATTAATTATTGATTCATATGATAAGGAAATATTTATTTTATGTGGATATAAATGAGGGATATATTTTTGTGGTTAAAAATGAAGGAGTTAATGTTGAGGTTTTTATCCATATTTTTGTCGGAATGGAGGTATTAAAAATCAGGGTTTTTGAGATATTTTGCGGGGGTTATAATTTTTAATCCGACCGTTGGATCGTGGTAATTTTTGGATATGTTATACATATATAAGTTGAGTATATGCCCACAAATTTTGAACCGTTAAAAATGAACGTATGATTTATTATGAATTTTACAAGATGACTGGTTCAGAAATTGTTGAATTTTCGGAGTTTATCATTTTGATGGAAAATTCTAGAATTGGTGGGCCCCACTTGTGGTTGGTGAAGAAATGTGCTGAATTATATTTCAAATGTGGTGGGTGGGAATAGTAGCAGGTAAAGCCATCAGGTTGCAGGTCAAACCTACTAAAATTTTCCTATAAATAGAGGGCTAAGTTAGAATTGAAAATTACACCAGAAACAAGTTTTCTCTCTTTCTCTCTCTAGATTATTGAGTGTATTTTGTGAGTATTTAGATACTTTGAGAGTTTCTATTCATCAGAGCAAGTTTCTTTCAGCCTTATACCGGTATTCCGACCAGAAGTACTGATATCTTGAGGTAAGGGATATTATTTTCTTCTTAAATGATATTATTTTCTTCAATATCATTATGCTGAAATATTGATATGAGTTTTTATCAAATTTGAAACTTTTTGTGTCGGGATTACTATTCACGTATACGACACTATTCACGTATACGGTACTATTCACGAATACGGCACTATTCACTGAAAAATAAAATTTTCCCTTTTTGTCCAAGATGTCTATTATGGTTACTATCTTTGATTGTATCCATGTTTTGATCTTTATTTTTGAATTCTGCTTCACAATTGATTATTATGAAGTATTATTGATCTTGGATAAACTGTTATACGAATCCCTACTATTTGTCCTTCTGTCTCACTGGATTCGTTCTCTTTAAGATATTTTTCATCATCCTCAGTCCTAAATGATGATATTACTGAATATCTTTGGCCTGTAGTGCAAAGATGTATGATTACTTGATGAATATATTTGGCCTGTAGTGCAAAGATGAACAGGTGTTGAGATGAACATGATTGACAGGTGATACAAATGAATATCTTTGGCTTGTAGTGCAAAGATGAATATTTGGATAAAGATGATTATTAATTGATGTTACAGGGATAAATTATTGATGATGGACTTTTAAATCTTAGAAGATAGTAGAATTCTTTCTCTACTTGACTCTTCTAATGGTTTGCTGTTTCCGCTGCAATTGTTGATCTAAAACTTGTTGTCGATTATATTCTATCAGATTTTTCCCTGTTGAAGACTAACGATAATTTGTTTGTATATTATCTTAGTCATAATATTCTTTACTGGGCTAGTTGAGCTCACCTTTTTCCTTTTTGTTCCATTTTTCTTCTCAGGAGGTGAGAACATAGCAGGATCTAGTCGGGGTATGGAGTAATGGTTCTAGAAAGATGTTTTAGCAGTCCTCACTATTTCTGTAAAATAGTGTTTGAATAATTGTAATGAGGACTTATTTGAGTGTGGATATTGTCTAGAAGACAATATTTGTATTTAAACTCACAGTATGTGTTGTCGTATTTTGCACGACAATTGTATTATTGAAGTTGTAGTTTGTTTTCTGTACCATGTATTTGGCGACTCAGAATAGGTTGGATGGACCTATTTTGGGGGCGTCACACGACGTCTGTAATATGAAACGACAAGTGGTTCGACGCCTGTAATGTTCGACGCCTGTAATATAAAACGACAAGTGGTTTGACGCCTGTAATATGAAACGACAAGTGGTTCGACGCCTGTAATATGAAAGGATAAGTGGTTCGACGTCTGGTAAAGGCAATTACTATTGGCGAAAGTGACTCTTAGATGATGACATATGGGCCCCCATAGAATAAACCAAACTTACCACAAACGTCTCATAACAGACTTCTTATTTATATCAAAGATTGAATAAATAT
Organism: Panax notoginseng; assembly: GCA_016801055.1. Classification (NCBI taxonomy): domain Eukaryota; kingdom Viridiplantae; phylum Streptophyta; class Magnoliopsida; order Apiales; family Araliaceae; genus Panax; species Panax notoginseng. The sequence continues at coordinate 227,547,429 of CM029012.1, read as the reverse complement.
TACCACAAATTATTTTATATTTAATCAACACATTTTTAATCTTCCAACAATTATTCATCATTAATATTATAACTCACAATATTTAACAACCAGATCATTCCCAAGAAAGATGGGGCTTTCCGATAAGGATTTCTCCATATTGGCGTACAATTAGGTGACCAAACCTCTCCTCGACAGAACTTTCTAGACATCGTCAATATTGTAAATAATAATATGAATAATTTTGTCGTCTCAATTATTGATTTAATAATATAAAATATTATGCAGATGAAACTGTGATAATAATTGAATCAATAATATGAGATACTATGCAGCAATTATTGTAGTAATAATTGAGTATAACTGAGTGGCTTCTTACGTAAGCATCAATAATCAATACCGTGTGCTACTATGTAACCACGCGTATTACAGTACTTTTACCACCGGATATTTCAACAGTTAACGGTAAAACTTTCGCCGTTATTCTTATAAAAAGATATTTCTGTTATTTTCTAACTCCGAAAATAATTCTGTTGTGGGGTCCACCAATGATTGTGCCATCGTACGAATATTCTCCGATAAAAAGAATATTCCTTGACCAAATAAATATTTTATAACAATTTGCTTACTTTGTAAAATTTATAAATATTACCCACAACTATAATATTATATCAAATCCACACTATAATATTCAAAATGATATTTAATCACATGTTGATACATACTTATTGATTTCGAGTATGTATACGTTGACCTAAAAGCCGTCTAAGCTATTTGATTTGGCTAGACATAAATTTAAAAATATTGTTGAGCAAGATAGAACTTTATTGTATCCAACCAGATTATTTTGGTTTGGATTCCCGACTAAGTATGAACATCCCGAATATGGAAAAATTTTGTGCACCTAAGGTGGATAGAGTGAACGATAATATCGTTCTTGCATGTAGTATTGATCAATACAGGGCGCATTGGGATGATCACCCTCGTACCCGTAAGTTATGAAGATTTGCGGATGAAGTTCTGCTAAACCTTAACGAAAATTAAAAATAATGTTCATAGTCTGTCGACTAATCTCCAGTTATAGTCAGAACGTAGTTTCAAAAATTTGATATAGAATTGTTATGTTGTTATTATTGGTTCACCTTACTTCACAACTGTTGATTTGTTGTAGAAGTTTTATTCAAAGAAAATATTTAATTCTTTCAGCTCATATTAGTTGTTGCTATTATTTGTTGGGCAATCAAATGCTCATTCTTGCTTTAAATTTAAATATTTTCAGCTAAGCATGATCAACCGAAATGTTCAGGCCAGAACAAGGGAAAAGGAAAGCAATCAGAATAATCTTATGTTATCTTTTATAATAGTTTGACAGTATTAAGATAATGATATTTATTATCTATCATGTAATGTATTGTAGTAAAGGTTGCGTACTTGGGATTAGACTCTGATGTATATAAATTAAGTTTGATATTTATATTATTGTTATTGTTATTAGTATTATTCCGCTCATAGAAATGGTATCGTAAAACACCGAGTTCGGGTTTCAAGTACCTAAATTTGAGGGCGTTACAAGTTGGTATCAGAGCTTTAGGGTTAGAAACCTTAGGTGGGATAGACCTTAGGCTATAACCTTAAAACAGAGGGAAACATTAAAAATATAAATAACTCATTTAGAGTTTAAAAGGAGATGAATTGAATAAATTCATCGTTAAACAAAGTAAAAGCTAACTTATATAAAATTATTCTTTGCTGTGTGTATATACTACGTGTTAATCAAGATAGTTTTTGGTGTAGATGTCAGGTGGAAAAGAATTAGGATACCCTCAGATCATAAAGAAGGAGTCAACCTCCATATCCGAGCCAATATCAAAGTAAATAGCTGAAATAGAGGCTCACTTTGAAAGCAACCCTAATGAGGTGATTACACTGAAAAGGTATTACCAGACCCAGAAATAATAGTATAACTGATAGGTAGAATATAGTTAGAGAATATAAAGCTAAGCTCGAGTTCTTTAAACTCATACTTATGGTAAGTTCATGACTCATAATTATATGAAATTTAAAACCCCTCAGCGAATGGACGCCAAAGGTCTGACTAGGACAAGTTCTTAAACTCATATGATTGTGGTAAGTTCTTGAACTTATAATATGTGGTAAGTTTGACGAACTTGATATAGTTAAGTGTGAATAAATTATTGAGGATAATAGGAATATATAGAATGCTATGCAATTGATCCTTAGTGAAGGCGTATGAAATAAGTAGTATTAGTGTTACTTGAATTTGTATGATTCTATGATGTGTATACGATAAGTATATGGGTGTAATGTAATATTCTCAACTTTTATATAAGTTGTGGCAGCAATTCCCGACTTTTATGTCACAAAGGGGATATCAGATGTTTAAAGTAGTATGTGCTACGCTATACGGTGTAAAGTATTACGAAATTAGTTAGATGAACATGATTTTATTTAATCAGATAATGCCGCCAAGACGTAAACGAAACCAAAAGGCAGAAGAACCTGTCAACAAAGCTGGAGGACAGCCAGACTCGACACAAAATTTGGCGAACATGGACATTCAAGCTAAGCAGAATGGATTACCAGTCGTGAGAAATCAGCCAGATAATCGATCGACAAACTTCAAAGACTTCAAGGCAATCGAATCGCCAGGATTTAGAGGATCAACCGACCCTGTAGAGGTGTTTATGATAGCTAGAGTAACGGAGGGGCAAATGACAACTTTTGTCACCTATACGATGAAAGGGGAGGCGAATTTTTGGTGGAAAGAAAATCAAGCTAGAGTCAGAGAAGAAAATAGTGGTAGTAGGACTGGAAAAAGGAAAGACGAAAATTTCGAGAATACCAGAAATAAGCTAGGAGGTGGAAAGAAACATGTTGCGCAGTGTGAAAATTACAGAAAGAATCACTTGGGAGAGTGTCTTAAGGGTAAGTTAGTATGTTACAAGTGCGGGCAGGAGGGCCATATTTCTCCCAACTGCCCCAATCCAAGGATGAACAGAGGGTGTTTCATGTGTGGATCAACGGAGCATAAGGTGAAGGACTGCCCAAAAAAGGGAAGGGATACAGGAAGCGCGGATACAGGAAAAGGTAGCGGGACTCTGGCGATAGCGGAACCTACTTCAACAAAAAAACTAACAAAAGCAACCGCGAGAGTCTTCACCATGACGGTCCAGGATACTGTGGCAGCTGGAAATGTAACTCCAGGTATTATTCGAATAATCTTTACTTTCGTAAATATATGAGTTCCATATATATAGTAAATTATTTTATAAATAAATTTTGAAGGAGGAATTTGAGTTCTTTTAGAAATCAAACTTTCGTTTAATCAGATAGACAAGATTTATGTTGAATAGTTAAAGATTTGTTAGATCAATTATGATCGAGATCTATTTGCAATGATTGCGTATGCTATGTACCCTTGTATATATGAGTTTTAATACGGTGATTCCGGGGACGAAATCCTTATAAGGGAGGGTGAATGTAATAACCCGATATTTTCTATATAAATAAATAAGAAATTTTGTATATAAATTTTATTTTAAAGATGAAAATATGTGCCAGGTAATGTGTATATAATTTTGTGATAAATAAAATTTATTTATTACATGATTAATTTTAAATAATTTTATTTTAGAATTATTGATCATTATAAAGTACATACTTATAATAATAATTTTTTTTAGAAATGTCTTTATTAATTATTTTCCATGAAAATATAATTTTTGTATTATTTTAATAATATATTAAATGATTATTGGAATTATTATAATTACTATTTTATTATATGAATTTTAGTTCAGACTATTTAAGTTAATTATTTTTAACTTAATTAATGATGTTATATATGATAGATAAATCAGATATGGAATCCAAACCCTAAATTGGATTTTTGTTCAAGGGATGAGAATAATAATATAATATAATTTTTATTTTTATTTTTCAGTGCTATAAATATATACTGTATATGTGTAGACTGATAATAGTTAGTCAATTATGGTGTATCACGACAAACCCTTGTATTACTGTCATAAACCGTAATTGAAAATTCAAAATTGGAGTTTAAGGTCGGTCAGAAATGGTGTTATATGAATTAAGTTGCATATTATAGAATTTCTATTAATTAGGAAAAGCCTAATTAATATATGAAAACCCTAAATTAAAATTAGGAACCCTAATTTACTACTTAGGAACCCTAATTGCTAAAATTAGAAACCCTAATTACTATTTTAGTAAATTATAATATTAATTAGAAAACCCTAATTGTTAATTTGGGAACCCTAATGATAATTAATGAACCCTAATTATTTAAACCCTAATTTTATTAAAAACCCTAATTTTAATTAGTGTGTTTTAAATTAAAATTTTATTACACTTTAATTTTAATTTTCCAAACTCTAGAAATTTATTGAGAAACTTTAAGGTTTAAAATCTAGTGATTAGACCCTAGATTTAAGCACCTTGGACAAGAATAACCTTAAAATTAAAAAGTAAATGACCGTTTTACCCTTTTTGTCCCATTTGGTGAATTATTGTTAGCCAAATCTTATCAAATCTTGCTAGCCACCACCCTAGACTAAGCTACCAGCTATAGCATGCCAGCAACAGGTTCAATGCATCAGCCAAGGGCCTTGCATATAAGTTTATATAGAATTTAAGAGAGAGAAAGTGCATATTTAGCCTAAATTATTCACAACTTTCATCCTAGAACTTCTCTATCTAAAACCTCCGAATTTCATTGATAATATCAGTCACCAATCAAGCCTCACTAACACCAATATCAAATCAGAAGCATAGAAATTAGATTTGTTCACTTAAAGGTATGAACTCTAAAAAGAAATCTGATCTTGATCTGCATGTTAGATGTTATAATTTATTATTAAACTATGTTATTTATGGTGTATACTGATGATCTGAGTTGATAGATGTTAGATCCATAACATTTATAGGCTCAGATCTAGAGTTTTTCAAAATCTAGAAATTTTTATTTTTGAGTCTGACAGTCAAATGTCAGTCCTCATAGATCCTTGTATGTTATGCGTTTTTGTGCTTTAAGTGTTTGATACTGTAGTCCAATATGTGGTCTTTAAACTGGAACTTGTATCAAAGTCAGAACATGAACAGATTGAAAGTTATGGCTGGTCAAACATAGTTGACCGACCATGACTTTCCTTTTCTGGGTAACCCAGAAACTTGTTTTCAGCGTTTGACAATGTTTTGAAAGACATAATTATGTCCATTTTTAATTGTTATAATGATGTGTTTGTATCTAGTTTATAACTTGTCATATGTACTATATATTTGTGACTTTAGATCCTTTAAAAAATCAACTAATCAAACGCAGTGGACGGTCAAACTTGACCATCCGATCATGACATTCATTTCTAGGAATTTCCAGAAATATGAAGAACAACTTTCTAACATAGGTTGACCGGATTAGATCTTTTAACTATGATGTTGATTTACTGATTTGTTGTTATAGTAATGTTCCTTGTCATGTATACTATAGATTTGAACCATTAAACGACAAAAATCATGAACAGAACATAAAAGAAATCGAGCATGAAAGTGATAGGTTGAACTGCTGGGTTTCTGGGAAAACCCAGAAACGTTCTGACAAGAATTTGTTGAGCCTAGATCGTTTTGATTAATTATTTTTAGACTTGAACATGACTTGAATCATGTTCTCTGTTAGTTACTCTACACAGCCCGACGTCTAAACTACCAAATACATGAACAGATTATTAGATATAAAGCCACAAAGGGCGTTGACCGGCCATGACTTTAAAATTCTGGGCAGCCCAGAAACTTGATGAACAGCTCTGACAGCATGTTCTGATGCTTAGATCTTCCTTATGTTTTATGATTTGGTTCAGAAATTGTTATGAACATGTACTCTTACATACTTACTACAACAGTTAATTAATAGCATGTCCAGAAGCAACTCATACAGAGAATGATTGATGGTCAAACAAGCTCACTTGAACACTAAGTATGAACACCTGGGTTTTTCAAGAACACCTAAGGCGACATTTACTGTCGCCAAAGGGCTTTAGCGACAGACTTAGTAAAATTAATTAATTTAATTTCTAAAAATCATTTAAAAATAGTAAATAAATTATAAAAATTACAAAAATAGTTTTAAAAATTATTTTAAGTTATAAAAATTAACTTTTAATAATTTAACATATTTTCCATAAATATTAATATTTATTTGGATATTATTAGTATTTAAATTATTTAATAAATATATTAAATAAATTAATTAAAAATGATTTTATTGTATTTAAAATCATTTTAAATAATAATAAGGTATTTAATAATACTTTAAGTTATAAAACATAACTTTTAATATTTTAAGATAAATTTTATTAATTATTTAAGATTAATGATATTAGATTTATTTAGTAATAATATTAAATAAATAAATTAAAAATAATTTTAATATTATAAAAATTATTTTTAAATGAAAATAAATAGTTTAAAAATATTTTGAGTTATAAAATATAACTTTTGATATTTAAAGGTAAATTTTATTAATAATTAAATATTAATGATATTAAGTTTATTTAATAAGTATATTAAATAAATAGTTTAAAAATGGTTTTATTGAATTAAAAATTATTTAAAAAGGAAATAAATGAATTAAAAATATTTTAAGTTATAATTAATGACTTTTAATATTTTTATAAATAATAAATTAATATTCTAATATTAATGGTAATTATTTGAAAATAATTTTTAATGTTTAAAAAATTATTTAAGGGTAATATTATACTTTAAAAATATTTTGAGTTATTATAAATAACTTTAATATTTTGGCAATGGTTTCATTAATAACTTAATATTAATTAAATATTAATGATAATAGAATTATTTAATATTTAAATCATTTAATAATGATTCTAATGGTTGAAAAATCATGATAAATTATTATAATTGTTTAAAAATTATTATAAGGTTATGAAAAATAATTTGACTGATATTTAATGTATCTGAACGAATATTAAATTGCAGGATAGAGTTTTAGACTCAATAATTACCCGATAAAACCGTCGGTACATCGAAAAGTTTTAGAAATTGATTTGGACTTAGATAATTTGACTAGATACGTATTTGTTAGTAAATCAATGACTATTGGATATGTGTGACAATGTGATTATGTTAAGTGTTGACTGCAAATAGCAGTGCTATGTGATATGATATATTATTCTAATCAAATGAATGATGTTATTAATGCTAGGTTTTTGTATAAAAGATAAAACTAAGTTGCATTATTATAAGCAGCAGCTCAGGCAAGTTTCCTAAACTTACTCCAATTATTATTGAGCAAGTATCTGAACTATCCTTTACATTGTGCAAGTATCCTAACTTTGTATTTTCTTTATGCAATGGACATGAGAAAGAAAGTTTTAGAATCATATTATTGTGCCAGATTATTAACTCTATTGTTATTGATTATATATCTAATTTTTGTATTAATACAAGTTCTTACATTATCCGAATATTGTATTATTGTATAATTCAGATATTTATTCTGTTCGTTAATTCCTATATAGGGTTAGACAAGTGTCCCCACTTGGATAACCATTGTATTTAATCACATGTTGATACATACTTATTAATTTCGAGTATGTATACGTTGACTTAAAAGCCGTCTAAGCTATTTGATTGGCTAGACATAAACAATATTGTTGAGCAAGATAGAACTTTATTGTATCCAACCAGATTATTTTGATTCGGATTCCCGACTAAGTATGAACATCCCGAATATGAGAAAACTTTTGTGCACCTAAGGTGGATAGAGTGAACGATAATATCGTTCTTGCATGTAGTATTGATCAATACAGGGCGCATTGGGATGATCACCCTCGTGCCCGTAAGTTATGACTGTTTGCGGATGAAGTTCTGCTACACCTTAGCGAAAATTAAAAATAATGTTCATAGTCTGTCGACTAATCTCCAGTTATAGTCAGAACGTAGTTTCAAAAAATTGATATAGAATTGTTATGTTGTTATTATTGGTTTAACTTACTTCACAACTGTTGATTTGTTGTAGAAGTGTTATTCAAAGAAAACATTTAATTCTTTCAGCTTATATTAATTGTTGCTATTATTTGCTGGGCAATCAAATGCTCATTCTTGCTTACAATGATATTTATTATCTATCATGTAATGTATTGTAGTAAAGGTTGCGTACTTGAGATTAGACTCTGATGTATGTACATTAAGTTTGATATTTATATTATTGTAATTATTATTAGTATTATTCCGCTCATAGAAATGGTATCATAAAGGACTGAGTTCGGGTTTCAAGTACCTGAATTTGGGGGCGTTACATACATTACTTCAATTATTATTTTTGTTAAAAAAATAATAAAATAAAAATAAAATAAAATATAAATAAAAGAAAATAAGGTTCATTTTTTAAACATTAATATAAACTATAACAGTAATGCTATTAGAATACTAATGTTACTAATATCATTAATATATACTAATATCTAATAAGTAATTTTGTTAAGATAATATATTATAAGTATTTATCCAAGTAAGCAATATCATGTTAAAGAGAATTATTAATAACTAATAAGTAATTACTAATAACTTATTAATAATATTACTAATAACTAATAAAGTTGTACTAATATTATTAATATTAGTAATAATTTTTTAAATAATAACATTAATTCTTAGCTTAGTTAATAATTAATATTTTGTTAGTGTTGGAAGTATGAGGTTTTAAGTTCAAATCTTAATAATAAATATTTCTATGTGCAATAAAATTTAAAATAGGTTGAGATATTTTTGAATACATTGTATGTATGTAAGACCCCAAATTTTATGAAATAAAAGTATTCAATTTTTCTTATAATTACAATTCAGTAAATGGTTAAATTGATAACAAGTTAAAGTTAAGGGTAATATAAGAAATTTTTCAAAATACGCAAGTGGTTATAAAATATTCATTGTTGTCGGGGAATATTCGTTTAGTCGTGGAATATTCTTTCTGTCGGGGAATATTCGTACGACAGCGCAGCCATTTGTCGGCCCCATAACAGAATAACTGTCGGATGAAGAAAAAGACAAATTTGAGTTTTTATAAATAACGGCGTAGTTGTTACCGTTAACACTGTTGGAATACCCGGTGGTTAAAATACAGTAATACGCGTTATTGCACAGTAGCACACGGTATTGCATAGTATTTTTGAAATTATTGATTCTTACGTAAGAAGGCACTACTCAATAATTGTTACAGTAATTACTGTTCAATATTTTATTTTATTGATTCAATAATTGCTACATTGAAATTTTATATTATTGTTGTTCAATAATTATCACTGCACAGTATTTCCCATTATCAGATCAATAATTCATATTATTTGAATAATATTATTAGATAACATTATTGGCAATGTCTAGAAAGTTCTGTCTAAGGAGAGGTTTGGTCACCTAATTGTGCGCCAGTAAGGAGAAATTCTTATTGGAAAGCCCCCTCTTTCCTGGGAACGGCCTGGTTGTCATAAATGTGATTCTGTAATATTATTTGTGAATAATTAATTATTGATTCATATGATAAGGAAATATTTATTTTATGTGGATATAAACGAGGGATATATTTTTGTGGTTAAAAATGAAGGAGTTAATGTTGAGGTTTTTATCCGTATTTTTGTCGGAATGGAGGTATTAAAAATCAGGGTTTTTGATATATTTTGCGGGGGTTATAATTTTTAATCCGACCGTTGGATCGTGGTAATTTTTGGATATGTTATACATATATAAGTTGAGTATATGTCCACAAATTTTGAACCGTTAAAAATGAACGTATGATTTGTTATGAATTTAACGAGATGACTGGTTCAGAAATTGTTAAATTTTCGGAGTTAATCATTTTGGTGGAAAATTCTAGAATTGGTGGGTCCCACTTGTGGTTGGTGAAGAAATGTGCTGAATTATATTTCAAATGTGGTGGGTGGGAATAGTAGCAGGTAAAGCCATCAGGTTGCAGGTCAAGTTTGCTAAAATTTTCCTATAAATAGAGGGCTAAGTTAGAATTGAAAATCACACCAGAAACATAAGCTTTCTCTCTTTCTCTCTCTATATTATGAAGCATATTTTGTGAGTATTTAGATACTTTGAGAGTTGCTATTCAGTGCAAGTTTCCTTCGGCTTTGCATACCGATCAGAAGTACTGCTCTTTTGAGGTAAGGGATAGTAAGGGATAGTAAGGGATAGTAAGGGATTTTAAGGATTGTTATGATTTTCAGTTTCGTAATTTTTCTGACCTTCAAAAATTTTGAAAAAATTTGAAATGATATTTTGATGAGTTTTCTTGATTGTGTCCAAAAATGGTGATTTTTGGATGTATAGATTGAGAGTTATGAATTTTATGAGAAAAGACTATTTTAAAAGTAATCGCTTATAACTCCTTGTGGTTAACTCCAAAATTGATGAAATTTTTATTGGGAGTACATGTATATGATAGGAGTATACTCTGTAAATTTCAGAATTTTTGGACAAAAGTTCAATTTTTGATAAATGTCTAAATATTCGGCTGTTTTGGTCATATGAAAAATAGTAAATGACTTTTAAAAATTCTGAGAAAAATATATGTTCACTATGGGACTATATTATGCTAAATCCCAGAAAAGAAATATTTTTGGAACTGATTTGGTATTTTTCATGAAAATAGTCTAGTTATGAGTAAATGAATTAAATATGTTTTGTGAAGTAAAAAAATTGGAAAATAGGATTTTATGACTTGAGAATCCTATATGAGGTATATGCAAATTTTTGATGAGGGTTTTGATTATTGGTGATAAAATCTTATGAGTTTGGTATTTTAGAATGATTAAATGCATTATTTAGTAAAGTGTAAACAATTTAAATAAATTGTTTATAAGTTTAAGAAATGTTATTTCAATATCATTATACTGAAATATTGGTATGTATTTTATTGTAGAATTTCTACCTTTTTGTGTCGGGTTTACTATTCACGAGTTACTATTCATGAGTTACTATTCACGAAGTTACTATTCACGAGTTACTATTCACGAGTTACTATTCATGATAAAATTGGTTTCTTTTTCTAACCAAATTATAGTTTATTTATGAATATTACTCTTGAGAATAAATCTATATGTTGATCATATTGTTTTTATTATCATATATAGCATTTTTATAACCCTAATGATGCTATTCTCTTTCACTTTAGTGTAAAGATGGGTAGATTATTGGTATGATCATGACTAGGGTTCTTTTTGGCCAGTAGTGGAAAAGTTGAATTGTGACTGGTATGATCATGACCATTGAATTTATAATTGAATATCTTTAGCTTAAGTGCAAAGGTGAATTGATCAACATGGTTATAATTATAGTTTATATAAGTTGTAAAATGATTATATATTTCTTTGAGATATTAATATATTTGGCATGTAGTGCAAATATGAACTGTTGATGAATATATTTGGCCGTAGTGCAAATATGAACTGTTGAGGAATATCTTTGGCCTGTAGTCAAAGATGAAATATTAATGAATATCTTTGGCCTGTAGTGCAAAGATGAATTGTTGATGAATATCTTTGGCCTGTAGTGCAAAGATGAATTGTTGATGAATATCTTTGGCCCGTAGTGCAAAGATGACATGTTGTTGAATATCTTTGGCCAGTAGTGCAAAGATGAACAGATGTTGAGATAAACATGACCAACTAGTGATATAAATGAATATCTTTGGTCGTAGTGCAAAGATGAAGTTATTAGTATGATTATGAACAGGAAATGTGATTTGGTGTAACCATGATCTTTGATGTTTCAGGTAAAGATAGGTGATGAAAATTATCTTCGTCCTGGATGAGAAGAGGAATTTAGAACTACAGTTATGATTATGAGTTATTCATATGATTGTGGACCAGAATTGTTGATTGATGTTATAGGGATAAAACATTGTTGGTGGATTTTTAACATGGAGAAGATAATAGATTTTATAGTCTATTTGACTCTTCTAATGGATTGCTCGTTCCGCTGCAACTTTGGTTAAAATTTTTATCATTTACCATATGTTCTAAATCTCTGATTTATTATTGATGAAGGCTATTGATAATTTAATTATCTTTAGTCATGATATACTTTACTGAGCTAGTTGTGCTCACCCTTTTGCTTCACAATTCCTTTCAGGTAATAAGAGTGTAGCTGGGTCGAGCGAGGGTAACGGGGAAATAGAACGGTGTTCTCTAGCTATGGATGTTCTCCCGAAGCAGTATAGAAAAGTTCATTTAGTAGTTTTATTTGGTGAATCCAATAGGGTAAGGTGTACCCAACGTTGGAAGGGTGGTTTACCACTATCATACAAGATGTCTAATGACATACAACCTCGTGTCATCATAAGACAGGGATGTGCTCATCCGCTTGCTGAGTATATATACGAGCACTACCTATATGATCTTGGTGTTTGTTGAAGTATAATTCTCAATTAGAGACAGTAGAGATAATGATATGTCAAGAGAAGACTCACCATTGGGAAGAATATGATAGTAATCTTCTCGTTTTTCTTTGGGGTTTATTGGGTCAACCAAGGATAATTCTGTGGCCATATGATATCTATCATAACCTAGACGCGTGGCCTCCAATGTACGAAGGTTTCCTTGAGCACTTCCCAAAGATTCTAATTTCTGAAACAGTTTTTGACTATACCTTTATGTAAGGTGTCATTGTGAGGTGATGTCCACGGTTGGAACATGAGTCACATTTGGTATATATTTGTATCCAAACACACAGTATATGTGTTGTTGTATTTTGCACGACAATTGTTGTAATAAAGTTGTAGTTATTTTCTGTACCATGTATTTGGCGACTCAGAATGGGTTGGGTGGAATGGACCTGTTTTGGGGTTGTCACAGTTGGTATCAGAGCTTAGGGATATGATCTCTGGCGAAGATCGGGGAATAGAACTAGGAGGGGAGAGATGAGTAAATCCTTCGCTAGTGTGTCCTACCTAAGCTTATTTGTTGGTCAGTCATAATATTGAGATATTATGTGATATGTTAATTTGTTCAATTAACCCTTGTTTTGAAGCTGTATACTAGAATGATATCTGAAATACAGGAGATGATCAATGGAAAAATCGTGATGACAGGGAAGATGGAATCTGAAATGAAAGCAAGGTATTCTCAACTCTTTGAAATACCAGGTACGTAAATTTCGGGGACGAAATTTCATAAGGAGGGGAGATTGTAAGACCCCAAATTTTATGAAATAAAAGTATTCAATTTTTCTTATAATTACAATTCAGTAAATGGTTAAATTGATAACAAGTTAAAGTTAAGGGTAATATATGAAATTTTTCAAAATACGCAAGTGGTTATAAAATATTCATTGTTGTCGGGGAATATTCGTTTAGTCGTGGAATATTCTTTCTGTCGGGGAATATTCGTACGACAGCGCAGCCATTTGTCGGCCCCATAACAGAATAACTGTCGGATGAAGAAAAAGACAAATTTGAGTTTTTATAAATAACGGCGTAGTTGTTACCGTTAACACTGTTGGAATACCCGGTGGTTAAAATACAGTAATACGCGTTATTGCACAGTAGCACACGGTATTGCATAGTATTTTTGAAATTATTGATTCTTACGTAAGAAGGCACTACTCAATAATTGTTACAGTAATTACTGTTCAATATTTTATTTTATTAATTCAATAATTGCTACGTTGAAATTTTATATTATTATTGTTCAATAATTGTCACTGCACAGTATTTCCCATTATCAGATCAATAATTCATATTATTTGAATAATATTATTAGATAACATTATTGGCAATGTCTAGAAAGTTCTGTCTAAGGAGAGGTTTGGTCACCTAATTGCGCGCCAGTAAGGAAAAATTCTTATTGGAAAGCCCCCTCTTTCCTGGGAACGGCCTGGTTGTCATAAATGTGATTCGGTAATATTATTTGTGAATAATTAATTATTGATTCATATGATAAGGAAATATTTATTTTATGTGGATATAAACGAGGGATATATTTTTGTGGTTAAAAATGAAGGAGTTAATGTTGAGGTTTTTATCCGTATTTTTATCGGAATGGAGGTATTAAAAATCAGGATTTTTGATATATTTTGCGGGGGTTATAATTTTTAATCCGACCGTTGGATCGTGGTAATTTTTGGATATGTTATACATATATAAGTTGAGTATATGTCCACAAATTTTGAACCGTTAAAAATGAACGTATGATTTGTTATGAATTTTACGAGATGACTGGTTCAGAAATTGTTGAATTTTCGGAGTTAATCATTTTGGTAGAAAATTCTAGAATTGGTGGGTCCCACTTGTGGTTGGTGAAGAAATGTGCTGAATTATATTTCAAATGTGGTGGGTGGGAATAGTAGCAGGTAAAGCAATCAGGTTGCAGGTCAAGTTTGCTAAAATTTTCCTATAAATAGAGGGCTAAGTTAGAATTGAAAATCACACCAGAAACATAAGCTTTCTCTCTTTCTCTCTCTATATTATGAAGCATATTTTGTGAGTATTTAGATACTTTGAGAGTTGCTATTCAGTGCAAGTTTCCTTCGGCTTTGCATACCGATCAGAAGTACTGCTCTTTTGAGGTAAGGGATAGTAAGGGATAATAAGAGATTTTAAGGGTTGTTATGATTTTCAGTTTCGTAATTTTTCTGACCTTCAAAAATTCTGAAAAAATTTGAAATGATATTTTGATGAGTTTTCTTGATTGTGTCCAAAAATGGTGATTTTTGGATGTATAGATTGAGAGTTATGAATTTTATGAGAAAAGACTATTTTAAAAGTAATCGCTTATAACTCCTTGTGGTTAACTCCAAAATTGATGAAATTTTTATTGGGAGTACATGTATATGATAGGAGTATACTCTGTAAATTTCAGAATATTTGGACAAAAGTTCAATTTTTGATAAATGTCTAAATATTCGGCTGTTTTGGTCATATGAAAAATAGTAAATGACTTTTAAAAATTCTGAGAAAAATATATGTTCACTATGGGACTATATTATGCTAAATCCCAGAAAAGAAATATTTTTGGAACTGATTTGGTATTTTTCATGAAAATAGTCTAGTTATGAGTAAATAAATTAAATATGTTTTGTGAAGTAAAAAAATTGGAAAATAGGATTTTATGACTTGAGAATCCTATATGAGGTATATGCAAATTTTTGATGAGGGTTTTGATTATTGGTGATAAAATCTTATGAGTTTGATATTTTAGAATGATTAAATGCATTATTTAGTAAAGTGTAAACAATTTAAATAAATTGTTTATAAGTTTAAGAAATGTTATTTCAATATCATTATACCGAAATATTGGTATGTATTTTATTGTAGAATTTCTACCTTTTTGTGTCGGGTTTACTATTCACGAGTTACTATTCATGAGTTACTATTCACGAAGTTACTATTCACGAGTTACTATTCACGAGTTACTATTCATGATAAAATTGGTTCCTTTTTCTAACCAAATTATAGTTTATTTATGAATATTACTCTTGAGAATAAATCTATATGTTGATCATATTGTTTTTATTATCATATATAGCATTTTTATAACCCTAATGATGCTATTCTCTTTCACTTTAGTGTAAAGATGGGTAGATTATTGGTATGATCATGACTAGGGTTCTCTTTGGCCAGTAGTGGAAAAGTTGAATTGTGACTGGTATGATCATGACCATTGAATTTATAATTGAATATCTTTAGCTTAAGTGCAAAGGTGAATTGATCAACATGGTTATAATTATAGTTTATATAAGTTCTAAAATGATTATATATTTCTTTGAGATATTAATATATTTGGCATGTAGTGCAAATATGAACTGTTGATGAATATATTTGGCCGTAGTGCAAATATGAACTGTTGAGGAATATCTTTGGTCTGTAGTGCAAAGATGAAATATTAATGAATATCTTTGGCCTGTAGTGCAAAGATGAATTGTTGATGAATATCTTTGGCCTGTAGTGCAAAGATGAATTGTTGATGAATATCTTTAGCCCGTAGTGTAAAGATGACATGTTGTTGAATATCTTTGGCCAGTAGTGTAAAGATGAACAGATGTTGAGATAAACATGACCAACTAGTGATATAAATGAATATCTTTGGTCGTAGTGCAAAGATGAAGTTATTAGTATGATTATGAACAGGAAATGTGATTTGGTGTAACCATGATCTTTGATGTTTCAGGTAAAGATAGGTGATGAAAATTATCTTCGTCCTGGATGAGAAGAGGAATTTAGAACTACAGTTATGATTATGAGTTATTCATATGATTGTGGACCAGAATTGTTGATTGATGTTACAGGGATAAAATATTGTTGGTGGATTTTTAACATGGAAAAGATAATAGATTTTATAGTCTATTTGACTCTTCTAATGGATTACTCGTTCCGCTACAACTTTGGTTGAAATTTTTATCATTTACCATATGTTCTAAATCTCTGATTTATTATTGATGAAGGCTATTGATAATTTAATTATCTTTAGTCATGATATACTTTACTGAGCTAGTTGTGCTCACCCTTTTGCTTCACAATTCCTTTCAGGTAATAAGAGTGTAGCTGGGTCGAGCGAGGGTAACGGGGAAATAGAACGGTGGTCTCTAGCTGTGGATGTTCTCCCGAAGCAGTATAGAAAAGTTCATTTAGTAGTTTTATTTGGTGAATCCAATAGGATAAGGTGTACCCAACGTTGGAAGGGTGGTTTGCCACTATCATACAAGATGTCTAATGACATACAACCTCATGTCATCATAAGACAGGGATGTGCTCATCCGCTTGCTGAGTATATATACGAGCACTACCTATATGATCTTGGTGTTTGTTGAAGTATAATTCTCAATTAGAGACAGTAGAGATAATGATATGTCAAGAGAAGACTCACCATTGGGAAGAATATGATAGTAATCTTCTCGTTTTTCTTTGGGGTTTATTGGGTCAACCAAGGATAATTCTGTGGCCATATGATATCTATCATAACCTAGACGCGTGGCCTCCAATGTACGAAGGTTTCCTTGAGCACTTCCCAAAGATTCTAATTTCTAAAACAGTTTTTGACTATACCTTTATGTAAGGTGTCATTGTGAGGTGATGTCCACGGTTGGAACATGAGTCACATTTGGTATATATTTGTATCCAAACTCACAGTATATGTGTTGTTGTATTTTACACGACAATTGTTGTAATAAAGTTGTAGTTATTTTCTGTACCATGTATTTGGCGACTCAGAATGGGTTGGGTGGAATGGACCTGTTTTGGGGTTGTCACAGTTGGTATCAGAGCTTAGGGATATGATCTCTGGCGGAAATCGGGGAATAGAACTAGGAGGGGAGAGATGAGTAAATCCTTCGCTAGTGTGTCCTACCTAAGCTTATTTGTTGGTCAGTCATAATATTGGGATATTATGTGATATGTTAATTTGTTCAATTAACCCTTGTTTTGAAGCTGTATACTAGAATGATATCTGAAATACAGGAGATGATCAATGGAGAAATCGTGATGACAGGGAAGATGGAATCTGAAATGAAAGCAAGGTATTCTCAACTATTTGAAATACCAGGTACGTAAATTTCGGGGACGAAATTTCATAAGGAGGGGAGATTGTAAGACCCCAAATTTTATGAAATAAAAGTATTCAATTTTTCTTATAATTACAATTCAGTAAATGGTTAAATTGATAACAAGTTAAAGTTAAGGGTAATATATGAAATTTTTCAAAATACGCAAGTGGTTATAAAATATTCATTGTTGTCGGGGAATATTTGTTTAGTCGTGGAATATTCTTTCTGTCGGGGAATATTCGTTCGACAGCGCAGCCATTTGTCGGCCCCATAACAGAATAACTGTCAGATGAAGAAAAAGACAAATTTGAGTTTTTATAAATAACGGCGTAGTTATTACCGTTAACACTGTTGGAATACCCGGTGGTTAAAATACAGTAATACGCGTTATTGCACAGTAGCACACGGTATTGCATAGTATTTTTGAAATTATTGATTCTTACGTAAGAAGGCATACTCAATAATTGTTACAGTAATTACTGTTCAATATTTTATTTTATTGATTCAATAATTGCTACGTTGAAATTTTATATTATTGTTGTTCAATAATTGTCACCGCACAGTATTTCCCATTATCAGATCAATAATTCATATTATTTGAATAATATTATTAGATAACATTATTGGCAATGTCTAGAAAGTTCTGTCTAAGGAGAGGTTTGGTCACCTAATTGCGCGCCAGTAAGGAGAAATTCTTATTGGAAAGCCCCCTCTTTCCTGGGAACGGCCTGGTTGTCATAAATGTGATTCTGTAATATTATTTGTGAATAATTAATTATTGATTCATATGATAAGGAAATATTTATTTTATGTGGATATAAACGAGGGATATATTTTTGTGGTTAAAAATGAAGGAGTTAATGTTGAGGTTTTTATCCGTATTTTTATCGGAATTGAGGTATTAAAAATCAGGGTTTTTGATATATTTTGCGGGGGTTATAATTTTTAATCCGACCGTTGGATCGTGGTAATTTTTGGATATGTTATACATATATAAGTTGAGTATATGTCCACAAATTTTGAACCGTTAAAAATGAACGTATGATTTGTTATGAATTTTACGAGATGACTGGTTCAGAAATTGTTGAATTTTCGGAGTTAATCATTTTGGTAGAAAATTCTAGAATTGGTGGGTTCCACTTGTGGTTGGTGAAGAAATGTGCTGAATTATATTTCAAATGTGGTGGGTGGGAATAGTAGCAGGTAAAGCCATCAGGTTGCAGGTCAAGTTTGCTAAAATTTTCCTATAAATAGAGGGCTAAGTTAGAATTGAAAATCACACCAGAAACATAAGCTTTCTCTCTTTCTCTCTCTATATTATGAAGCATATTTTGTGAGTATTTAGATACTTTGAGAGTTGCTATTCAGTGCAAGTTTCCTTCGGCTTTGCATACCGATCAGAAGTACTGCTCTTTTGAGGTAAGGGATAGTAAGGGATAGTAAGGATAATAAGAGATTTTAAGGGTTGTTATGATTTTCAGTTTCGTAATTTTTCTGACCTTCAAAAATTCTGAAAAAATTTGAAATGATATTTTGATTAGTTTTCTTGATTGTGTCAAAAAATGGTGATTTTTGGATGTATAGATTGAGAGTTATGAATTTTATGAGAAAAGACTATTTTAAAAGTAATCGCTTATAACTCCTTGTGGTTAACTCCAAAATTGATGAAATTTTTATTGGGAGTACATGTATATGATAGGAGTATACTCTGTAAATTTCAGAATTTTTGGACAAAAGTTCAATTTTTGATAAATGTCTAAATATTCGGCTGTTTTGGTCATATGAAAAATAGTAAATGACTTTTAAAAATTCTGAGAAAAATATATGTTCACTATGGGACTATATTATGCTAAATCCCAGAAAAGAAATATTTTTGGAACTGATTTGGTATTTTTCATGAAAATAGTCTAGTTATGAGTAAATAAATTAAATATGTTTTGTGAAGTAAAAAAAATTGGAAAATAGGATTTTATGACTTGAGAATCCTATATGAGGTATATGCAATTTTTGATGAGGGTTTTGATTATTGGTGATAAAATCTTATGAGTTTGATATTTTAGAATGATTAAATGCATTATTTAGTAAAGTGTAAACAATTTAAATAAATTGTTTATAAGTTTAAGAAATGTTATTTCAATATCATTATACCGAAATATTGGTATGTATTTTATTGTAGAATTTCTACCTTTTTGTGTCGGGTTTACTATTCACGAGTTACTATTCATGAGTTACTATTCACGAAGTTACTATTCACGAGTTACTATTCACGAGTTACTATTCATGATAAAATTGGTTTCTTTTTCTTACCAAATTATAGTTTATTTATGAATATTACTCTTGAGAATAAATCTATATGTTGATCATATTGTTTTTATTATCATATATAGCATTTTTATAACCCTAATGATGCTATTCTCTTTCACTTTAGTGTAAAGATGGGTAGATTATTGGTATGATCATGACTAGGGTTCTCTTTGGCCAGTAGTGAAAAGTTGAATTGTGACTGGTATGATCATGACCATTGAATTTATAATTGAATATCTTTAGCTTAAGTGCAAAGGTGAATTGATCAACATGGTTATAATTATAGTTTATATAAGTTCTAAAATGATTATATATTTCTTTGAGATATTAATATATTTGGCATGTAGTGCAAATATGAACTGTTGATGAATATATTTGGCCGTAGTGCAAATATGAACTGTTGAGGAATATCTTTGGCCTGTAGTGCAAAGATGAAATATTAATGAATATCTTTGGCCTGTAGTGCAAAGATGAATTGTTGATGAATATCTTTGGCCCGTAGTGCAAAGATGACATGTTGTTGAATATCTTTGGCCAGTAGTGCAAAGATGAACAGATGTTGAGATAAACATGACCAACTAGTGATATAAATGAATATCTTTGGTCGTAGTGCAAAGATGAAGTTATTAGTATGATTATGAACAGGAAATGTGATTTGGTGTAACCATGATCTTTGATGTTTCAGGTAAAGATAGGTGATGAAAATTATCTTCGTCCTGGATGAGAAGAGGAATTTAGAACTACAGTTATGATTATGAGTTATTCATATGATTGTGGACCAGAATTGTTGATTGATGTTACAGGGATAAAATATTGTTGGTGGATTTTTAACATGGAAAAGATAATAGATTTTATAGTCTATTTGACTCTTCTAATGGATTGCTCGTTCCGCTGCAACTTTGGTTGAAATTTTTATCATTTACCATATGTTCTAAATCTCTGATTTATTATTGATGAAGGCTATTGATAATTTAATTATCTTTAGTCATGATATACTTTACTGAGCTAGTTGTGCTCACCCTTTTGCTTCACAATTCCTTTCAGGTAATAAGAGTGTAGCTGGGTCGAGCGAGGGTAACGGGGAAATAGAACGGTGTTCTCTAGCTATGGATGTTCTCCCGAAGCAGTATAGAAAAGTTCATTTAGTAGTTTTATTTGGTGAATCCAATAGGGTAAGGTGTACCCAACGTTGGAAGGGTGGTTTGCCACTATCATACAAGATGTCTAATGACATACAACCTCGTGTCATCATAAGACAGGGATGTGCTCATCCGCTTGCTGAGTATATATACGAGCACTACCTATATGATCTTGGTGTTTGTTGAAGTATAATTCTCAATTAGAGACAGTAGAGATAATGATATGTCAAGAGAAGACTCACCATTGGGAAGAATATGATAGTAATCTTCTCGTTTTTCTTTGGGGTTTATTGGGTCAACCAAGGATAATTCTGTGGCCATATGATATCTATCATAACCTAGACGCGTGGCCTCCAATGTACGAAGGTTTCCTTGAGCACTTCCCAAAGATTCTAATTTCTGAAACAGTTTTTGACTATACCTTTATGTAAGGTGTCATTGTGAGGTGATGTCCACGGTTGGAACATGAGTCACATTTGGTATATATTTGTATCCAAACACACAGTATATGTGTTGTTGTATTTTGCACGACAATTGTTGTAATAAAGTTGTAGTTATTTTCTGTACCATGTATTTGGCGACTCAGAATGGGTTGGGTGGAATGGACCTGTTTTGGGGTTGTCACAGTTGGTATCAGAGCTTAGGGATATGATCTCTGGCGAAGATCGGGGAATAGAACTAGGAGGGGAGAGATGAGTAAATCCTTCGCTAGTGTGTCCTACCTAAGCTTATTTGTTGGTCAGTCATAATATTGGGATATTATGTGATATGTTAATTTGTTCAATTAACCCTTGTTTTGAAGCTGTATACTAGAATGATATCTGAAATACAGGAGATGATCAATGGAGAAATCGTGATGACAGGGAAGATGGAATCTGAAATGAAAGCAAGGTATTCTCAACTCTTTGAAATACCAGGTACGTAAATTTCGGGGACGAAATTTCATAAGGAGGGGAGATTGTAAGACCCCAAATTTTATGAAATAAAAGTATTCAATTTTTCTTATAATTACAATTCAGTAAATGGTTAAATTGATAACAAGTTAAAGTTAAGGGTAATATATGAAATTTTTCAAAATACGCAAGTGGTTATAAAATATCATTGTTGTCGGGGAATATTTGTTTAGTCGTGGAATATTCTTTCTGTCGGGGAATATTAGTTCGACAGCGCAGCCATTTGTCGGCCCCATAACAGAATAACTGTCAGATGAAGAAAAAGACAAATTTGAGTTTTTATAAATAACGGCGTAGTTGTTACCGTTAACACTGTTGGAATACCCGGTGGTTAAAATACAGTAATACGCGTTATTGCACAGTAGCACACGGTATTGCATAGTATTTTTGAAATTATTGATTCTTACGTAAGAAGGCATACTCAATAATTGTTACAGTAATTACTGTTCAATATTTTATTTTATTGATTCAATAATTGCTACGTTGAAATTTTATATTATTGTTGTTCAATAATTGTCACCGCACAGTATTTCCATTATCAGATCAATAATTCATATTATTTGAATAATATTATTAGATAACATTATTGGCAATGTCTAGAAAGTTCTGTCTAAGGAGAGGTTTGGTCACCTAATTGCGCGCCAGTAAGGAGAAATTCTTATTGGAAAGCCCCCTCTTTCCTGGGAACGGCCTGGTTGTCATAAATGTGATTCTGTAATATTATTTGTGAATAATTAATTATTGATTCATATGATAAGGAAATATTTATTTTATGTGGATATAAACGAGGGATATATTTTTGTGGTTAAAAATGAAGGAGTTAATGTTGAGGTTTTTATCCGTATTTTTATCGGAATTGAGGTATTAAAAATCAGGGTTTTTGATATATTTTGCGGGGGTTATAATTTTTAATCCGACCGTTGGATCGTGGTAATTTTTGGATATGTTATACATATATAAGTTGAGTATATGTCCACAAATTTTGAACCGTTAAAAATGAACGTATGATTTGTTATGAATTTTACGAGATGACTGGTTCAGAAATTGTTGAATTTTCGGAGTTAATCATTTTGGTAGAAAATTCTAGAATTGGTGGGTTCCACTTGTGGTTGGTGAAGAAATGTGCTGAATTATATTTCAAATGTGGTGGGTGGGAATAGTAGCAGGTAAAGCCATCAGGTTGCAGGTCAAGTTTGCTAAAATTTTCCTATAAATAGAGGGCTAAGTTAGAATTGAAAATCACACCAGAAACATAAGCTTTCTCTCTTTCTCTCTCTATATTATGAAGCATATTTTGTGAGTATTTAGATACTTTGAGAGTTGCTATTCAGTGCAAGTTTCCTTCGGCTTTGCATACCGATCAGAAGTACTGCTCTTTTGAGGTAAGGGATAGTAAGGGATAGTAAGGGATAATAAGAGATTTTAAGGGTTGTTATGATTTTCAGTTTCGTAATTTTTCTGACCTTCAAAAATTCTGAAAAAATTTGAAATGATATTTTGATTAGTTTTCTTGATTGTGTCCAAAAATGGTGATTTTTGGATGTATAGATTGAGAGTTATGAATTTTATGAGAAAAGACTATTTTAAAAGTAATCGCTTATAACTCCTTGTGGTTAACTCCAAAATTGATGAAATTTTTATTGGGAGTACATGTATATGATAGGAGTATACTCTGTAAATTTCAGAATTTTTGGACAAAAGTTCAATTTTTGATAAATGTCTAAATATTCGGCTGTTTTGGTCATATGAAAAATAGTAAATGACTTTTAAAAATTCTGAGAAAAATATATGTTCACTATGGGACTATATTATGCTAAATCCCAGAAAAGAAATATTTTTGGAACTGATTTGGTATTTTTCATGAAAATAGTCTAGTTATGAGTAAATAAATTAAATATGTTTTGTGAAGTAAAAAAATTGGAAAATAGGATTTTATGACTTGAGAATCCTATATGAGGTATATGCAAATTTTTGATGAGGGTTTTGATTATTGGTGATAAAATCTTATGAGTTTGATATTTTAGAATGATTAAATGCATTATTTAGTAAAGTGTAAACAATTTAAATAAATTGTTTATAAGTTTAAGAAATGTTATTTCAATATCATTATACCGAAATATTGGTATGTATTTTATTGTAGAATTTCTACCTTTTTGTGTCGGGTTTACTATTCACGAGTTACTATTCATGAGTTACTATTCACGAAGTTACTATTCACGAGTTACTATTCATGATAAAATTGGTTTCTTTTTCTTACCAAATTATAGTTTATTTATGAATATTACTCTTGAGAATAAATCTATATGTTGATCATATTGTTTTTATTATCATATATAGCATTTTTATAACCCTAATGATGCTATTCTCTTTCACTTTAGTGTAAAGATGGGTAGATTATTGGTATGATCATGACTAGGGTTCTCTTTGGCCAGTAGTGGAAAAGTTGAATTGTGACTGGTATGATCATGACCATTGAATTTATAATTGAATATCTTTAGCTTAAGTGCAAAGGTGAATTGATCAACATGGTTATAATTATAGTTTATATAAGTTCTAAAATGATTATATATTTCTTTGAGATATTAATATATTTGGCATGTAGTGCAAATATGAACTGTTGATGAATATATTTGGCCGTAGTGCAAATATGAACTGTTGAGGAATATCTTTGGCCTGTAGTGCAAAGATGAAATATTAATGAATATCTTTGGCCTGTAGTGCAAAGATGAATTGTTGATGAATATCTTTGGCCCGTAGTGCAAAGATGACATGTTGTTGAATATCTTTGGCCAGTAGTGCAAAGATGAACAGATGTTGAGATAAACATGACCAACTAGTGATATAAATGAATATCTTTGGTCGTAGTGCAAAGATGAAGTTATTAGTATGATTATGAACAGGAAATGTGATTTGGTGTAACCATGATCTTTGATGTTTCAGGTAAAGATAGGTGATGAAATTATCTTCGTCCTGGATGAGAAGAGGAATTTAGAACTACAGTTATGATTATGAGTTATTCATATGATTGTGGACCAGAATTGTTGATTGATGTTACAGGGATAAAATATTGTTGGTGGATTTTTAACATGGAAAAGATAATAGATTTTATAGTCTATTTGACTCTTCTAATGGATTGCTCGTTCCGCTGCAACTTTGGTTGAAATTTTTATCATTTACCATATGTTCTAAATCTCTGATTTATTATTGATGAAGGCTATTGATAATTTAATTATCTTTAGTCATGATATACTTTACTGAGCTAGTTGTGCTCACCCTTTTGCTTCACAATTCCTTTCAGGTAATAAGAGTGTAGCTGGGTCGAGCGAGGGTAACGGGGAAATAGAACGGTGTTCTCTAGCTATGGATGTTCTCCCGAAGCAGTATAGAAAAGTTCATTTAGTAGTTTTATTTGGTGAATCCAATAGGGTAAGGTGTACCCAACGTTGGAAGGGTGGTTTGCCACTATCATACAAGATGTCTAATGACATACAACCTCGTGTCATCATAAGACAGGGATGTGCTCATCCGCTTGCTGAGTATATATACGAGCACTACCTATATGATCTTGGTGTTTGTTGAAGTATAATTCTCAATTAGAGACAGTAGAGATAATGATATGTCAAGAGAAGACTCACCATTGGGAAGAATATGATAGTAATCTTCTCGTTTTTCTTTGGGGTTTATTGGGTCAACCAAGGATAATTCTGTGGCCATATGATATCTATCATAACCTAGACGCGTGGCCTCCAATGTACGAAGGTTTCCTTGAGCACTTCCCAAAGATTCTAATTTCTGAAACAGTTTTTGACTATACCTTTATGTAAGGTGTCATTGTGAGGTGATGTCCACGGTTGGAACATGAGTCACATTTGGTATATATTTGTATCCAAACACACAGTATATGTGTTGTTGTATTTTGCACGACAATTGTTGTAATAAAGTTGTAGTTATTTTCTGTACCATGTATTTGGCGACTCAGAATGGGTTGGGTGGAATGGACCTGTTTTGGGGTTGTCACAGTTGGTATCAGAGCTTAGGGATATGATCTCTGGCGAAGATCGGGGAATAGAACTAGGATGGGAGAGATGAGTAAATCCTTCGCTAGTGTGTCCTACCTAAGCTTATTTGTTGGTCAGTCATAATATTGGGATATTATGTGATATGTTAATTTGTTCAATTAACCCTTGTTTTGAAGCTGTATACTAGAATGATATCTGAAATACAGGAGATGATCAATGGAGAAATCGTGATGACAGGGAAGATGGAATCTGAAATGAAAGCAAGGTATTCTCAACTCTTTGAAATACCAGGTACGTAAATTTCGGGGACGAAATTTCATAAGGAGGGGAGATTGTAAGACCCCAAATTTTATGAAATAAAAGTATTCAATTTTTCTTATAATTACAATTCAGTAAATGGTTAAATTGATAACAAGTTAAAGTTAAGGGTAATATATGAAATTTTTCAAAATACGCAAGTGGTTATAAAATATTCATTGTTGTCGGGGAATATTTGTTTAGTCGTGGAATATTCTTTCTGTCGGGGAATATTCGTTCGACAGCGCAGCCATTTGTCGGCCCCATAACAGAATAACTGTCAGATGAAGAAAAAGACAAATTTGAGTTTTTATAAATAACGGCGTAGTTGTTACCGTTAACACTGTTGGAATACCCGGTGGTTAAAATACAGTAATACGCGTTATTGCACAGTAGCACACGGTATTGCATAGTATTTTTGAAATTATTGATTCTTACGTAAGAAGGCATACTCAATAATTGTTACAGTAATTACTGTTCAATATTTTATTTTATTGATTCAATAATTGCTACGTTGAAATTTTATATTATTGTTGTTCAATAATTGTCACCGCACAGTATTTCCCATTATCAGATCAATAATTCATATTATTTGAATAATATTATTAGATAACATTATTGGCAATGTCTAGAAAGTTCTGTCTAAGGAGAGGTTTGGTCACCTAATTGCGCGCCAGTAAGGAGAAATTCTTATTGGAAAGCCCCCTCTTTCCTGGGAACGGCCTGGTTGTCATAAATGTGATTCTGTAATATTATTTGTGAATAATTAATTATTGATTCATATGATAAGGAAATATTTATTTTATGTGGATATAAACGAGGGATATATTTTTGTGGTTAAAAATGAAGGAGTTAATGTTGAGGTTTTTATCCGTATTTTTATCGGAATTGAGGTATTAAAAATCAGGGTTTTTGATATATTTTGCGGGGGTTATAATTTTTAATCCGACCGTTGGATCGTGGTAATTTTTGGATATGTTATACATATATAAGTTGAGTATATGTCCACAAATTTTGAACCGTTAAAAATGAACGTATGATTTGTTATGAATTTTACGAGATGACTGGTTCAGAAATTGTTGAATTTTCGGAGTTAATCATTTTGGTAGAAAATTCTAGAATTGGTGGGTCCCACTTGTGGTTGGTGAAGAAATGTGCTGAATTATATTTCAAATGTGGTGGGTGGGAATAGTAGCAGGTAAAGCCATCAGGTTGCAGGTCAAGTTTGCTAAAATTTTCCTAGAAATAGAGGGCTAAGTTAGAATTGAAAATCACACCAGAAACATAAGCTTTCTCTCTTTCTCTCTCTATATTATGAAGCATATTTTGTGAGTATTTAGATACTTTGAGAGTTGCTATTCAGTGCAAGTTTCCTTCGGCTTTCCATACCGATCAGAAGTACTGCTCTTTTGAGGTAAGGGATAGTAAGGGATAGTAAGGGATAATAAGAGATTTTAAGGGTTGTTATGATTTTCAGTTTCGTAATTTTTCTGACCTTCAAAAATTCTGAAAAAATTTGAAATGATATTTTGATGAGTTTTCTTGATTGTGTCCAAAAATGGTGATTTTTGGATGTATAGATTGAGAGTTATGAATTTTATGAGAAAAGACTATTTTAAAAGTAATCGCTTATAACTCCTTGTGGTTAACTCCAAAATTGATGAAATTTTTATTGGGAGTACATGTATATGATAGGAGTATACTCTGTAAATTTCAGAATATTTGGACAAAAGTTCAATTTTTGATAAATGTCTAAATATTCGGCTGTTTTGGTCATATGAAAAATAGTAAATGACTTTTAAAAATTCTGAGAAAAATATATGTTCACTATGGGACTATATTATGCTAAATCCCAGAAAAGAAATATTTTTGGAACTGATTTGGTATTTTTCATGAAAATAGTCTAGTTATGAGTAAATAAATTAAATATGTTTTGTGAAGTAAAAAAATTGGAAAATAGGATTTTATGACTTGAGAATCCTATATGAGGTATATGCAAATTTTTGATGAGGGTTTTGATTATTGGTGATAAAATCTTATGAGTTTGATATTTTAGAATGATTAAATGCATTATTTAGTAAAGTGTAAACAATTTAAATAAATTGTTTATAAGTTTAAGAAATGTTATTTCAATATCATTATACCGAAATATTGGTATGTATTTTATTGTAGAATTTCTACCTTTTTGTGTCGGGTTTACTATTCACGAGTTACTATTCATGAGTTACTATTCACGAAGTTACTATTCACGAGTTACTATTCACGAGTTACTATTCATGATAAAATTGGTTTCTTTTTCTAACCAAATTATAGTTTATTTATGAATATTACTCTTGAGAATAAATCTATATATTGATCATATTATTTTTATTATCATATATAGCATTTTTATAACCCTAATGATGCTATTCTCTTTCACTTTAGTGTAAAGATGGGTAGATTATTGGTATGATCATGACTAGGGTTTTCTTTGGCCAGTAGTGGAAAAGTTGAATTGTGACTGGTATGATCATGACCATTGAATTTATAATTGAATATCTTTAGCTTAAGTGCAAAGGTGAATTGATCAACATGGTTATAATTATAGTTTATATAAGTTCTAAAATGATTATATATTTCTTTGAGATATTAATATATTTGGCATGTAGTACAAATATGAACTGTTGATGAATATATTTGGCCGTAGTGCAAATATGAACTGTTGAGGAATATCTTTGGCCTGTAGTGCAAAGATGAAATATTAATGAATATCTTTGGCCTGTAGTGCAAAGATGAATTGTTGATGAATATCTTTGGCCTGTAGTGCAAAGATGAATTGTTGATGAATATCTTTGGCCCGTAGTGCAAAGATGACATGTTGTTGAATATCTTTGGCCAGTAGTGCAAAGATGAACAGATGTTGAGATAAACATGACCAACTAGTGATATAAATGAATATCTTTGGTCGTAGTGCAAAGATGAAGTTATTAGTATGATTATGAACAGGAAATGTGATTTGGTGTAACCATGATCTTTGATGTTTCAGGTAAAGATAGGTGATGAAAATTATCTTCGTCCTGGATGAGAAGAGGAATTTAGAACTACAGTTATGATTATGAGTTATTCATATGATTGTGGACCAGAATTGTTGATTGATGTTACAGGGATAAAACATTGTTGGTGGATTTTTAACATGAAAAAGATAATAGATTTTATAGTCTATTTGACTCTTCTAATGGATTGCTCGTTCCGCTGCAACTTTGGTTGAAATTTTTATCATTTACCATATGTTCTAACTCTCGGATTTATTATTGATGAAGGCTATTGATAATTTAATTATCTTTAGTCATGATATACTTTACTGAGCTAGTTGTGCTCACTCTTTTGCTTCACAATTCCTTTCAGGTAATAAGAGTGTAGCTGGGTCGAGCGAGGGTAACGGGGAAATAGAACGGTGGTCTCTAGCTGTGGATGTTCTCCCGAAGCAGTATAGAAAAGTTCATTTAGTAGTTTTATTTGGTGAATCCAATAGGGTAAGGTGTACCCAACGTTGGAAGGGTGGTTTGCCACTATCATACAAGATGTCTAATGACATACAACCTCGTGTCATCATAAGACAGGGATGTGCTCATCCGCTTGCTGAGTATATATACGAGCACTACCTATATGATCTTGGTGTTTGTTGAAGTATAATTCTCAATTAGAGACAGTAGAGATAATGATATGTCAAGAGAAGACTCACCATTGGGAAGAATATGATAGTAATCTTCTCGTTTTTCTTTGGGGTTTATTGGGTCAACCAAGGATAATTCTGTGGCCATATGATATCTATCATAACCTAGACGCGTGGCCTCCAATGTACGAAGGTTTCCTTGAGCACTTCCCAAAGATTCTAATTTCTAAAACAGTTTTTGACTATACCTTTATGTAAGGTGTCATTGTGAGGTGATGTCCACGGTTGGAACATGAGTCACATTTGGTATATATTTGTATCCAAACTCACAGTATATGTGTTGTTGTATTTTGCACGACAATTGTTGTAATAAAGTTGTAGTTATTTTCTGTACCATGTATTTGGCGACTCAGAATGGGTTGGGTGGAATGGACCTGTTTTGGGGTTGTCACAATGTAGAATTATAAATACACTGGTAATGTAAGAAAGAACAAGTGGTGTCACAAGGGATATAACCATTTTCTCAATCTAATTAACAAAACACAACTGATTTTGAATTTCCCGCTTACCCTAATAAACGATCAGAACCGTCCAAAGTTTGGGATAAATCTCACCGTCCATTATACCCTCTTTAACTTCAAAGGATAAAAAATCACTCTCTCTCTCAGATTCTCCTCCGTTCTTCTTCCTTCCGAGCTCGTCCTCTGCCTCCTACATTCTCTAGCATTGGCAAGTTCTCCTCCCTTTCGTACGTAGTGCCGGAGGCACGGGTACTACGGCTAGTTATTAATACAATTAGATATACTGGTATACGTGACACACGCGTAGCGTATGTAATTATTTAAATATAATAAAACTTTTTTTATTAAATTTAGAAAATATAATTAGGACATATTAAAATAATTAAATTAAAAAAGATGAAAGCGTAAAATTATCAAACTTTAGGGGCAAAAGAGAAAAATTAATAATTTTGTTGAGGCTCTGTCAACCCCTCTTTATAGAATAGATATTTATTTGTTTTTATTTATACATGGTGATGAGAAAGGGCCACGTCATATGGTTTGGTGGCTTAAGAACCGTAAAGAAATGGGAAACTCAACTAAAAATACAGTCTCTATTTATTACTCTTTTATGGCCAAAATTAGATATATAATTCGACTTATAAAATTAAATGAACAGTATATTAAATTTTAAAATTAGTACGATTTTTAAAATTTTTAAATAAAATAAATTTTATAATTAATAATTTTATTATATAATATATAATTATAATAATCATATCAAGTAAAATTACATATAATATAAAATGTTGCTTATAATGTTAGAACAATACTTATATTGTTAGTATAAATATGTATTTAACGATATTTTTATATTTATTTTAACAACAGTTTAAACTTTCAGTTATACTTATTCTAAAACTTTAAAACAAAACATTTCTTGAATTCAAGTTACATTAAGCACTATATATTATAGAACCACTATTACAATATTTTAATTGCTAAATACTTTTTATATTTCAAAATTAGAGATATATCTCGACTTTTTAAGGTAAATTTGAGAAATTCAAAATTGTAAAATTGATATAAACTTTAATTTAATTTTGGTATACATTATAGTTATTGCATACTAACTGAAAAGTATACTAATTTCAATAATTGTTACTTGCAAAATTTTAATAAAACTATATTAACTTTAAATTTAAGAATTTCACAAATTAATTTTAAAAGTCAAAATATATATTTTTAATTTTGAAACGAATTCAAAAAATAATTTTTTTTTAAAAATTTATTATTTTAAACTCATAAATAAAACGCATCAAAATTAATACAGTATATTTAGAAGTTTAAATATTATATTAGTTTACCCTTTGTTTTGTTTTGTTGCACTCTTTCTATCTTAACACGCAACGACCAGCGGCTCCAAATTAGACTTTTGTCTGTTCTAGTGACAAGTCTAGTATTTGTTAAATAAATTAGGGCCAGGAGCCCAGGATGACTTCTTGAATGTTCTTTCTTAGGTTGTGTTCGATAAATTTGGGAATTATAGATCTAAATAATTATGATATCTTCAATAAATTAAATTATCTGAATGGTTATGAGGTCTGAATTTAAAAAATTATTTGATAAATAAAAAGTAAGTTGTCTTTTAATAACACTATTTTACCATTTTAAAGGATAAAATTTTATTTAATAATTTTAAATATTCAATTTATAAAAATGAGTGCATAATATTGTTGAATATTATATATATAAAAAAAAAAGTATCAACAAAATTTCATTAAGAGGTACCTCTTAATTATTAAGATTTTATTTTCTGTCTTAGCGATTAAAGAGGCATTCAGAGGTAAAAAAAAAAAAACAAACAACATTATGCCTCTTAGCGTATAAGAGGCAATCAATTAAGAAACAATCAGATATAAACAATAGCAGTATCTGCTCAATCTTACAAAGGTTCTTAAAAATTGAACATAAATGTCTGATCTGATTAGCATAAAGTGAATTTTATGGTAAATTTATTTCATGTTTAATATAATGTTGACACACAGACGGAAGGGTGATATCTCCGTCTGCGTATCAACACAGTATTAATCATAAAGTTCACTTCATACTAACCACTCCCGTAAATATCATTTGTTAGATTTCTCATAACTGAGTCATAAGTAAAAATAAAACTAAACAATCAAGAATATCGAGTAAACGACGTGTTCACATTAAAACTTGAGTAAGTCCCGTAAATATCATTTGTTAGATTTCTAATAACTGAGTCATAAGTCCCGTAAATATCATTTTTATTTTGTTTTTACCCTAATACTAAATCAACTCAACAAACATGCATGTGTAAATTGTATCCCCATCCTCATCCCCAACCCCAAGAAAATCACACTCGGTGTCGATGAGATCTTAGCCGCTTAGTAATTAAGATTGAGGTGTTGTAACATTTAGATCTCAGACAACGTTTTAACCGTCTAATAATTAAGATTGAGATAATCTGACCTTTAAGTTTAAGGTTCGATGATAAAATATATATAAAAGGACACTCAGTTATATTCTTATCTTAATTTATAAACTAAACTATTTAAGTTAAAAAATTAAAATGATTAAAGAATTCTACCTAAAAATATTAGAATTAATCTAGGGGGACATTTTTTGTTGACATTGTTAGTGACATTTTTTTTTTGGTTTTTTTTTTTGTAGTACCTCTTAAAAAATATATAATATTTATTCCAACTGAAATTTTTGTTAAAAAACAGTGTTTTAGGTGTAATTTGGATACAGGAAAGAAACAGGGATGTACAGACTGTACATACCCTGTTTCGTGTATGTATCCAAATTACATCTAAAACACTGTTTTTTATAAAAATTTCAGTTGGAATAAATACTATACATTTTTTGAGAGGTACTACAAAAAAAAAAACCAAAAAAAAAAAAAAAAATTTCGCTACTCATTGTCAAAAAAAAATATCGCCGTAGAAGTATCAAAATATTATAAAGAACAAACATAAAAAAATTGCATAAATCAAATATTTTTTGTAATTCTCCTTCTTATGGAGTAAGCAATGACGTGCAATAGTTTGGTATGAATCTCTCTGTCTGGTTGTTTGTCTAGATGGAACAGAATAACAATGACATATGATAGCAGCCACCAATTATACGATAAAAATCTTAAAATTATTAATATTAAATATTAATATATATAAAAACATGTGATACGAAGAAATTAAGAAGGGATATATATATATTATTATCTTATTTTATCTTTTAAAAAATCAAATTCAAATTGTATATTTAATTTCTGGAGTGAAATACGTAGTTAATTAAATTTTTTTAGAGGGCCTATAATTTAAATTAACAAGATTTTTATTAATTTTAAAATCTAGAATTTAGAAATTAATGAAGACAATTAATAATTTATTTTATTTTATTTTTATTTTTATTTTTTTTTGAAATGGAGAGTGACGGACCGCATTAGTTACTTGTGATAATCAGTTGGCCACGTCAACTGTATATCTGATGTCAATTATCTTAGTTTGCGTAATACAAGCAATTTGGTGGACTTTAACATTCTTATCTAATTGAATCTCAAGTAGATGGACATGTTCAAACTTCAAAACATTATGAAGATTCTAATTTTGAGGATTTCATACTCTTCTCTCTTGGGGTGACTGAACTGATTGAAGTAGATGGGCAGACGTACTAACATTTGAAGATTTTTTTCATGGTATATATATTATATATATATATATATATATATATTATATATAGATGGGCAGACGTACTAACATTTGAAGATTTTTTTCATGGTATATATATATATATATATATATATATATATATATATATATATATAGATACGTATAACATTTGAAGATTTTTTCATGGTATATATATATATACTATATATATATATATATATATATACAGAGAGGATCTCCAGCGGACCAAAAAAGCGGACCAATGAACGGACCAAGTCAAAAACACGCGGGTTTCAGGGTGCGGGTCGGTTCGACCCACGGGTTGACCCTGAAAACCGCGTGTTTTTGCCTTGGTCCGTTCATTGGTCCGCTTTTTTGGTCCGCTGGAGATCCTCCCTGATATATATATATATATATATATATATATATATATATATATAAATTGTAATTTATTATATTACAATTTAATTTTAACTATACATTTCATCGGATAGTCTATGGGAAGAACATAAAAAAAGGGGTCACGAGGGGAATGAGAGTGAATTTAGGAGAAACTTAAAAAAATTAATATTTTCACAATAAAAATGTCATTAATATTTCGTCCCGTGTCATTCTCTAATTAATGAATAAAAGTACATGCATCGATTACTGAAATTGTCTATTAATAATAAAACTTAAATTATAACGAATCTTCATTAATATTCCGTCCCGTGTCATTTCCATTTTCTTAGAAAAAATTCGACCACAAATTTAAAATGGAGAAGTATCTCTGTTTTCGGTGGAGTATGATAGTGGCCTGCGATGATTCTTTTGAATGCCATAACCACTCCAAGAGCACTATATGCACATGATGTTATTATCAACTTCTTGACATCTTCCCGTCGGACATAAGCGTAGGCCTGCTCAACCGTATGAAACGATTTTTGTTAGATCCTAATTTTTTATGAATAAGATTTATTTTTTTTTATATTATTTTAAATAATAAGGTATTGATTTAATAAATATTATAATTATGGGTGATATGTGCAAATTATACGAAATAAATAAGTTGTCGAAAAATATTCGTTTTGTCGAGGAATTTTTGTACGACTGCGCTGAAATAACCAATCATTGGTCGGCCACACAATGAAATAACTTTCGGATATAGAAAGCGACAAAAATGGCTTTTTTAAAAAATTAGCGGTAGAACTCTTATCGTTAACTGTTGAAACACCCAGTGATAAAAGTAAAATAATATACGTTATTCCACAATAGCATGCGGTACTCCACAGTAGTACACGGTATTGCACCATATTTTTTATTATTGATTAAATAATTGCTACAGTAGTCGTCACACAGTGTTTTATATTATTAATAATTGTCGCAGTACTTACTGTGTAGTATTGTATATCAGTGGTTCAATAATTGCTACAGTGACAATTGCACAGTTTCTCATATTATTGATTCAACAATTGTTATATTAACATCTGCACAATATTTTATATTATTAAATTAATAATTATCACGACACAATAACTCATATTATTTGTTATTTGTATCCTCACATGTTCGGCATACTAGGTACGTACGTAAATTTCGAGGGTGAAATTTTATAAGGAGGGGAGATTATAAAACCCCAAATTTTACGAATAAGATTTAATTTTCTCGAAATAAATTTTTTTTAAATATTATGGTGTGGATTTAATATAATGTTATAGTTGTGGGTAGTATTTGTAAATTTTGCAAAATATGCAAGTGGTCATATTATATTCGATTGGTCGGGGAATATTCATTTTAGCAGGAAATATTCGTACAACGACACAATCATTGGTGGACCCCGCAATAAAATTATTGTCGGATTGAGGAAACGACAAAAATATTTTATGAAAATAACGGCGAAAGTTTTACCGTTAACTGTTGAAACACTCGGTGTTAAAAGTACAGTAATACGCGTGGTTGTATAGTAGCACACGGTATTGATTATTGATGTTTAAGTGATAAGTCACACAGTTTTATTTTATTGATATTATTAATGTAATAAAACAGAAATTTTTTTTATATAAAACATAATACTTTTATAAAGTTATTCTATAAATAGAATATATTATATTTTATTATGCATAGTGTTGCATAGTGCCTGCATAGTATTTTGCATATTAAAATCTTTTTATATAAAACAGAATACTTTTATAAAGTTGTTCGTTTTATTAGATTATAAATAGAATATTTATATTTTATTTAAAAGATTTTACTTTAAATCTGGACCGTCCGATTAAAAGTAAATCAATCTGGATCGTTCATGA
This sequence comes from Panax notoginseng, assembly GCA_016801055.1. NCBI lineage: Eukaryota > Viridiplantae > Streptophyta > Magnoliopsida > Apiales > Araliaceae > Panax > Panax notoginseng. The sequence goes on along the minus strand of CM029012.1, from coordinate 227,511,011 downwards.
ATTAGTTACTATGCAGTCCATTCTTCTATAAATAGAAGCTCATTCCTTCATTATTTCTTATGAATTCACTGAAGCTCTAGAGAGAGAAACTATAGAGAGAAAGAAAAAACTTGTTCTGCTACTTCACTATTTCTATACCCAGTACTCTTCTTTCTAAGGTAAAGGATATTATTTGTTGTAACCGTAAGGGGTATTATTTCTTTTGTATTCATGAAGAGAACTTCTGTTATTCAATTATTTATTATTCTGTTGGAATAACCTGTATACGCTGGCTACCCTATACTTGGTGAAATTCTTCTGTCATTCCATTCTTTATTATTATGTTGGAATATCCTGTCTGTGCGTTTTACGCCGGACCTGGTTCCGTCTTTATTATTCTGTTGGAATATCCTGTCTGTGCGTTTTACGCCGGACCTGGTTCTATCTTTATTATTCTATTGAAATATCATATCTGTGCGTTTTACGCCAGACCTGGTTCCGTGTTTATTATTCTGTTGGAATATCTTGTCGGTGCGTTTACGCCGGACCTGGTTCTATTATTTATTATTCTGTCGGAATATCCTGTCGGTGCGTTTACGCATGACCTGGTTCCATTATTTATTTTTCTGTTGGAATAACCTGTCTGTATGGTCTATCACATGCTTAGTGAATTCTTTTGTTATTCCATTCTTTATTATACTAAGTTGGTTAAAGTTTTGGGTTTTATACTCCATAAAATTAGTGGAATATCTTTGATATTTGCGCTTCATCCCGTATCTTTTTCTGGAAATATTCTTCTGAGCATTCTTGAATTTTACTCTACAAAGAAGTATCTTGTTGACAATTTGGACGTTATTGGTTCCTGGATAAATTAATTCTTGAACTTGTTTTATTGAATTATTATGTCATTGTCATCATCCTCATGTTTATATTATGTTGAAAGTCATCTGTGGCCTGTATTGCATAGATGGACTTGGTATGATTATGACCTGGGATTACTCGGTATAATCATAACCGTAATATTACAAATGATGTGGAAAAAATCCTCATTGGCCCGTAATGCATTGATGAACAGTTTTTGGTATGATTATGGCTATGGATTCTCTTCGGCCAAGGGTGCAAAGATGAATTGTTTTATGGCATGATCAGGACCGTTGATGAAAATACGATTATCTTTGGCCCGTAGTGCATGGATAATTCGTGGTCATGATACTAAAGAATATCCTTGGCCTGTAGTGCAGAGATGATTTAATGATGTGGATTATTTATTGAGCTGAGTCTCAGCGATAAAAGTGATTAAAAACCTTTTAAATCATATAAGATAGTAGATTTTATTATCTACTTGACTCTTCTAATGGATTATTTGTTTCGCTGCAGTTAAACTTGATGTTTGTTATATTGTATAAGTTTAACACTGTTGAAGGCTAACGATAATTTATTCTGTATTATCTTAGTCATAATATTTCTTACTGGGCTAGTTGAGCTCATCTTTTCTTTCATTGTTCTCTTCAGGAAATGAGAACGTAGCTGGGGCTAGTCGGGGAACAGAGTGGTGGTCCTAGATGGTGCATTAGTAGTCTTCACTATTCTGTGAAATAGTGTAATAATAAATGTAATGAGTACTCCATTGAGTGTAGATATTGTCTAGATGATAATATTTGTATTAAAACTCACAGCATATATTTTGTTGTATTTTACACGATTGTTGCATAATTAGTTTATATTTATATTCTGTACCATGTATCTGACGACTCAGAATAGGTGATGTATACCTATTTTGGGGGCGTCACACTAATAGTGCAAGATTTCCTCAAGATAATCTTCTTTATATTAGTCAGATCTAGTCTCTTACTAAGTTAAATGATGTTATTTTCTTTCATACTCGTAAGAGATGTCATTTTCTTTCATACTCCATATTATGATAAGAGATTGTTATTCGTTTCTACAACTTTTTTGTTACGATGAAAATGCCTAAACTGTTTAGAAATTTCTTAATAGTTTGTGTTTCATCCAATATCTTTTCAGCTGAATCTTCCTATTGCGTTTCACACGTTATAGTTGATTTGTGAACCTTATTTATTCTATTCTTGAACTCTAATCAAATTTTTGGATATTATGTTGATAATTTGGACATTCTTGGACTCTGAATAAATTAAATTATAAATCTCTAATATTTATTCTTGATCTTATTGTTCTTATTATTTCTATTCATCTTTTATATAATTGTCATAATCCTCACGCTTAAATTATGGTAAAAAGTTATCTTTAGCCCGTAGTGCAAAGATGGATTGTTGATTGATATGATTATGATTAGGAATTGTGTATTTGTATAATCATGACCTTTATTGTTATAGATAAATGCTTGTAGTGAAAGTTCTCTTTAGTCGTAGTGCAAAGATGGACTGGTGTTTGGCATGATCATGACCACTAGTGATACACATGAATATCTTTGGCCCGTAATGTAAGGATAAACTATTGATTTGCATAATTATGATCAGAAACGGTTGATTGGTGTACAAGGGATAAAATATTAATGATGAAATTTTAAATCGTAGAAGATAGTAGACATCAGGCTCTACTTGGCTCTTCTAATTGGTTGCTTGTTCCGCTGCACTTATCGTTGAAAACTTATATTACCTTTAAATCTCTGATTTATCACTGTTGAAGGCTATAGATAACTTATTTTTTATTATCTTAGTCATAATATTATTTATTGGGTTATTTGAGCTCAATTTTTTTCTTTTTGTTCCATTGTTCTTCTCAAGAAATGAGAGTGTAGTTGGGACTAGATGGGGAATGGAATGATGGTTCGAGTTAGTTTCTATAGTAGTATGATGATTAGGTTTTATACCAATGAATCGGTTACCTTTTGGGCTTTATTCTTTGTTACTTTGAGTAGTTTTAGTATCTTTTTACTTGTTTCTTTGTTTATGTTGTAGGAATTGGTCTGGAAGTCGAAAATATGAAAATCATGACTTAAAGGAAATTTTGGCAGCTCTTGAACCAGGACATTCGTCGGGGCGTATTTCATAACACAAAAACTCTGTCGGGGCGGACTTTCATTGTACAATCGTCGAGGTGGATTTGTTGAAGGCAAAAACTTCGCCGGGCGGAGTGGTCGAAATCAACATAGCAGTTGCCCCTTTTGGGTTTTATTATTTGTTACTTTGAGTAGTTTTAGTATCTTTTAACTTGTTTCTTTGTTTATATTGTAGGAACTGGTTTGGAAGGCAAAAACAGGAAAATCAAGACTTAAAGGAAATTTTGGCATCTCTTGAACTAGGACATCCGCCGGGGCGGATTTCATAACACAAAAACTCCGCCAGGCGGAATTTCATTGTACAATCGCCGGGGCAGATTTTTTGAAGGCAAAAACTCCGCCAAGGCTGAGTGGTCGGGATCAGCATAGCAGTTTCCATATCTGAGAAGGATTCTGGAGGTGATTCAGTAACTGATTTAGGATGTGATTAGGAGGCAATAAAAGATAAATTGAGGGGCAGAGAAGACATTATTATCATCTCATTCACTATCAAACCCTAGATTGGAGAAAGCTTAGGAGAATTGAAGCAAGAAATCTAGCACAAATGAATATCAAGGCAAGAGCAGTGAAGAGGAGGATTTCTACACATATTTTTATTCTCTTTCTATACCTTATATCTTGTATTGAGAATGCTATATTACTTATGGATTTTAGTTTTTAATTCATCTAGCATGAACTAATTTTCTATTTAAGGCTATAATGGATCTTATTATGTAGCTAGGATTAATATACTTCCGTATTGAACTATATTTAATTATTCAGGGATTGTCTATTATTAATTATGCTTAATTATTAATTGCCTGATCAACAATTACCATGATAATTTATATGAATTCAGGAGATGAAGTATAAATTTAGACATGGTCATAATATCATGTGTTTGTGATTTCTGTATGGCGTTGGAATTCATAATTTGTGCCTAGGATAGAGATATATATGCATTGCATGTAATCTGATAAAGAACTAGGGCTTAAACTCTATTTAATTATAATTTACATAGAGATATAGTGGATTAGTTAATTAGGGTGTTCATCGTAATTCTATCATCTGTGGATTTAAGTTAATATGGGTATGATGCATCAAGAAATGGTCATATTTTACTTATGTGTTCTTGATTAAGAATACAAAATAATTAATTTGTCTTAACTGGAAGTGTGTTGATTATAGTGAAACATTAAGTGAAATTGTATTCTTAAATCTCCATTATCTGATTCATTCTTATGTTTGTTAGTTTAGTTTAGTTTAGTTAATTAGTTAATTTCATAAATTTACAATATTGATCATCTGTTTGAAGAAACTGAAATAATATAAAAATTGGTGCTTATGAGAATAAAATTTAGTTTATTGCCTCTGTGGTAACAATACTGTACTTATCATTTTATTGCTCGTTGACCACGTATACTTGCGTTCTGTTCTTAATTGGATTTTACATCAACAAGTTTTTGGCGCCGTTTTCGGGGACTATTAAACTGTTTTTATTACTTTCATCATCAGTTTAAATTAGATCAGTTTTATTTAAACAATTTTTCTTTCTTTTTGTGTACTTCCTGTTTCAGGTACTCTTGAGTAGTGCATGCAAACTCAATCTAAGAAGCAAGAGTTGTTGCCTTACGTGGAAGACATCGAAAAAAGGTTTCAGCGGTTAAGTAAGTGGATTAAGAAAAGTCGAGAGGCAATATAAACACCGATTAACATTGCAGGAGAATATCAGAAAACATTGCAGGATTATGCTACACCGCGGATTAATGAACTCCAATCAAGAATCACGAGGCCAACCATAGTAGCTAATTCCTTTGAAATCAAACTGCAGATAATTCAGATGATTCAGAACTCAGTACAGTTTGGGGGTTTGGCTAATGATTATACGAACGAACACTTGGTAAGCTTTTTAGATATTTATGATACGTTCAAGTATAGCGGGAGTGACGGATAATGTAGTGAGACTTCGGCTATTTCCATTCACATTGCGGGAAAAGGAAAAAAGTTAGTTTCACTCATTACCACCGGGCTCCATTACTACCTAGGATGACTTGGCCCAAAAATTCTTAGTTAAATTCTTACTGCCAGTGAAAACTGCAAAAATAAGGAATGGAATTACTACTTTTGAGCAACAGCATGGCGAGTCAATATATGAATATTGGGAGAGATATAAAGAATTTTTGAAAAGATATCCACATCATAGACTACCCAAGTGGCTGCAGATGAATACATTCTACAATGTGTTAGATAGTAATACTCGGAAAAGCATTAATGCAGCTGCGGGAGGAGCATTTATGGCCAAGAAATTTGAGGAGGCATACGAATTGCTAAAGACCATGAAAGCTAATAATTACCAATGGCCAACGACAAAGATGACTTAGCCTAAGGTAGCCGGGGTATTAGAGGTATACGTAGTAACAATGTTAGCAGCTCAGATGTCAGCACTGTCAAAGAAAATGGATGAAATTGTAGGTGCAAATGTGCAACAGGTGGCATTTGTGTGTGAGTTGTGTGCGGGTTCACATCCAACAGAGCAGTGTGCTATCAATCCAGCATCAGTCTAGTTTGTGGAGAGTTACAATAGTTTGCCTAATCCGTATCAGAACAACTATAATCTGGGGGCGAGAAACCATCCCAACTTATCATGGAGTTACAATCAGAATCCGCAATAGGCTCCACAACATCATATCCTTCAGGGTTTCAACACCAACAACAACAGGCAGTTCCACAACTAGAAAAGAAGTCGGATTTAGAAGAGCTATTGTTGAATAATATAGCCAGTAATGATGTGATGATGAAAAGTCAAGCAGTTGTGATCCGAAATCTGGAGAATCAAATGGGGCCAGATGGCTAATATCTTGACAAACATACCTCCGGGGGCTCTGCCAAGTAATACAGAATTTAATCCTAAAAATGATGGGAATGAGAAATGCAATGTTATCACACTTCGAAGAGGAAAACAATTACTGGAGGGTAGCGCAACTGCACCCAATTTGTATGGGAAGGCAACACAACTGCTCCTTTCATCGGTCTCAAAAAAGTCTGAAAAGGCAGAGGAAAAAGATGAAGAGAAGAAGGTAGAAGAAGAGCCAGTGGTGCATGAAAAGGAGAAACAAACTTCATTTATGCCTCATGTACCATTTCCTTCACGGTTACAAAGTCAGAAATGGAAGAACAAGTTTGCCAAATTCATGGAAATCTTTACGAAGATGCACATTAACATTCCGTTCGCCAAAGCAATAGAGCAGATGCCACACTATGTCAAGTTTATGAAAGATATACTATCCAAGAAATGCAAGTTTGGTGAATTCGAAACAGCGGCTCTAATGGAAGAGTGTAGTGCAGTTCTTTAGCAAAAGCTTCCCTAAGTTGAAATATCCGGGGAGCTTTACTATTTCTTGTGCAGTTAGTAATCAAGATGTGGAAAGAGCACTGTGATTTGGGAGCAAACATAAAACTCATGCCACTGTCCATATACAAGAAGTTGGGTTTAAAGGAAGTAAAACTAACAAATATCAGCTTACAACTTGTAGGTAGATCGATAACGTATCCGTTAGGAATAGTAGAGGATGTACTGGCGAAGGTCAATAAACTGTTATTTTTAACTGACTTTATACTGTTAGACTTTGAAGAGGACAAGAATATCCCGATCATATTGGGAACACCATTCCTTGCAACTAGACGAATACTAATGATGTGCCTAATGTAGAACTAACTATGAGAGTGTTTGATTAGGAGTTTAAAAATAAAGTGTTCAAGGAAATCCCAATCCCAAATGATAAGGGAGAGTGTTTTTGTGTTGATGCATTCACAGAGTCAGTTCATAAAGATTCTTAAAAAGCGATGACTTAAAAACCCTCATTGGTTAGCAAAAGGCAATTACCCATCTGACCGTTATAATGAAGGAGTATATGGTGAAACGCTGTTGGTTATGTGTGGAAAACTAGCAGAGTGCTCACACTATACCGGCTGATCCAGACTAAAAACAAGGAGTAGACAGGCTAAAAGACATAAAATCAAGCGTTTGATGGGAGGCAACCCAATCATTATTTTATTTTTATTAGTTAAATTTCAATTTTTCCAATTAGTAGAATAGTAGTTAGTTTAGGATAATATTTCTTTAGTAAATATTTACTCGTTCATTCTTGATCTAATCCGTGTTAATTGTGCTCGTTACAGGTGTTGAGGCTGCAAATTACAAGTTTTAATTCATAAGATAGTCCAGTAGGTGTGAGTTTGGAAGCTTGGACAGTCATTGTACACATAGAGACTTCAAAAAAAGTTTAAAATTAATTCTCAGAAAAAAACTCTAAATCCGCCCTGGTGGATTTTTCATGCTTGGTAAAGCCGCCCCGATGGAGAACTCCCGACCCAAATTCACCCCATCGCTAAACTCTCAGCCAAAGCCCGCCCCGGCGTACTTCCTAGTTCATTTCACTCCGCCCCGACGGATTACACGAAAATTTGTTTTTGAAATACCCTTTCCAATCGACTGCTCCTCATTCCTTTTCACTCCAACTTCATTTCTAACCAAACCTAAACACCGAAAAAACTACCCCATCCAAGTTCTCAACCAATTTCATCCAAATTTCTAGTTCAATTCACTATCTCATACGGATTCAAGGGTTTTTCACGTTTCAATTGGTGGCTTCATTTGAGATTCGACCTGAATTAGGGTTCCAAGCTTCTTTCCTCCTTAGTATTAGGTAGTATCAAGCCCACACGGAATTGGATAAATTCTCCAGTGCTTTTGGTTCAACTTCACACAAATCAACAAGTTGCACACACTGCAGTAGTGGGTAAGATAAATAGTCAATTGCTAATCTGTAGTAGGTCATGTAGCATGGGTGAGGTATTTTCATTACTTAATTGAACAGTGACTTAGAAATTGGTTATTATTGACTATGATTGTGGTATTCCTTTATTTTCTCGATTATAACCTGCTATATATTTCTCTATCACTGACAAATTGGTTTAACACTAAGTTTGGGGGAATTAGTGAGACAACTAATTTTTTGGGACATGCATTTTGATAGTTAGACAGCTGGTGGAACTGTTTGAGTGTACACACATAGCACCACCGAAAAGACAACGGGGTGAGGGTCCTTCCACCCTAGTATGACATTTTGACATGAAGAAATTCATAAGTGCAGCAGCAACGGACATATTTGATTACCTCTGGAGTAAGACACTAACTCTCGAGCGCAGGCTTCGTGTTAGGTTTGTAAGATTCATGAACGCAATTAAATTGCACAAAATAAGCGGAAGCATGAAAATCAGAGTTTTAAAATTTTACAAACCATATACCCGGATCATCCTTTATGCACAATTATTAATTAAACGAAAATATAAAGAACAATAATCATACCTTTGAAGATTCGAGTTTTTTCAGATACAAGTTCACCTCCAATCCTTTTCGCATTCAACTTGAATCTACCGGGTTTGGTTCCTTCCTTTGATCAATGTTAGTCACCCAAATGTTTGGCCTCTAGAGGTGATCCACCAAGGAAGAAGAAATATTCAAAAAGAAGAATAGTTGGCTAAACCCTAGTTTTCTATCTCTATAGAAAAATGTGTATTCTCCAATAATTGAAATCACGTATATTGATATCTGATATAAAAGACTCCTCTTATAAAGATATCAATTAACCCTTTTAATCTAATTAGAAAATAGAATATTAATTAATTAAATTCCTTTAATTAATTAAGCTTTCTAATCTTATTGGGATAATTAATTTGCCTCCTAATCTTATTAGATAGGAATAAATGAGAGTACTTTTATTAATTAATTTCTAAACTCTTTAAGGAATTAAATAATAATAATAATAGTAATAATAATAATAAGACTCCTCTTATTAATTAATATTTAATATTTTTAAAATATTAAATAATAAATATTAAGCTATTTAATTTATTCTATCACCATAGATTAAATTAAATATACTTAACTTATTATTACGATTATGCCATTAACTTCTTAAATAATTATTCTTCCTTTTATGGTGTGACCCTTTAGGTTCTCCATATTAAACAATTTGTAAATAAATCAATTAGAACAATTCTAATCTTATTTAAATAAATAAATTAAACTATTAATTTATTTAAATAAATAATATTTATTCTACAATAGGGATCAGCCTCCCTAGCGATCAACGACTTTCCAGATAATATAGATTTCAACATTAATCATAAAAGAACCTTTGAGTAAATAGTTACCGTACAATTCAATCTTTCCACCATACAATGTCCAAATTAAATATAAGACATGGAATTACTGTCAAGTCTTATTTTATTTAATTATATGTATTTCGACTCTTAAATGCACAAACACCATATAATGCAGATTAGAAACTCCTTTCTAATTTCATTTACCTTGGCCAAGGACTACTAGGTTGTCATTTATCGAATCACATAGGATATTTCTCTTCTTTTACTAGAAGCGGTAGATTCATTATTGATCATACATTATCTCCATGTACAACTTATTATACCCAAGCATACCCTTTGATATACCCTAAGGGTCTTAAGGAATAAGTCAAAGTATAACTCATCATACACAAGATACTATGATGATCTCAAGTCCAAGGATCACTTGTACTACTATCACTACAGGAATTTCTATTGACAGGCAAAGTAAAACTCCATTAGGTATTCCTTAGCGAGCCACGTTCAGTGAACTTATTCTCTAATAAGCACCTACATACTTGCTTTAGTGTCTCCACATAAATGATCATGAGATCAATCATCCTCATCCAATGAGCAAGCAACGTATGTACCAATCTATCTGGATTCACTAATCCCCAATTTAGTAATCCAACGATTGGGAACTATTTTAGTTTTAAGCTTTCTAAGAATTTAAATCTCATTAGAATGATCATCATCATTATTCTAAAAGTATTGCTTAAAACTATGGGTTTATCACATATTATAAAACAACATTATGTAGATAATTAAAAGTCTTTAATAAATTAATACTTTTTATTAATAAATGAATAAGATTGTTACAAAGTATATGCTTTATCATCAAACATGATTGGCTTGTGTGCATACTACTTTCACTTCGCCCTGATGAGTATGATAGTGAGATGGGACACCAAATACTGGAAAGAGGATGGGATACATTTATCGATCAACCGGAAGGGGCAGGGTGTGGTGGGTATGTTAAAGAGTTTTATGCTAATGCAGAGGATAAGGCACCATTTTTAGCATTCTTTAGTAGTGAGATGGTGTTATTTACCACCCAAGCTAGTAACGACTATTATAATCTCAGATCCCCAACACTCTATGAGTATGTCGCGTACAGGGAGAGCGACCCAGATTATTAACAAATAGTAGGTATGGAAAGATATGGTACACCTTCCTCTGTGTGAAGTTGTTGCCCTCACAACATGTGAATAATGTTACAAAGGAGAGATTTGCATTATTGTATACCATTATCAAGGACCACCAGATCAATGTTGGGCTTCTGATTCATCATTCAATTCGTCGGTGTTTGTGGGGTCCTATTCAAGGAGGATTGCCCAATCATTCTCTCATATTTGGCCTGTGTTACCGAGCTAAGGTGAGATGGACAACTGATGAGCCGGTTCGGAAACCTTTTCTACTCTTGGACCCTAAATTGATTCAGCGCTATTTAGTTTGGGGAAGGGGAGAGTCACATTTGTGACACTCCCAAATTCAGATACTAGTACCTCGAATTTGGTGCTTCATGATCTAATTCTAGTAACATACTAATCTCATACAACAAAATAATAGAATAATTTACATTGATATAATATAAATATTCTCATCCCAAGACTATCACATTACATAACTTAAACCATTACATACTTAATACATAATCCATAATTACGTCTTAATACAATGTAAGGATTAAATCTTAACATAGAGGACTAAAGCTACATGGTTCTGCCTTATCCTTATCCTTGCCTGAAGTTCCACACGGTTAAGCCTTAATTGAAATGTTTAAGGAAAGAAAGAATGAGAAACAAATTTGCCCAGCAAGTAATATAATAATAAGTGTGGACGAGCATAATATAAAGATAACAATCTCGAAGGTATAATGGTAAAGGATAGCTCAAGAGTTTAAAGAATAATGTTTTAAACCAAGAAATCTCAATAGTTCCAAATCTACCCTTTGAATTTTAAACAATGAGTCATTATAGACGAAGAATTATCAAAAGAATTCAAAGGTTTCAACAGTTTCAAGTTAAAGAATATTTAACACTGAGTAGTCACTATGGAACAAGAACTCCTGCTAGAACCAACAGTATTTCACTAATAATCCAATATAAACAAGTACAATAGGTTATCAACCTAAATTATCCTACGTTATGCATAACATTTAGACATGTTGTTCACGCGTGTGTTGGTTTTCCCCCAACATATATATATATGTCCCCTTCTATGAGAGTTGTTCATCTTAGCAGATTATAGGAGTCTTCACCTAGGCAATCGTTTGAATAGCTTTATAACTCTTAGATATTAGTCTAGCCGAATCAAATGGCTTAGACACTTTTCTCAATACATTTAAGAACAATTTATAAGTTCAATGATTTCAACAAGAATCAAAGAATATAATTGTGATTCCAAACCAAGAGTATGAATAATAATTTCGAAGAGTTTAGCTAACACAAGAGTTATTCCATAAAATAATTATACAATTAATAAGCTTATTTACTCAAATATTTAGTTGATATAGCAACAATTAGAAACTTGCACAATATCCAAGGTGGTGTAAGTTAGGGAACTTGCCTTTCGCGTAGATTACAGTTCTAAAGCTTAATGTCTCTTTAATGTCCTATATTATCATAGTTACATAAATATACATATGTATTAGTTATACACGCTCGATATGTAAACCAAAAATCCTACAAAACTAGCATACACATGCTTAATCATGTACATCATATAAATTCAGTCATATATTCAATACTCATTTAAACCACTTAGTTTCTTAATCAACCTTGCATTTGCCCTTGAAAGTTCTATTTAGAAACATTTTATAAACATTTGAAATCTTGATTTAACATAGTTATTACATGTTTGAATACTTAATATTTCACTTTAATACTGTATTATAGTTTAAGATATTAATATACACATGTTTCAAGGTCCATATCATAATTAAAACAGTCAGTTAACATTGCCATGCGGCGCGACCGTGCAACATATTAACCTGGGAGTGGCGCAGTCGCGTTGCTCCCTGTCAAGTTCAGAGTTGAGTTTTCAATCACTCAGATTACTTCATGGCCTACTGGACTACTGATACATAACACATACACATGTCAAGTAGGTCTTGGATTAGGTTTGATGCCTATTGTGCTCACTTTAAGTTATTTTCAAACTATTTAGTTTTACTTTTCGAATTACATAGCTTCATTTTGAAATTTTCAATCAACAAGCTTAATGAGTTCATTTCACAAAGGGCCAACTATATAAGTCCTTAAACCATATATTACCACCAATAAACCTTTAATGCGCATGCTCAAATGTATTTAAGTCATTTACACATAGTTAGTATAGTTTATCACTTGGAAGCTTATTTTAAACCATGATTGAATAGTTCATATCATGCCTAACTAGATGGATGATCATATCAGTCATGTTTAGAGGCATAAGAGTCCTACTATGCTTTCACATAAGGTCAGCATAGTTCTCAAGATGTTTATTTTTAAACCTTCTAATTTTTCATTGAAAAATTGATAAAAAACCGTGTTATGTTAAGATTACATATTACATGCAAGGCATCCTAGAGTTACATAATAGAGTATAAAGAGTCCTATTTTACATGCCCAAGAGGTCAGAATGCAAAGGACACAAGGTTCATCAAGGTTTGTTTGCAAAACATCAAGTTTGCTTTTAAATTTATTCTAAACTAGCTAAAGTAACTCCTTTCATACAAATCAGTTTCGAATCACATGTTAGACCCATTTATATACATAACTAAACTAAACACATAAGTCCATAATATCATATTGCAGCAAAATTCATTTTTTTAAGGACTAAGGACCGCACTGGTTTGTACTGAGGAAGTGGCGTGGCCGCGTTACTTCGGGCCATCCTCAGACCATACTCTGTCTTTGCAGAACTCAGGATTCCAATATGTATAAGCCTCCTAATTTGTAACCAGGCCAACTACATTGCTTCCATAACATACATACAAACTCCGATAACACAATGATACTAATTTCTAAATCAATTATA